>JACCIB010000342.1:42500-177999 GCA_018906965.1 Philotrypesis tridentata | reverse complement strand
GGGGTGGTAATCCTCGTATAAAAATGTCTACTGCTTCATCTTCTAATGGTGATATTAGTAGAGCTATGTTTTCTTCTCCTTTCTCTTCTTTAAGAGCGTTTCGAGCGCTGCTTAGTAGTACGCAGATTTCGTCGTAAAAGTCACCGACATTGTCCTTTTGTCTCATTCTTAGATCCTTCAATTTATGGCTGAAGTACTTGTAGTCTCTTCCTGGACCGAAACGCTGTTTAAGGTGTTTGATTAAGTCATCGATGCTGTCAACTTTCTTGTTGTTGATGCTTTTTCTCGCAGCACCAGTTAATTTTTGTAGAACATTTCTCATGAATTGTGGACGCAAGTTTGGCGGTACCAATTCGTGAGCATTTCGTAGATCTTGAATGTAAGTTCTTAGTGCGTGGTATTTACCATCAAAAGTTGGTATACCATTGATGCAGTTCATTAAGGTGAAGCTTTCAGCCATTGATGTTATTAAATGTGCTGAGGCTTCTGTAGTTTCATTGAACGATGAGCCCGTCATATTGATGATCTTCGTTGTTGTTTGTTGCTCTGTTTGTGGAGATTCTATTTTCAATTCTAAATTATCTAGTCCAAATGTGCAAAATTACTATTTTATGAATATGCTTTATACAGTTTCGCTTAATATTGTTCAACGATGTCAAAATGATGGAATTCTTATTGATTATAAACGTAATTCAAAACTATCGAAATAAACGATGGAAATGAAATCGAGAGGATGGTGGACAAAATTCGAGAGAAATTTGGATTGCGAAACAAAATTGAATTTATTAAGACGAGAGAATTGTGAACCGCTAACCAGGGCGTTTGTGATTCTAAAGAGGAGGGATTTTAATTTTGTTATCGACTTGCTATTTGATGAAAGGATGTAACATGAATTTTCGAGGGAGGAAAAAAAAATTTTGTTTGTATATTAAGGCAACAAAAGGGGTATATGTATTGAAAAAACTAAAGTTTAAATAATGTGAATAAAATAAAAGGGTAATTCGCAGTTGTTATTTATAATGTTAGTATGTTTATTGACTGAAATATTGTTGCGCGTCAAACAGAATGTTTGTGCCTAGGCTAGGCTTTCAAATTGAAATTTGGTTTTTGTTAGTGTTTTATAAATAATTCAAAGCTTATGTTGTAAATTTTGTTTATAATTTGCTAAAAAAAAATTTGCTGAAAATAACTAAGTTTTTTGTTTGGAAGATTTGATAGAAAGATAAATTATGTCCTTCGACTGAGTGGGGGTAATGTTCATAAAATGTGGGCTTAAAAAAAAAATTTGAAATAAAATTTTATTGATTTTACTTGAATCGAAGAAGTAGTATGATCAGTTATTAACAATTTAATGTGAGTAAAAGTGTTTGCTATGTTATTGCTATATTTATTATATGTAATTTATTTAAATGATGGTGCGTGACGATGGAGAGTTTGTGGGTTTTCAATTCTATTTGCAAAAAAAAAAAAAAATTTTGAAAAGTGTTTGTAGATTGTGAAGAAAACTTTTTGAAAAAAAAAAAAATTTTGAGTTGAATTGTGGTAATCAGTGTAACAGAAAAGAGAAAAAAAACAAAAACTTTATTTGTAATAATTATTTATTATCAATTTATTATTAATAATTGTTAATTAGCCTTTGTGGTTAGATATTGATTGTTGCTTTGATTTGTGGAAATAGTGTTATTATCTAAATTGTTTGTTAAAAAAAAATAATTGGTTAAACGCCTTAAATTAATTTATGTCACTAGTGTTACTGTAAATCTTATTTATTAAGTTCTTTGTTTAATTGAAGTAAAAAGAATCTTAAAATTCTCAAAAATGTTAGAATGTTTGAAATTGAGAATTTTAAATTTTATTTCTTTAAATTAATTTTATTTTTATTGTTAATTGTTGATTATTTAGTTCATTGCTTAATTATTTATTTTAATATTATTGTGCTATTGCATCTCTTATATATTACTTAATAATGTAGTGCTTATATTATCTTATATTAATTATTGAGAAAAAAAATTTTTGTTGTTGGTTTAAGATAATTCAACTTAATTTTAATAATAGTGATCGAATATTAATTAATAAATAACATATTTTGTGGTTTATGTGCAAAAATAATTGAAAAGTGCTCTTAAAGGCACATCAATCAGCGTTAAGCCTTGATGCACAATGTGTGTAATTGTTCGTGTTCTCGAAGACGATCGATTTTGTGTTACGCTTTCGCGCTGGTGTAGAAGCACCTTGTTACCGACGTTCGAGTTCACGTATCGATCGATAGTATCGAACGCGGCGCTGGCTGCAGTTTTGTATACCTATATGATGCAGTCGTATCTTCCCACGTTTAACCTCGTGCGCGTCTCGGTCGTAAAAATACAAATTTTCTCTGCACTAGAAAACCGTGAAAAGTGTTCAGAAGTGCGCGAAACCCGTACTCGGTAAATTCGCGAGAAAATGTTTTATTAAGTGATGTGGTTTGTTTTTCACCAATGTGGCTCTTGAAAAATTAAACTGCACATGGAGATTTGCAGTGAGGCTGTCCGAATCATCAGATGAGTATTTTTCTTTATTGTTTAATTTATCAAAGCAATTATTTTAGAACACGTTGCTTTGTGTTTCAATTAGTTTTTATTTTTTTATTTCAGCTTTGTTTCACTTTCAAACTTGGTTTGCTCCAGCCTCGACCAGTGACGACGAGCGATCATGGAGTCAGTTATGTTTTCTTTTAAGAAAAAGGAAGTTTCCCGGCTGTTGAAACTTTATAGGAAAATTATGAACACGTGCAATATGTTAATAGTGTTGGTATTGTGCATGCGGCGTTTAAAGTTTTACTTTTGAGTCAAATTGAAATTTTTCTTTGGGTTCAGTGCACGCATTTCTTTTCAGAGGAAACCACGAGAACTGCGCAGTGAAAATAATTGATTATGTTTCAAAATGTGCAAGTGTTTTAGTTGACTTTGTGAGTGACTGTTTTGTTTTACTTAGTGTGATCGTTTACCATTTGAAAATTTTGTTTATCCGTGAAAGTCATGCACTTGAAAAAATTTAATGAGGTTAATTTAATTGCGTATTTTAATGCAAAGCAGGTCTTTGGTTTATTCAGTGTTTGAAGAGATACATGCAGGCTTGAGCGTTATTATGAGTGATTTACTTGCAGTTTGCTTAACAAACGCGAGAATTTGCAAATGATTTGAACACAAGTTTGAAATTGACGTAACGTGAAAAGTGTTAGTGAGTTTGTGGACGAAATATGCACAGTTTTCATGAGTAACTTGTGATTGTGAGTTTGCAATGTTCAGTGAAACGTGTTTATTGATTTGAGTGTCATGCAAGTGTGTCGCTTTTCACTGGATGTTACTATGTTTGAATCATTGATTTAACCAAGCAATGGTTTTAAATGCGAAAAACATTGGTGATCTTTTGGACAAAAGTGTGCACAATTTTCATGAATAAATAAATTTGCAATGTTTGGTGAAACGTGTTTGTTACTTCAATTGTCAAGCAGATTTGTAATGCTTCACTAGATATTACTGTGAAGAATTGATTCAACCAAGCAATGGTTTTTGTATTTTGCTTTTTTAAAATAGATGAATTTTACCGGTTTTTGTGCTAATTGCAAGGCTCTGTATTCAACTCGGAGCCGTCATTTAATGAGTGTTTTGAAAGAGACGAGTGATTAACTAATCAAGAAGTTTTGTTACATTGACAATGAGTATCGCTGCGGTTATGGTTTAATGATTTTAAGTGAGTTTGTGTGCAATCAGTGATCGTTTTCTTTTTTCTGACAAAGTGATTAATTATTCGCGAAGAGATTACTCGGTTGTATTTGCATGTTCATTCATAAAAGTGAGTTGTAATTAGTTTTTTCGTGCAAAATTTTCAGACAGTTCTGCTTTATTCGACTGTGTTTGACAAAAATTTGTTTTGAAAGTTGAGTGAATAGTGAGTGTTAGTTCAACAATGCATGTGTGTACTAATTTTTTGTGAACAGAGTGTGAGTTTGAAAATTCAAATAGGCGCGCCTTGGAGGGGACACAGTTGTCGCTCCTGCCAAAATGGCCGCCGCCTAATATAGTAATAGTGTAGCGAGTGCAAAACTTTGTGCGACGTCAAGCCTCGTGCCAACTTCTTGGCCTCGAAACGTCGACCAATTCTCACGCGCGTGCAGCTGACTCAGAGGTGTTGTCTGCACACGGCGTGAAAACAGAGTCTCGTTTGAGGTTACAAAGTAACCAAAAGACTTAGTCTGCAAAGGAAATTAAATATCGTATTTCGTTCAATTCGCGATACCAAATTTTTTTCAACAGTAACCAGAGTCGTCGGAGCAACTTGGATTTCGCCGACGCGAGCTTGTCAGATGAGTATTTTTTATTATTAAATTTTGGCAAAGTTTGCACCTTACATGAAGGACTTTGCTTTGTGGTTACTTGATTCTTTTTCTTTTATTTTCAGATTCACTGCAGCTGCTCTTGTTACCAGGCTTCAGGTGGCAGTGCTGGGACTTGCGTTTCCTTTTTTTATTTTGCAAGTTTGTCGTGGGGACTCAAAAATTACTGCTTTTGTAGAAAATTATCCGACTTAGTAAGAATGCGTTGAAGTTATATTACATGAATTTGTCGTTGTGATAAATATTTAGAAATGCAAAATTATTGACTGTCGATTACTGAGTTTAGGTTGTGACCCTGCGACTTTTATAGTGTGAAAGTGTTATGTGAAGTGTAAAATTGTGAAGTTAATGTTTCTTGCGAGCAAGATGCAATATAAATAGAAAATTATAGAAGCAGTGTTTATAAGAAGTGCAAAATTGACAGACTTAAAGTTTAGTTTGACGCTTGTGCAAATAGAGATGTATGTTTAAATGCGTGTATGGCAAAATTTTGTATGTTTGCGTGACGGATGCGGACCAGGCTCTGGTTCTCATGTCACACAGCCTGGCGCAACGAGACTGCACTTAAATCCTCGTTCAGGAGGCAGCTCGTTATGCACAATATGTATAAAAATGGAATATTTGATGTCAAACTCGTAGTCCTGGTGCTTATGTCACACGACTTGAGTTTGTTTCTTATTTCATGATAAGTTATACAATATTTCAATGGTGGTATTTTTTTGTAAATAAAATTAGAATGACTATTTATTTGTATCCCTATTCCTGCATGTCCCTAATGCTATCTGCGACAATTTGATTGAGGGGAAAAGGGCCCCCCTTATACTATTAGTTTGCAATTACCGGCTTGTGATTCGCTTCTTGTGCTCACTCAACCACGAGTTATTTTCACCTAATGTTTCTTGTAAAATCTAACATCATCGAGTACTTGCAATAGAAATTAAATTAATTTGCTACTTTCGCCTTCAAGAATTTTCACTTAACATGCGCCAACAGATTATTTTTTAGTATTCATCAGAGTGCACTTATTTTTAATAAAGGAAACTATTTTTGCACAGATCACTACCAAAATTTTCTTGGACTCTTTGATTCTGAATTTTAATATTCTGATTTATTATAATATTCTATGTATTTTAATACTGTGAATTTTAATATTCTGATTCTGATAATTTTAATGTTTAATTCTGCGAGTTGTTTGCAGCGTGAATCATCAAAACGCTTTGTGAATTTTCTTTATTTGCACTGAACAATTCTGAAATTTTTGATGGGAAGATTCTCAAAATTCAATTAATTCTATTCTACTAAGGAGCTGAGCTAGTCTATTGCTAAATTTCGTGCCTAAATTGTGGCGTGAGTCTTCAAAACGCCACAAGAAAAAAAAAATATTTTCAACAATTCGAAACAAACAGTTCGAAATTTCGTTTACTCGACCGCGTGCATTACAACACCAGAAAAAAATTATAATTGTGTATCTCTCATGAAATTTTGCCAAAGTTTGTTCCACTTATTTTTAAATTTGAATTAGCATTACCTTCAATACACACGAACGCGAAACTTCAAGTTCGAAAAGATGCGCGTGACTTTGATGGCGGACACTGACGCCGAGCGTGGCTTTGGTGCCGTGCGCACTGCCCACGCCGCTCACAAAAATGGCCGCACGCGCGCTCCGGAGCGTTCGAATTTGTTCCAGCGCGTCTTGACGCTACCCGCGTAATTTTCTCACCACACAATTTTTAGATTTATCTTCTCTTTTTTTATTTATTCTGTTCACTTCCCGACGATCGCGGCTATCCCCCCTCGGCCTCCACGCAGCGGGTCTGTTAGGTTCGCACACAAAGTTTCGACGCGAAAACAAGAGATAGGGGAGCGCGCAACACGAGAAACACACAGGCGTGCTTAGCCAAGCTTCAAATAATCAGCTTGATCGGGAACTTGCCACGAAATCGAACAACGTGTTAATTTGACGTACGATATATTAGTAAATTTATTTGAGCTCTTACCTTGGTTTTGCAGAACAGATCAGCTGGGCTAGATAGTCCGTTTTAGAGTAGAAAATGCAAGCGCAATTTATGTGCAGTTTATATAGCAGCGGCGGCGTCCGGGAGCGATGGGGCGCTTGGAGTTAGTGTAAAATAGAGTCGACCGCACGCAAGGCAATGATGAAAATAGTTTATGAATTGAGCGTTTATTTACTAACCCAAAATCTAAATTAAATCAATTACAATTAAACAAATGCCACTCGGGCCTCTATAAGAACAATAATGGAAAAATCTACGTAAAAGGTAACTTGAAGAAACACGTCGAGTCCGCTCGGTGGCTCAAGACGCTCTGCCGGAGGGCGCGCAATTATGCATGGGAGAGAGCGCGTCACTTTCTCTCCCACTAATTGTTCTTACCTCTCCCCCATCCCTCTCTTCGCTTCATTAGCTACTTCGCTCTCTCTTGCACTCGTGAACTTCGGGTGAAGTCCGGCGGCGCATGGGAGGGCGGAGCGCTTGGTCAGCGTTTCGAGGGCTGGAGGAGAAGTACCGCTATCGCTCGTCTTTGTTCGACTTGGCGACAGTTAGGCGCATACTTAGTGCACTTCTCTAATGTCTTATAAATTATGCGACGTTGCCGATTTGGTCGTTCGGCATCGTCACATAACAATCTTTTATTTTGAATTAGAATATACTCGGCCAAGCCAGAGTATTTTGATTCAATAAAATAGCTCGACAAAGCCAGAGCGAAATTTATAAATTTTTTTGGGTTATTAACTATGTCTTTAAAATTATTATAGTCTTAAATACACTCGGCCAAGCCAGAGTAATATATCAAATTTTTGTGAAGTTTTGATTTATTTTTGAAATTGTTATAGATTTAAATATACTCGGCCAAGCCAGAGTTATAGGGAGAGGGTTATAGGGGAGATATAGTTGGTTATAGGGGAGATATATAAGATATAATTCATTTATTTGAATTTGCAACAAATTTTAAGATATATTTTTATACCAGGCCAAGCCAAGGTAATTATAATTTTCAATTTTTGTTTTACTTAGAGTTGATCAAGATTGGAAAATTAGAATAGATATATACCTGGCAAAGCAAAGTATATTTGAAAAAAGGATAGATTATCAACTCGACAAAGCCAGAGTTGATAGAAAAATTAGAGTAGAAAAATAGATATATATTTCGACAAAGCCGAAATATATTTTCGAAATAAGATAGATGTCAACTCGACAAAGCCAGAGTTGACAGAAATTTTTAGAATTTAGTATAGAAATAGAAAGTGAGAGTTTAGAAATAATATTGTTTATTTAATTTTTCTTTAAAATAAATATTTTATTTTCGCGTCGACCAAAAAAAATCACTGAAATAAAATTTTTTTTTTAAAACGAAAAAATTTTTTTGAAGAAGAAAATTTTTGTCTTAAACTCCCCCCATGGGCCATCAAATTTGTTACGTCGGAAATCCGATTTTTTTCGAATCTCCGACGGTTTATTTATTTGCAAAGGAGCGCCTGTGAGCTCTTTTGCGGTCACCACTTTTGGGCCTATTTCCAGTGTAAATAATAGCCCGGGGCAGGTGATATTAGACTAAAATTTTTCTGATTTATTGGGGATAGTTATCTCCGAGGAAAAGATTTCGAATTGATCTAAATTATTTCTCTCTAGTTTAAATTTATTCTTACGCGAAATAATTACTCTGAGTCTACTTTGAGTAAAATCAAACCTTGGAAGTCAACGGTACGAAACCAGACACTTCCAAAATTTATTTTACCGTAGCAAAAAGTTAAGCCACCGGCACTGGCTTCTACCGCGAACGAAAAGAAGAGGTCGCGAGAGCAAGTTGCTCAAAAATGAAAAGCACTATAAATAATAATTTAGAAATTTTCTTACTTTTTTCCTTAATATTGGCTGGTTTTCCTTGATTGGCTGGTCGCAGATCCTGAATGAAGGGGTTAGGCACAGAAATAATTCACACACAAATTTAAATATATATATATATATTGTGCAAAATTTAAAAATTTAAAAATACAAATGTGAGTCTAAGTTAGAGATTGTCGTGCTGGAAATGAGGCTAGGACAGGAGTGAAAGAAAAAGAATTGAAGTGACCGCACTGTAGCAGAGAACAACTTACAATATAATAAATAATTGTAAGAACAACTTACAATTATTTATGAAAATAAACAGGGTTTTTGTATGACATTATTGTGGGATTGTGAGTGTATGAGTGAGTACGAGAGAGACAGACTACTCTAACCTCTCCCTAGAAGGTACCCTAGAGAGAAGGTTAGAGTAGGTGCGCTAGAGGGATGCGTGAGAGAGAGAGAGATAGAGAGAGGGAGTGAGGGATGCTCCGGCGAACCAGCAGGCCCAACGGGACTGTTGGATTTGGGACGTGGGCAAGTGCAGACGTTTGAGTGCGAGAGCGAATCTTGAATGTCTGTGTTATTGTTATATTTGTTGTTGTTTTGAATAAAGTGTTGTTATTGTTTACCGTTAATCTCTATTATCACTAAGCCACATCTGAACCCGCCTTCACCCTGAATCCCACATTATAATATTATTTATAAGTAATTTCTCGGCGAATATAATACGAGAGAAAAGGAAACCTGTCGGATACGCTGTATATACATATATATATATAGGTGGTTCTCTGACAAATCGAGCGGTTAATTTTTTTACCCTAACCAAAAATATTTTTAAAATGTTCCTAAGAGACATGTGAGTATCCCAGAATTTTTTCAGATTTTTTGCATCAAGTATCTTCGAGTTACAGAGGGTCAAAGTTGATGAAATCACGTTTTTTTGCTTTTTCTGGCTACTTTCATTAATTTGTAGATCCTCAGGGAAGCATTTTTCACTATAGAGATATATAACATTTTTTTCTGCAAATTTTCTAAACTATTCAAAAAAAATATTTTTGATGTTGTATATATATGTTTTAAGAAAGTTATAAGTTATTTAAGTCTTAAAATCAAATTTTAGGAAAGTTCGATCATCCGGATCATAACCAAAAAATTCATGAAGATACCTTATTTCAATTCAAAAAAGTCTGCGAAAGACCCAGAATGTGAGAGGCCTTGGTTTCTCTGTAAAAAATCATTATATCCGTTCATATATGAAAAAAATTTAGTTTTATTGCTATATAGAAGAATTTAACCAATTTTATCAATTACGTAAATTTTTTTATAATAATTTCAGTCATTAAAAAAATGATAAGGTTAGTGAAATGCTTCGATATAGCAATAAAACTAAATTTTTGTCATATATGAATGGATATAATGATTTTTTACAGAGAAACCAAGGCCTCTGACATTCTGGGTCTTTCGCAGACTTTTTTGAATTGAAATAAGGTATCTTCATGAATTTTTTGGTTATGATCCGGATGATCGAACTTTCCTAAAACTTGATTTTAAGACTTAAATGACTTATAACTTTCTTAAAACATATATATACGACATCAGAAATATTTTTTTTGGAATAGTTTAGAAAATTTGCAGAAAAAAATGTTATATATCTCTATAGTGAAAAATGCTTCCCTGAGGATCTACAAATTAATGAAAGTAGCCAGAAAAAGCAAAAAAACGTGATTTCATCAACTTTGACCCTCTGTAACTCGAAGATACTTGATGCAAAAAATCTGAAAAAATTCAGGGATACTCACGTGTCTCTTAGAAACATTTTAAAAATTTTTTTCGATAGGGTCAAAAAATCGACCGCTCGATTTGTCAGAGAACCACCCATATATATATATGTGATTCTGAGAAAAAGAGAAGAGAAGATAAGAAATGTTGTCTATAAATTGAATCTTTTCAATATTCTTTCGTTGACAGCTATTGTTTACGCGGCTTTATCAGCGACTGTCTCGGAAGTGAGGAAGTAGCCGGCAGCCGCCGCTTATATACTGCGAAAAGTCTTTAAGGCGGTTTGTTTACGTATGACGTCACACATCACCTCATCTTTTCGATGTACACAGAATCGATTTTAATTCTTAAGCTGGTATATTAAAAGTGTGTACACGTTATTGAGTTTCTGGGTATCCTCTTTCTTATTGATACCGTTATCTTGCAAATGTATATGCATCATTTCCGAGATTAATCTTTTATTTAAATTATTTTCTTTGTCCTTTATACTAAATTTTTCAAAATTAAATTTATGATTGTATTTTTTAATATGTTCGGAGATGACACTGTCCTTAGACTTCCTATGTTCCTCAATACATGTACACACGTTTCTTTTTGTTTGGCCTACATATGTAGCCGTGCAATCATTACATCTAAGTTTATAAACAACATTTTTCTCTAGGTGTTTCTTTTTTTTATCCTTTCCTTTCACAATAATATTGCCCATATTACTTTGTATTTTTGGAATGGTTGTAATGTTGTTTTTCTTAAACGAATGATGCACTTGCTCATAAAAACCATTGACGTACGGTATACTAATCTGATTGTTATATACATTATTCTTCGTACGTTGCTCCGGTTGTTTTGTCATTTTGATTGCAGATAATAGTTTTTTGACGTATTGATCTATTAACTCAGGGGGGGTAATCATTATCAAATAAAAGACCTTTTATAATGCCAATGTTTTTCTGGTGAAAACATTTATCTGATAACTTCACCGCTCTGTCAACTAGATTATAAACCATGGCAATTTTTTGACTAATCGGATGTTGAGATTTAAAGTGCAAAAATCTGCCAGAGAAAGTTGGTTTCGTGTACCAATCAGTTTTTATTCCACCTGCTTCATTAATAAAAAATACGTCTACCTTTCCTTTCGGAATGCAAGCAATGATATCGTCGACATAACGGAAAAAGAACACAGGTTGATAAGTTAATTTTGAAATGCACTCCGTTTCAAGATCATCCATAACAATGTCAGCGAATAATCCCGAAATCGGAGAGTCCATGGGTGTACCAAAAAGTTGTTTGTAAAATTTACTATTAAATTGGAAGTAAGTATTATCCATAAGCAGACTACAAGCGTCCAAAATCTCGTCAAGTGGAATTTCAAATTTTCTCGCTATTGGTATGTATCTCTTTTCGATACTCTGCATGACTAATGCTTTATCAATATTTGTATATAACGATTTTACATCTAAGCTAACAATACGGTGGTCATTCGGAATTTTTACATTTCTTATTCTTTCTATGAAATCGTAACTATTTTTTATGTATTAATGAGGTTTATTAATACTATTTTGTAAGATTTTAAATAAATACTTTGATGAACCATATGTAGGCGAGCCTATTATTGAAAAATAGGCCTTAGAGGATGGTCGCTCTTATGGATTTTTGTTTCTTATATTTTTTACCAAAAAAACCATTTTCATTCCGCATGTTTGTTATTTTCTTAACATTTGATTGCAATTTTGATAATGGATTTTTCTTAATTATACTGTATGTGCTAGTGTCAGCTAAAAGATTTTCCATCTTGTTGGTATAATCGTGTTTATACATCGCAACCGTTACATTGCCTTTATCAGCAAAGGTGAACATAATATCTTTATGGGTCTTAATGAAATTCTTTGTTTCCGTTAATCTATTCTCAAAAATCTTTTCTTCTATTGTAATGTGTCTCGTTTTATTACGGTGTTGTGTGGTTGTATTAATTAATGTGTTTCGGACTCTATTTGCAGTATTATCAGGAATGTTGTTAATTGATATTGTGTTCTCTAAGTTTTTGACACATTCAATAACTAGAATTTCATTAAGATTACTCGTAGGATTAAATTTCCTACCGAGTCCGCTCACATATTTTACATTAGTCGGTATGTCTATATTAGTCAAATTAGTGAACCATTTTTCAAAACTCGGATTTGTATCATTTTTTCTATTTATATTTTCGAATTTTCTATTGTGAGTCATATTTAGATTGAAGCGAAGATTGTTATTATCTCGTATTAGCTCGTCTTGATTTGACGTAACAATGTCAAAAATTTCTTGTGGGAGTATGTCATATAAAACTTTACGTGTTTTTTCGCACTGTGATTCAAGAAAATTTATGTGTATACATACATCTTCAATCTTTAAAATCTTATGTTGCAAGTTATTAAGGATTTTTCTGAATTGCTTTCGAACCGAGTTACTATGAAAATTTAAATGATTCGGATTACTTGCGATGTTGTTGATGTTTGCAGGGCGTGTGTTGTATGTCCTGCATCGCAGTACTAAGCGCCTTTGGGATCTCCCTCTCGTTAGGTCTCGTTGTAACGTGATCCATGTCTTAGTGTGTTGTCGTGCGTCAGCTCCGTATATTCTCTCAATATCGTCAAAGGAAAGGTTGCTTAAAACCGGTGAAGATCCACGGTCCATGTTAAATGTATTTAGAGGAGTATGTAAACACTATCTAATATGATTTTATCCCTCGGTGATTTTTTAATATTCTTTCGTTGACTTATATCGATCTCTCCGAGGCAGTAGTTATGAAAGGGTTTAGGAACGTGAAGTTACGTTTTCTTACAAAACGACGTTTCGGCGATCATTGTCGCCCTCATCAGGATACTGTCAATTTTATTAGATCACAATAAACATACTAAACTTACATAAACTTAAGAAGAACAGAGTTAACTAGCCGGGGGAAAGGATTATCGAGATGTACACAAATCATATCTGCTCCAATATGTAAGTTTGAAAAATATCGCTTTTGTACGTATTACTCTGTTCTTCTTAAGTTTGTATGTTTATTGTTATCTAATAAAATTGACAGTTTCCTGATGAGGGCGACAATGATCGCCGAAACGTCGTTTTGTAAGAAAGGGATTTTGTTTTCTTAAACCCTTTCATAACCACTGCCTCGGAGAAATCGATATAAGTCAACGAAAGAATATTAAAAAATCACCGAGGGATAAAATCATATTAGATAGTGTTTACACACTCATCTAAGTACATATAAGACTTTTTATTTCAATATAGATTGATGATAATAATCTAATGCATTTAAAAGTTATGAAATCTGTTTAAAACATACTTTTCCTAAAAGAAAACTTTGGGAATTATAAGTTTTGATTTCCGACATGGTTTTTAAAAGTTTAATTATTCATAGAATACAATTTAGTCACTGATAGTAAATATAAAGTTTTTACCTTCTTTGTAATATTAATCTTAATATTTTTCAACTTCCTTGTATAAAATTTTACCTTCGCAAGGTTGTGAAATCATGGAATAAATGGTCAAGCATAATATAAATTGTATTTATTATTCGTAAAGTATATTTAAGAGGATTCGATAGCCACTGCTGACCTGCCACTAACGTTACGATAGAAAAGTGCTGAATAGGAAATACTGAAATGAAGCGCAACTATCTCTTGGATTTGCGTAATTCATTACACTTTTTTAATGTATTGTAACGTGGAATTTGCCTCGCCCGCTCGAGGATTCCAGTTATTATACAAAGATATTTTTATTTCGCGACTGCTCTTCACTCTCGGAGTCCAGGGTTCTGAAAACGGAGAAAACGGGTACACGCAGGGAATTTTTGGTAGCAATAGGCTCAGTAAGAAATAAATATTAACACAAAAATTAGAATTAACACATAACCAGTATATTTTAATTCCCCTCTTACAACTGAAATCAGCAAACAGAAAGATCGTGAATTTAAATATTGCATGGGCCAACGGCCAAATAACTATGTCCTTGCAGCTGGAATGGAGGTTGCTAAACACAGGAAAGGGCCGCGAAAATCCTCTACGATGACTCTGAATATTTAATTCACAAAAGGACAATGAAAGGGAAAACCGCTTCCTGCTGAAAACGTAAGAAATCCGCGGAGCTGAAATGGGAGAAAGTTTCCTCTATCTGCCTCTTTTTTCCTCTTTTCACAATTACTACCACAACCTAGATTTCAAATTTATATTTAACAATCTCACCGATATTCCTTCTTTAACTCTCGAACCGCTCCTTCAGATTCCTCCAAACCAAAAATCCCGGATCAGGAATTTCCACGATGTCCACCAAGATGGACCGCCGAAACGTCTCCACAAATTCAAAGTCCGGGACCCAGTAAAATTCAAGAAAACAGCAGAACTACTACTACGAGTATCCAGGAACAGAGTGAACGAGGACGACGCTCCGCTCGAGGAAGAAGCCGCGATTTTCCCACCTCGCCTCCTTCCTCCCAGGAGCGTCGTCCTGGCTGGCAAATTTTCATTGGTCCTAGAAACCTCCAAAATCCGCAATTGGCCTATTTAAATACCACTACTAAATCATCTCTTATCTATGAAATTTCCCAGCGCCCTCTTTTTCTATTTCTAATTTTCCCATTGGCTATAAAATCGATTACCGCCCTCTATATCATTTATCAATATGCAAATTCCGCGCCCCCTTTATTAATCTCGATCAATCAATCAATGTCGATAACCGTAAGGTGGCTCCCCCAATATAGTACCAGACGGCCGCGCCAATTCCAAAATTCACAGAAAATCATAAAAGACTGATTGGGAAAATAACCTTAATATCCCATCAGAGCAGATAGTGGAAACCAAACATTATTCCACTATCCCTCTATCTCCCTATAATCCTGAAAATGGAAAACCTCTATATACATCATATATTGATCGCCCGGGAGCAGGCGCCCTCTCGATCGATCTATAGAGGCCGATAACGGAGAGCGCCTTCCCTCTCCCCGCTACCGCGCGCGCCGCATATTCTATCTATATCGCACCACATGTGCGTCGCCTTCCCTCTCTCTCCCACTCGCGCTCGCACTCATGCCCACTCTCTCTCTCTCACACATACATACGCGCTCCCCTCCATACACCACGTCGTGCATGTGACCGCGTGCGTGCGGCCGCCGTCTCGCTTCCTGCTGTGCCCCCCTCCCGAGCGTCAACGTGTTGCGCAGGTGCGACTCGGGAGCTCACATCCTGCGCTCCGCGAGCGGCCGATCAGAGGCAACTCCTGCGAGTGCCACCGAGCGCTGGCTCCGCTCCAGTACCTGTCAGTCTGCCGAGAGTGAGTCAGCTGGCCGCGATAAATAATCACGACGCAGCAATATTTATTGCTACGTCGCAGTATACACTTTTGTACCGTATTGTAGTGACGGGTATTCAGTGGCTGTCGGTTCCCCTGAACTACACTTTGCGAACAATAAATACAGATTGAATTATGCTTGACTATTTATTCCATGATTTGCGACGTAGCAATAATTATTGCTGCGTCGTGAACATTATTGCACAGCCAGCTGACTCACTCTCGGCGAATTGACAGCTCCTGGAACGGAGCCAGCGCTCGGTAGCGCTCGCAGGAGTTGCCTCTGTCCGACCGCGTGCGGAGCGCAGGATGTGAGATCCCGAGTCGCACCTGCGCAACACGTTGACGCTCGGGAGGGGGGCACAGCAGGAAGCGAGGTAGTGGCAAGAGCGCGCGGTCACATGCATGAGAGTGTGTGTGTGCGAGAGAGAGGGAGTTAGCGCGCGCGAGAGAGAGGGAGTTGGCGCGTGATAGAGAGTGAGAGAGAGAGTCGGCGCGCGGGAGAGAGAAAGTATAGCGAGAGTGGGAGTCGAGCATCAGAGAGAGAGAGAGAGAGAGAGAGAGAGAGAGCGTGCGCTTGAGTGAGAAAGAGAGGGATATAGTAACGCGAAGTTGATGGCGTTTGGAGCGCTCAGAGAGTTTGTGAACGCATGAATGAAGCGTGTCGCGGTAGAGTTGACTTTATGTTGACTCGCGGACGTCATAAAGACGTATAGGGGAATGTATGGGCTAGGCAACGTTGGTGATTCGATAGATGTTGTTCTATGATTATATCGTTGATGATAGAGGATTTTTGAGTACCGCGCGGCCTACAGTTTATCTATAGGTGGAGCCACTGGATGGATATCGACATGATTGATTGATTGATCGATATCAATAGAGGGGGCGCGAATTTGCACATTGAGGAATTACATAGAGGATGATAATTGAGTTCTAAGCCAATGACTAAATTAGGATTTGGAAAAGAGGGCGCGGGGGGAACTCATAGATAAAGAAATAGATTGTTGATGGTTTTTGATAAGCCAATAGGGGATTCTTCTAGGAAGAAGGACCAATTGTGTAATTTTGGAGGCCGAGACCGCATTTCCGTGAAGAAGGAGGCCGGGTGGGAAAACGCGGCATCCTTCCTCACGCCGAGCGTCGGCCTCGGCCATTCCGTTACCGGTGCTCAATGCAAGTAGTCGTTTTTCAGCAGTCAATTATCTATTTTCTTTTGTGACGCCATTTTGGTCCGTTGGTTGGAATCCTTGGAGAAATTTGGGAAGTGCTATATTGTCTCCTTAATTATTTCTTTTGGTGGAGTTTACGTTTTGGAGAAAAGGAATATTGGAGGAGTTGAGTCGACTACATTTATAGAAGAATTTGGTAACATTTTATCATAAATGTATTTAATGATTATTACTTTATGGGCGGAGATCTGGAGAAGTTAGGTGGCGGATTTGTGATTTCGAACATAGAGGAAATTTTCACGTTTTACAGCGGATTGCAGTTTTCCCGTTTTGTTCAATTTAAAATAGAGGCACTCGTAGAGGATTTTTTGCGGCTCTTTTTCTAGCTATCAACCGTCAATCCTGGAGTTAGTTATATGGCCGCGTGCCCATGCCTTTACATAAATTCACTCTATCGTTGAAGAGCTGATCGTGTATATAATACGATAATATATCTGTGTTTTATTAGTCTTAACCATTGACGTTTTATAGTTGATTAACCCTGATTGCCACCACTATCCCGCTTTTCACCATTGCAGGAACATCACGAGCCGGAGAAAAAGAAGTAAGCCGCGCAAAAGAAATATTTTTGTGCACGAACTGGAATCCTCGTGCGGGCGAGTTAAATTCCACGTTAAATATTTCACAACCTACCATAAGTAAAATTTTTATGAGGAAGATTAAAAATATTAAGATTAAGATTATAAATAAGGTAAAAACTTTATATCTACTGTCAGTGAATAAATTATATTTTATTAATAAATACACTATTAGAAAACTAATCGGATTAAATCTTATCATATAAAAGAAAAAATAAGTTTGTACTAGTAGAGTATAATAGCTCATGCTGCTCCCCGAAAACACAGTGTATATATACTTCGTACACTTATACTTGCCATGAATCTTTATACCTTGATTTAAATGAAACATTTTTTATCTAAAAAGATATCTAAAAAAGCAATGACACTAAATTTTTTGGAGTCATTCTGATTCCAATAAAACCGCCAGACAGAATACACTGTGTTCGATAACTTTTGACACTGTCCGTGGGATTCTAAGCGTATGTATAAAATAGTTTCAAATTTTTTTTTCTAATTGGTTGTTATTTTTATTAGTTATGGTATGAATGTAGTGATTTTGATAATAGAAGATTAGTAGTGTAGAAGATTTTTTGAAAAATGGAAAATGAAAAAAATTATTGCTGAATTAATATTTTAACAAATTATTTTCACTTTTCATTTAAAGAATCGTCTACTGAATCAAATTAAAATCTTTACATTCATACGATAACTAGTATTATAAATTTGAAACCAATTCATGCATTCATACCCTTGGAATGCTACAGACAGTGCCAAAAGTTATCGAACAGAATTTATTCTGTCTTAAGAGTATATTAGACTCAAAACTACTCCAAAAATTTGAAGTCACTGCTTTTTGGATACCTTTTTGAATAAAAAATGTTCCAATTAAATTCAAATTGAATGTGGAATTTTAGAAATCATTTTCAGTTTCAGATTTAACAAGTAGCGAACACCCTTAATTATACATGAATATATTCCTTATTTATACTTCGTAAATATAAAATTCTCAATAGCAACAAATAGTAGGGAAATATTTATTAATATTTCATAAAAATTTTCAGGCTTGAAACAAGAAATTAAAAAAGTTTGCGCTGAAGAATATTTAGTTTGCGGAGAAGGAGATGAACTAGGTGGAGCTTGGCAGGAAAAGGTATGTATTTTTTACATAGTACAAACATTGAGCACGCTTACGGTACATTAGAAATTTCAAAATCTAGTATGGCCATAGTATAGATTTTTTATGACTGAATCATTGTGATTATGTATTTAAACAAAAATAAAACGCTGTTTGTGAGAATTCTCATCATAACACAAATAATTTGATGCAACATGAAGTGGTTATAACAGGGTTAAAACCTGTTAAAAATAATTAGGTTAGTATTTGTATTAAATATATACGTAGTAGAACTCTAAACAAATTTTTTCCATTTAAATATAAGTAATACACACAACTTCGTGCATAATAAACATGCATTTAGTGTGCTGAATGTTCTACAACAATTTAAAATTCAAAATAATAATCTACACTTATGTGGGATATATTAGTAATAAAATATACTTACATGAAAAATATTATATGGAAAATATTAATTATAGTGAATCTTAGGTATGTAAACATACGCAACATTCACTTTTAACTTAACTTTGGGAATTCTGCTTCACTTAGTTTGTGAATAAGCATATTCCAAAGGTTTCAGCCTGATCAGTCAACTGCTTGCTCAGAAAACCTGCAGCAGGTGTACTAAAATCATAAATAAATCTGAGAAAATGCAATTAATGTTTGAATTAATATTTCATAAAATAAAGTGTACTTACAAATATTTTTCAGTGCCTAGGCCCACAAAAAATTCAAAACTAGTTTTCTGAAAATAATAACTACATAAGGTATATATAATAATAAGATGCTTCTTCCCACCTATTCTTGCACCATCAGAAAGTTTTTGGCCAACCAAAGTTTTCTTGAGATTTCTCAGTCTTGCCCTCAACCTCTTTTGTACGTGTCCAACACATTCCGTCTTTTTGATAAAAAGCATTTTCTCTTATAAGCTTAGCATCACAGAAAGTCTTATACAGTTTTGAGTAGCCATCTCTAAATAGTTTTTGTACGTAACTCCATGGATTAACTTTGATTTTCTAAACATTTCCACAAAACCGTCCACTTCCTGAACTTTCGTGATGATTGGCTGAGCACTGATCTTGATGTACTTGAAACCACTCTCTGCACTCTTCAGTGTGCTTGGCTTGATAAAATTCACAAGCCTTGCAAGATGATTGTTTTGGTGCAACGTCAAACACTTTGTTTTTCCGAATCAATGTTGATACTCCTAGAAGGGAAGAAAATCCTTGTTTGCTCCAAGAACCTTCACCATGTACAGTCTCACAACCATTCTATTGAGTCTGACTTGTTTAGCAACAGTCTTGCATAGATGCTTTCATTGACTCAAAAGCTACTTTTTGACTTGATATTTGTAATTCATAATTGATCTTCCAAAATCACTATAAACAATTACAATTAAAAAACCCATTAATCCAGGAAAAGATATCAAACCAGCCTGACCATAATCCAAAGCTCTCATTGCTAATACAATTTGCTTATTAATTTCAAAGGCATTGCGCTTCCGACCAATTCATCTACTTCAGTTAACCCATTAAGTCACATGGCCAGCACATCATAGACAGCGCGAAATTAACAACGCAGATCATTGCATTGGCAGAAAATGAAATACCCGTGTTTTTTTATTTTTCGATTTAACTGTTTATTGCAAAATTATTTAAACAATTTAATAAAAAAATTTAATTTTAATAAACTAATTATGCTAGTCTATTCAGTGAAATAAATCATATCAAAAAGCTCTGTATCATTTTTTTCTCTGAGACATTTATTTTACAATAAAACGTTGTAAACAATGCGACGTAGCAATAATTATTGCTGCGTCGTGAACATTATTACACGGCCAGCTGACTCACTCTCGGCGAGTTGACAGCTCTTGGAGCGGAGCCAGCGCTCGGTGGCGCTCGCAGGAGTTGCCTCTGACCGGCCGCGTGCGGAGCGCAGGATGTGAGCTCTCGAGTCCCACCTGCGCGGCGCGCTGTCGCTCGGGAGGGGGCACGGTAGGAAGTTAGTCAGCAGCGCACGCGCGGTCACATGCACGAGGCTGTGTATGTGTGTTAGAGAGAGAAAGAGAGAGCGCGTCATTGAGCCTGAGAGCGAGAGAGAGAGCGAGAATGATGCGCGCGAGCTGTTAGCGAGAGCGAGAGAGAGAGAGAGAGAGAGAGAGAGAGAGAGAGAGAGAGGGAGAGAGAATTTGTGGCGCGTGTGATAGCGGCGAGAGTGAGAGAGAGAGTATGTGACGCGGGCGATAATAGAGGGGAGAGAGAGAGCGCTCTCGGTTATCGACCGTGATCGAGTGAGAGTGAGAGGGCGCCTGCTATCGGGCGAGAGGTGATGGAGGAAGCGAGATAGACGCGGAGTACTGTACAGGTGAACTGTATAGTACATTACATGGTGGAGATCAATTCGAAGATTTCAGTTGGCATCTTAGGGTTTGTATGCAGTGAAACATATGGATTGATCAATAGAATTTGAATCTCGCGCGTGCAGTTTCGTTATCTATAGGGGGAGCCACCGGATGGAGATCGATATTGATTGATTGATTTTTATCAGTAAAGGGGGCGCGAATTACGAGATTAGTCAAGGATATAGAGGGCGATAATTGTTTTCTCAGCTAATGAATAAATTAGGATTAGGAAAAGAGGGCGCTGGAGGAAACTCACCGATACAGGAATAGATCGGCGGTAGTTCTGGCAAACCAATAGGGGATTTTTCTACGAAAGAGGACCAATTATGTAATTTTGGAGGCCGGGCTTGCGCTTCCGTGAAGAAGGAGGTCGAGTGGGAAAACGCGGCATCCTTCCTCGGTCGGAGCGTCGGCCTCGGCCATTCCGTCACTGGCAGTTGGTGAACAAAGTTGTTTTTCAGCAGCTATTGTTTTCTTTGTCCCTCTTTTGAAAGCCATCTTGGTGTTGGAGATTTCTTGGAGAAGTTCGGAAGAGGCGATTTTTCTTTGGAGGTACTATTGTGGAGGAAAATTGGCAGAGGAATTATGGTTGAGCCGTATCATAGAGGAAATCGGTAATACTTTATAGTACATATTTGTGATGAATAATTGTTTGTGGCGGAGATAATCTTAATAGAGGATTGAGGCGATTGTGGCGCATAGAGGAAATTTCGCGTTTCAGATCTGGACCTGTGACTTCCTTTTGATTTACCAATATTAATTAGAATCATCGTAGAGGAATTTTCGCGGTCCCATTTCCTATAGCATTATCGAGCAGCCTTGGAACTAGTGATATGGCCGCGTGCCCATGATTTTATTTCGAGTCATTCAAATCTGTTTGTTCAGACAATTAATTGTATAGAAAAAGCAGAATATACCTGTGATTTATTATCCAATATATACTTGTGTTTAATAATTTTCAACCTGGTTGCCACCACACTTAACCGCTTTTCACCATTGCAGGAATACCACGAACCAGAGAGAAAGAAGAAAGCCGCGTATTCTAGAAATACTTTGTAAATAACTGGAATCCCCGTGCGGGCGGGAAAATTCCACGTTACAACAAATACGACCGGTGATATACCGCTCCATTCCATGGTCACATATAAATTGATTCAAAATAATATCGCAGATCGTTTTTCCGCCAATGCAACGATCTACGTTATTAGTTTGAATCAATGTACAATAGCGTGTCCATGGGAAGGAACGGTATGTCATCGTATTTGTTTATAACGCTAATTGAAAAATTAATGGCTCGTACATAAAAATGATATAGAGCTTTTTGGTATAATTTTCTTCGCTGAATCGATTAGCAGTTTTTTTCTTAAATTTAAGATTTCTTGTTAAATTGTTTAAATAATTTTGTAATAAAAATTCAAATCGAAAAACAAAAAAATACGAGTATTTTCTTTGCCGACATGGCAACAGTCTGCGTTATTTCTTTGATTCAATTTACAATAGCACGCCTATGGGGCGGAACGGTATGTTATCGGTCGTAATTGTTTATAACGTTTTATTGTAAAATAAATGGCTCAGACAGAAAATTTATAAATTTATTTTTTATAAACTTTTTTTTCCGCCAATGCAACGATTCGCGTTATTAGTTGAAATCAATTTACAATGGCATGTCCATGAGACGGAACGGTACATCATCGGTCATAAATGTTTATGGCATTTCATTGCAAAATAAGGATCAGCTTCTACATAATCTGATTTTCATTTTTGCACCAGATGCTGAAAAAAGTGCATTAGGTACAGGTGGTTTAGGTGCAGTAAATATTGGAGCAAGCATTTCAGATGGTACCGTTGCTTTATGTTTTGAAGGTGATTAAATTCTAGGATTTCTGGGAGTGGAAAACGTGTATAAGATCTTAAAGATTGACTACAACATTCTACTAAGAAAAAAAACGAGAGGGCTTGAGGCGAAGCCTAGTGTTGAGAAAAAGGCATATTATGCTTGTGATGTAAATAATAGGAATAAACTCAATGGTACTTACTGTCACGTACGATCGGAAAGTCAGGTGACCAGACGATTCGGTGGCCGGAGCTAGCGATGCACCAAGTGCATTGTCAGCAGGGAATGCGCCCGCTGGGAGCTTCACGGGAAGTACAAGCTTGCACTTTGGCCGCGGGACTGCAAGTCTATGATCATCCTCTCGTCGTCACAGTAGTCAGTTATTGGACGACCTCCAAATTGGGCAGAGCTCTCTTCTGTTCATGCAATAAAGAACACGGTTTACTGCATCTCTGTCTCGTGTTCTTTTGCCCCTACCCGTCGTCCATAATAGCTTTCTGGCATCGGTCACGGGTCCCGAAAAACGACGCGTCGACAGTAGTTTGCGATATCTTCGATATTTTTTTTCGATAGCGATTTGGACCTTTTCAGGGCATTCTCGTGATAAGACTCCTGGAAACTTCGACGAATGCTCGTGGTATTTTTGCAAAGGTGTCGTCTCGCAAATCAGCAAATTCCGGTAGTTATAGTAAGAAAGAACTGATAACGCTCGAACGTATCCCGTGCAACATCGACGAGTAGACGCTTGTTTTTTTCCAAGTGTGAAAAACTTGGAGCGCAACTTTCTGATCTTTGTCGATTCAACTTACGCCTGCGAACATTTTGGAACTCCGAGACGTTATTGTGCCATAATTTACGCAGTGATAAGTGCCATTACCATCAGCTCAGAGCAACTAGCTAATTCGTCGAAGTCAATCGAGCAGCAGTCATGCTTGTACTCACCAACAACCGAAATTACTCGAGGCCGTTCAGCATCGCAAAGAAGTGCGCGCGCTAGTTAACCTCAAAAGGTCCATATTTTCGGGGCTCGTCCCCGCGACAGCCAGCGTGCGTCGCGTCGAATAAGTACTGTAGGACCACCCCTTGTACTTACGGGGCCCTCACCATTAATTAAAGCAGAGGAGCGACGTGAGCGGCCCCATAGCGATAGCTTCACGATCAGTAGCACTCTTCGTACTGTAAGTCCACCATTCAATTTAAGCAGTTCGACTGGCCGCGCATTGCTTTTTCTTTTCTTCCTTGAACCATAATTTTTTCCGTCCATCGCACCCACGTTATTTTTCGCCCCGGCGCGCCGGTAAATAAGTGCAGTAGCTTATCCGACTTGAACAGCTTCGATAAGTTGGCCGTGCGTTTCACGTGACTTCTTGTTGAATCCATCGCGACGTACCATAACCCGTACAAGATTGGTCAAGTCGTTGTTGGTCCCCAAATTGAAGAAATCAGGCCGCAGTGATGGCGAACGCGACGAAGAGAAACGCATTCCTAGAATCTAGGAAACGGATTAAGTAGCTAAAAGTGATTTACTGGTTGTACCACTGCTTATTGTCCTCTTGGAGTCCCAATAGTTGCTGCTGGGAAGAGCTAATTTCTACATCGATTCAGGCGCAGATATCTCGGTCATCAAGATCAATAAACTCGCATGGGGAGTACCTATTAATTTCCGCTACTAAATCTGTATGTGTGGTGTCACTGACGGGCATGCCCAAAAGCTCGGGGTTGTAACCGTGGACATTGACGGTATGCTGAGCGAACTGCACATAGTGCCTCTCGAGTTTCCCATTTACACTGAGGGAATTCTAGGGTGGGACGTCATTGAAGCCCTATAGGGCAGTGTCGAGGCAGCCGCAAAGTACCTAGGACTCGGCGATTTACGGAACAAGAGAGCGTCACAATTCCGCCGCAGGTGAAGATGGTGATCAGCTCCCGCATGTCCAACGGTGACGTGGAGGACGGATGGATACCGCTGCAAGAGCTCCATCCGGATATGCTATTCGGTAACTGTGTTACCGAGAATAAGAACGGCTGAGCGCTGGCTGAATGTGTTAATACTAGCGAGAAGGAAGTCACTATCCCAATCTTGGTCGTTGAACTCCTACCTTGCCAAGCTATTCCAAGAAAACCCTCACGCCGAGCAGATGGGAACGGTCCGGCGGATGGTATCGCTGAGTATTCCGCGGATATCCGACGATTAACCCGATGAATACGATGGGATCAGTCGCTCCGACTATAGAGAGAGATAGAGCTCCTCAATGACAAGTGACAGGCAAACGATGCAGGTGCAGCCAGAAAGAAAAGAGTCAAGATCATCCTGGACTTCGCCAACCTCAGAAACTGCAATGAGGAGGAGGTGACATTGATAATGGACATCCTCGATTAATACGCGGACGTATTTGGCCTCGACGGTGAACTACCGCCGACACAGTTGCTCCGTCACAAGATTATTCTTATATCAAACAAATCAGTTCATTAAATCAGTACAGTGCCTTCGAAATCATAAAAGTCCTCCATCGAACCCTCCAGGGCTCAAAGCACCGGACTTGAACCAGTCCTTCATTGTGTCGGTCGATAGTTCGGACTTAGAATGTATCCTAAGTCAGGAAAGCCCGGGGGCTGACCAGCCATGCGCTTTCGCCTCTCGCTGCCTCAAGGGGAGCAAACTGAAATATCCCATCTACGATAAGGAACTGCTCGCCATGGTTTATGCCAAGGATCAGTTTCGATGCTATTTATACGGTAGAAAGTTCACATTTGTGACCGACCATGAAGCTCTCAAGCACTTCCACACCAATACGTGTTTGAATGCGGGAGCTGATCACCATCTTCATGACCTGATCTTCGCTTCAACAGCTTAAAGGCGGCCTTGGTAGGGTATGAATTTGATATAATTTATCACCCCGGCGCTAAGAACGCCAACGTCGGCGCTCTGTCCCACAATCCGGTACTAGAGGCATCTGGCGCAGCTCACAGATTCCGGGTTCCTAAAGAAAGTAACCTGTCAGCACAATTAAACGCGGTTCCTTTTTACATGCGAAGAAGGCAAAAAAAGAGAGCTGTCTTGGGACAGCTGACAGATGTGAAAATTCGAATTTCATAATGATTGAAAGAAGTTTATCGTAAATGAAGCAACTGAAAACAAATACAAAATTTTTTACATCAACAAAAAAGATCAAGTTAGAATATTTGCCGTACTTGATTGTTTTATGGTTAGACGTGCAATGCGAGAAATTTGTGATTTTTCAATATCATTCCAATCTGTACATTTTTGCACTTAGTAATATCTGGGTTTAAACATATACAAATTTTGTAATAACAATTGAATTCTTTTAAACCCGTGGGGTAAATTGCTACTCATGTTACATGTACGGGTCAAAACTCCTTGCTTACGCGTTGCGCCGCATTAAACGTGACACACGTACACACACACACGCACACACGCACGCATGCACGAAGAATGGATTAGGAGGAAAAGAAAGATGGGAAAATCCGTGAGTGCAAGTGAGAACATAGGAAAATGCATAAATGCGACAGAGACAGACTTTCCCTCCCTCTATTTTCTAAGGTTCGCATCCGATAGAGTGGAAGACGAGAGAGAATGCAGGAAAGTCGCACCAGGTCGCACTTATACATTTTCCTAATTTCCTATGTTTTCTGCTACTATAAGCAGCCGCGGCCGGGAACAGAGGACTCGGCACGTGACAAGCTTGCTGCATGGGGAAGCAGTTAGAACGCTCCTCCTGTTTTTCGGTTTTTATGTTTAGAATTTTCTTTTGATTTCAAATACGGTTTCACTCCTCTGGAAGTCGCGCCTATAGATGTTCTACATCAAAAATGAGAAGTCTAATAACCTAATTCACAAAGCGACAGTCCGATGGCTGCAGCTCTCGGACCTCGTATTGGCCTATCGCACTCACCACTACTATCACCACTTATCGGTGTAACAGCACTGCATCGCCGCGTGTGAATGAGGGCGCAAAGAGGACGATAACCCGTAACCAAACCCGACAAAGAAATCGCTCCTCCTGACCGCGTACGACGTTCAGTAACCGAACGGCCATTTCCCTCACTGTCAGAAAAAGAATAAAGCAAGTAGAACCAAATTCCTCACACCTTGATTACAACTGCACTGACGCAGGAATTACGTAATCATACAGATATTGCCACTCGTCTAGTGCGAAGCCGACACCCATCTCGAACTGCGAATGAGCGAACCTAAAAGAATACACACGAATAGAGAAGACCGACGGTGAACGAACAGTTACGGACTGACAACAAAAGCTGCACGAAGATTGAAACATTGTCGAAAAACAGCTACGTATCAGCGCACTGGAGCGCAGGCAGCTTCAAGACGCGGACTCGATGCAGTAGCCGGAAAGCCTCTCCCAAGGTTGTCAATACGCAGTGAATACCGAGCTTGTCTCCGCGTGAAAAGCAGCAATAAATATGGGACCATTATTTCGAAACTTTCCAGGAAATCCTGATTTATAACCTGAATATCCGCCAGAATGTTCGATGTCCGCAGCACGTGAGCCCCACATAGCCAGCTCTCAAAATCTCCGCCTACATGAGCGTACCCGTAGACCGCAATTCGTTCAGCAGAAAACTGACACCCCCCCCTCATCCTCCTCCTCCTGGACCGGCCGCACACGTGTGATTCATTTATCTCATCTAAATCGACTGCAATCGAGACAATTTTGAGACATGAAAGACAGTCCTCTTTTGGGCCTGAACCTATACACACGTTAATTATACAGTCATTTTGAAAAATCTCTAAAAACGATTTTTAGGCTATAATTTTAATTCCAAGCATTCTGTCACGTACGAGCTTTTGGGCTCAGGTGACCGCCGGCGAAGCTGAGGTAGCAACTTGCGCGGGAGCGCGTGAGCCGGAGCGTTCTCACGCACAAAGTGCAAGCTTCTATCTATGTCGGGCCTTGGAAGACGTCTACGACGGAGACGAAAGGATCCACATTCGTTGGTACTCGAAAGTCGGGAAATATAACCGCATATACAGACTTGACTATGCTGACTCGCTCGACACGCGATGTATACTCACGAACACGGCACTGCAACGCGTCGAACAGTATCGCTATTAGTTGAGTCTCAGCGAAGAAACGCGTATCAGAGAAATACTCGCGCGGTCTATAGAGGCGTACACGCTGGCAGCCGAACCTGCAAAAGGATCGTCGAAAATCGGAGTCACCACAACAGCGATAGAGCGAGAGCTTATGGCAAGGACCATCGGGTCAGAGCCTACGGATATCGCGTTACCCCCGGGCGCATGGCTGTTCATGAGGGACATAGACCCCTTAGGCAGGAGTTCAAATCGTAGCCGAAAGTTGCCAAAAGTATACACACCCGCCACAAGTAGCGAGAGCTCCGATGGCGAAAGACCTCCACCGTCAGGGCAAATAGTAGCCGAACATGAGCCGCTGCAGTCATTCCAATTGCCAATAAAAGGCCCGGGCAAATTCGTAGAGTCGCAACTGAGTATCGTCGATGCGAGTTCAGACAGCGAGGTAGTTGCGTCACCACCATCACCACCACCCCAGCTGCAGCCCCAGCCAATGCCCGAGCCAATTAGAGCAAAGCCGCGAAATGACACAACCAAGCTAGTCATATCGTGGCCGTAGAAAAATGGCTCGCAGTCAAAAAAGTTAGGCGTGCATCTCGCGAGTCGGCAAAATGATAAGCAAAAGGGGCTATACATTGAGCTAGTCGAGCAAGCAAAGTCGACATCGCAGGAGAGTACCTCCGCAGGCAGACGAGATGCCGAGCCAGCGCAGATAAGCGCGGTGAACGCCGAGAGTAACGCGACTCCGGCCGATAGCGCGAAGTCGCCACCGAAGGCTAGCAGCATCACCGCTGACGCGCGCTCGCGCAAAAAGCATACGTGGCAGCCACCGCAGCGAAAGAAGGGCAATAACGCCGCGATCGACGAGAACTCTGCGTATGTCGAAAACGTACGCAGAAATCACGCACAATTTCTATTGGCGTAATATGCGGCCGGAGGTACAACAATTCGTGGTGCGATGCAAAACATGTCAAATAAATAAATTAATTCGAGTTAAATCCCGTTTGCCGATGTTAATAAGCAACACGCCGGCGTTTCCTTTCGAACACGTGGCATTAGATTTCTACGGTCCACTAGAAACGACAGGGCGAGGCAACAGATACATCTTATCGATTCAGGATATGCTGACGAAATACATCGTACTTCCACCGACAGAATATGCGAACGCGGAGGAAGTAGCGCGAGCATTAATCGAAAAGGTTATATGTGTTTACGGTCCATCGGAAAAGATCGTGACGTATCAGGGAAAGCACTTTCAGAACCGGACGCTGGAAGAGCTTGCGCGAATCTTTAATATCGAGAAATTTGCAACAACGGCCTACCACCCGGAGTCCAACGAACGTATGCATCATACGTTAACCGAATATCTAAGAAAATACATGAAAAAGATCGACCGTTGGGACGAGTGCACAGCCGTATGTCAGCACGCACATAACTTTACGGTGCACGAAAGCACGCGCTATATGCCTCTGGAACTCGTGTTCGGTATAAAACCGCGTACGCCCTCGAGCTTTCCGCGAACAGACGAGACAATGACGTACAATCAGTATATCGATGAGATGTCGAATAATTTGACGGAACTACAAACGACAGCCGCGCTCAATTTGATCCAATCGAAATACAGATCGAAGTATTATTATGGCCGGAAGATAAACACAAAGCACTTTCGAGAAGGCGAATTACTTTTCCTTCTGCAAGAGCCAAAGAATAAAAAATTTGCGATTGAATATGTAGGGCCATTCGAGGTCGTCAGTGTTAATAGGAAGACGAACAACGTCACGATCGCTAACGAAGCGACAACTAAGGTAGTGCACGCAAACAAGCTCGAGTGTACTAGCGAGTTAGCCAGGCACGCAGAGTCCGAAACAGGAGACTCTTAGGGAGCGCGGTTTTTTTTACCGTTTTTTTTCGCGGCGCTGGACGTACCGCGAAATCAAAAAAAAAACAGCAAGGTAAATGAGAATGCGCAAAATGTGTTGCAGGGTCCTTCTTGGGGGCGGTGCCAGAGCAAACATACAGGAGGAACAACCACCAGGAGGACCCTCGCACCAAATACACAGACTCGACGGAAATCTAGGGCTAATCACAGAGTGTATTGCGCCCTTGGCCACTTCCAGCTCGGAGTGGAAAATAATTCAAAAAGTGGACTTGAATCCATATTTTAAAGCGGGACAGGTGATAGAAGATAATGTCCGGAGAATCGTAGACGCATGCAGTTATAAATGCGAAGATAAAGCGATTATCAGGGAAGCGAATGGCGTCGCACGACAAGCGGAACGCGTGCAAAACCTGTTATCCGTCGGCAATCGCGAAGAGAAGCCGAAGCGTGTGCGGCGATGGGCCTGGATCATTCCCCTCGCCAGAAAACTGCACAAATTCTTGTATGGGACGCTAAATGAGGACGGCGCGATTGAAATACAAACCGCGATAAAGTCCGTCGCGAATAGTACGCGCGAAACCAGCGCCTTGCTGGCAAACCAGACGCAGGTAGTAGAGCGCGAACTATCGCAACTTGGCGCAAGGGTGACGAGGCTCGAGGCTGCGACGTCGGTGCTGGAAAACAGATCAGCGTACAACAGTAAAGAAATCGCGACCTTGAACACTCGAACGCTCTCGTCAGCGCGAGAATCAGTGTCGAGCAGTTTCGAACTGACAGCGAGACCATCACTGACGCGGCGCTCTTCACGGTAAAGGGGGTAATACATCCGCACATGCTGCCACCCGAGACCCTGCGCGATGCAATGAGATCAGTTCAGAGCACAATTACAATGGCTAAATTCCCTCCGGCAGAGGAAAAATTTTCGGCCCTAGCAATCATGCAGGTGTCAAAAATTGCAATCCTCTTCACGGAAGGCTACCTGATTTACCAGGTAGCCATTTCCCTGCTCGACTTACAGGACTTCGTCCTGTTTAGGGAGTCGCCGGTGCCAGCAATGCAGCACTCGCTGCACATGCGAAACGTCGCCGCGTATATATGGCCGCAGTCGCCCTATTTCGCCGTAAGTGTTTCTAATCGTACATACCTGCCGCTGCTATCGGAGAACGAGGCGAAATTGCGCGAGTTAGACGAGCTGCAAATAGCCGTGAACCCGCAACCGGTGCGAGATATCAAAAAGAATACGCCGTGCGAAATTAGAATAGCTGCCGGGATAATATCAGTAACCCAGCGTCGTGCGACGTGCGATTTAGACAAGTGCGCGACACTTTCTGGCTAAGGTTGGATAAAGCCAACACATGGCTATTTGCCACCCGGGCACCAGAAAATCTGTACACGCAGTGTATCAGAAAAGAGCAACTTACGGACACCATCTCCGGAATAGGAATCGTAGAGCTCCAGGCTGGCTGCTCTGCCCACACGGCGAATACACGCCTAACGGCATCACGAACAATATCGGCCGCGTTGATTCGAGATGGTTAAACTTGACGCCGCGCGAATCTTTAAGAGCTTCAGTAATGCATCCAACGCCGCAATCGAGCTTAAAGAAGCTATAGAGGCGGAGGCCGCGAGCCGAGCCGATAAGCAACGCAGTGGTAACTCAGAGAGCCTGAAAACAGGCGCAGCACTGTACAAGATCGCAGCAAGGGCAAACGCGATCGCCAGCCGAAAGGCTACATTCTTTGAGCTGCGCGATTTGAGCAGCAGTACAGCAATTTTTGGGCTGTCGATCTCTAGCGTCATCGGTGTGTTGATAATTTTCGGGATAGACGGATTTATAATCTACCGCCGCTGCAGGGACAGCCCGATCGACCGAATAATTAAACAACAAGAGTCGATTATAGCTCTTGAGCAGGCTCGCCGCGTCACGGAGCGGAGCCCAGGGCTCAGCAGGCCTAAAACTCGACTAAAATTACCTTACCTACCTCCGTGATGGCCTGCCAAAATTCAGTGGGCTGCCGGTACATATATAGTTATATACATACATATATATCAAAATAGAATAATAATACAAAATAATGAAATATTAAGGCTCAAAATACAGCCGCAACTATAACCAGCTCCTGGGGATAAGGCTCCCGGCCGGCCCGGCGTTCAAAACAACCGTATTCACAAGCTGGAAAAAATAATAAGGTCAAAACGTAACTCAGAGAGCGAATGCCAAAATCGACGGGGGGTGAACCTACCTGCCAGGGCACTCCTGTTCCTGTATAAGCCGCAGCTCGCCCAGCGGAAATTTCGAATATTGGACGTTCCGCGACAGCGTCGCCCGCGCCATGCTGGTCGCATACACACTTCGGGTACCAAGCTGGAAAACCGAAGGAAAATATATAGCATTGGTTGATTCAGGAGCCGCGAGCGCGCTCCGGAAAGACAAACCCAGCAAACTTACGTATCCGTGTTCCGGACAGCGTACCGCGTACATATATCCAGCGGCAACGAAATACGGCAGCGAACCCGCAGAGGTCTTCCCCCACCACGGTTGCTCGCTAGGTACGGTCGTATGATATACCATCTGAATAGTTTAGAAAGGAAGAGTGGATCGGGTTGGAAAATCATTCATTTAAAAAAAAAAAGAAAACACCCCCTACGCCGCATAGAACACCTCGCCCGCGGACCTCAGAGCCCGCGCGGCCTCGGCGCGGCGAGACAAGCCACAGCACAACGTGAGGTTGACGGCGAGTCAAACCTTCATGTTTAGCAGCTCATAGCGTTAGCGAGCAGGACGTCATGAGCGAATTTGAGCAGCGGCCACCCCTCTACCCATCCTCACCAAACACTACCCCAATTTTTTCATTTTAACCCAAGTTAAGGGCCTCGAAGCGCGCTCCACTAGGCGCAGCGCCGCCGACAGTCGCTCTATAGGTGAATGCACGTATCAAGCACCGGACACGACAAACTCAACCGACGCGAGCGCGCCGACGAAAAAAAAAGAGAAGCAGCATCGAGATCGTCGAAATTTTTTTTAAGAAAAAATACAAAAAGGGATTGCCGTATGCGTATCCACATAATTTTCTAGATTCAGATTCAAAAAAATTTTGTCAAAAATTTTTGTTCAGTACCGGTGCACATACATGTGCACGAGAAATTTTTTTGGGGGAATAGCCCATATAACCGAGCGAAAATTTTCAAATTTTTCGCGGAAATGCACGTATACATAACGTAAAATCTTTTTTAGGATGTGCACATATATATCCGCGACAAATGATTTTATTAATTTTGAGCGAGAACAAGGGCAAAAATCGACTTTTCGCCCCAAAAATTTCAAAGCAAGTGCGAGAACGTCCAGAAAATTATAGTGCGAAAATTTCCCGGAAAACTCTAACCCAAAAATTTATCAAAACAATGCGCACGCGCGAGCACAAAAATCACGAAATGGCGCACACGTAAAATTCGAAATTTTGTGAGCGGACGCGTGCTCACAAACGCAAATATTTCCCGGAAAATCTCTAGACGCGCGTACGCGCAGATGCAAAATGCGCGGATAAAAACGAGCGCACGAACACGAAAATTTTCACTAATATCACGCGAGCGCCGGAGACATATATATGTCGCGGAAACGCGAGAGCGAGGAATAGCCGCCACGCGAAGGACACCAACGCGCAGGGATCTAGTCCCACAAAGCTTAAAAAAAAGGAGAAAAGCAAAAACAAGAGGAAGAAACAAAACACTTACTTTGGCGCAGTGTCGGCTGGCGAGGGCCTCGCAGGCCCGGTTACCGGTCAGCAGGTAGGCGTCTCGCTGGCACGTCACGCGTACATAGCCACGGCCGCGGGGCAGCGAACCGGGACACGGATCCACGCCGTCGGCTCCCAGGGGTGCGATGATGAGGCCGCCATCCCGCATCAAGTCCGCCACCAGGTCGCGGGTCGTGGCGACACGGCGCCCACCTCGATGCCGTGGATCCCACGAGTCAGCCATGAGTTGCACACACAAGTCACTGTCACGATCACAAGTAAAAAACACCGAAAATCGCGCGCGAATGAGGCGTGGAGACGTTGCGTCGGCGGGAGCGATCGACGCACTGACGGATAATCGGTGATTAACTCCTTCGAGCGCGCAAAGGAATGCACGATTAGGAGGATCGAGCGACCGTTGTCGGATGCTCCAGCCAGGCAAAGGGCGATAAGGGCTGAATATTCAGCGCGATAACGCGCAAAGACTGCGGATCCAATGAGCCAAGCAGCGAGCAAATCATATACCATAGCCGTATAAAATAATTATTGCCAAGTCGCGTGAGTAATCTAACATACTCACGCGAACAAATAGATTATAAATAAAATAGCATAGTTATTAGATATCTATTATTAACCTACATACAGTTTACTTTTTTCAGCAAGTTAATTTTTAAAACTACAACATGTAAGACATTTACACGTAATTCACCCATGCGAATACGTGATAAATGTATAATTAATAATTAATCAATTACCGACTAATGGAAAACGTCAGTAAGACGTTAGTTTTTCATAATTTTTAATTTTTTTAATAAGTAATGTAAAAGAAAAAGCAAAATTGACATCTGAAAAAAAATAAGGAAGCAGGGTAATAAAGCAAATTATTGTAATTTTTACCACTATAGCAGAACAAAAATCTGATGCCAAAGGAACACGACACAACATAACCTCAAATAAAATTATAATAAATAATTAATCTATAATTGTAAAGCTAATGTATAGCTTGCTCTGTACCACCTGTAAAGCAGCAGCGGCTGCTCGGTACGTACACATACACATACACACAGACACGCACACGCACACACACATAATTAACAACAAAAAATCAAAAAAAGACAATAAATAATACATAAGGCGCGATATACGTGTGCGAGCTACGCTCGCTGGCATCCTGGACACACACACACATACCCAAATATTCATACACCTGCGCGCCTCCCTGCTCCACCCGTTTTTTTGGGGTGCGAGGCCGCTGCCCTCGCGGTGCTGGACGTCTCACGTACGAGCTTTTGGGCTCAGGTGACCACCGGCGAAGGTGAGGTAGCACCTCGCGCGGGAGCGCGTGAGCCGGAGCGTTCTCACGCAAGCTTGCACTTTGTGCTGAAGACTGCAGCCTCCGACTTGTCGCATCGGAGGCTTCGCAGGCAGAACACCGGCGACCGCGACACAGACCAGAGCTCTTCTATCCGTAATAAAGGAATATTCAAAGATATACTTGGACCTCCTTACTCCAAGCACCGCACCCCCATACATAACACTACAGAAAAAAATTAAATGGAAATGTAGATCTCAAAAAATTACATCTTTTTGCTATTGACATGAACACTCCAAAATGTTTAGAATTCAAATTAACAAGCCAAAATCGAATAATTCATAATACAATTTTACTTTAGGTATATTTTATTTTAGTTATACATTTTACATACAAATATTACAGATAAAAGTTGTAGATATTTTAAAAATATAACTTTTGGCCATAATAATTATACACTTCTACGATTACGCATTGCAGAGTTCAAACATTGATTTTTAAAGAACAATTTCAGTTGATAATGATTATCTCTGCGAAATTAACTCCAGTCGATCTGTTGAGCGCGAAGAGCGAATATGGGAGAATCGGGCGAGCGCGATGCGCAAGCGTCAGTTTTTCGTGGCTTAAATGCAAAATACTTCAGACAGGTAAGTAAAAAGTGTATGTTGCATATGTAAATATGTATAATATTTATTATAATTACCAATATTCTCAGCATATGTGTGACTAATTATTTATTATTGTGTTTCAGGAACCCGTTCCACTTATTCTGAGGAGAATCTTATTGGGAAGATTTTCCATGCTGAATGAAGCTTACTAGTTTATAATTTATTCAAATTTATTATTATTTCAAAACTAAATTTAAATAAATAGTATATTCAAATATTGCAAATTCCAAATTTTTTTAGTTTTAGAGTTTTAGAACACATTAGTTAAATGTCAACTTTCATTAACTATTCAGAGTTTATTATTAATTTGTAAGATTAATGTATAAATCTTTTTTGATCTACGGAGAAGAAAACCGAAATTTTACTACGCATGCTTATCGTTAAAATCTTCGAAATAATGATAAATATCTTTCATCAATCATAATATTGAGGACAGCAAGAAAATTATTTTACCTTTTCAATACGCTTTTCGAATTTTCTTGAATTCGCATTTTAACGGTAAAAGTTACAATTGCGTAATTCAGTAATCATTTTTATCTTCGGCCTAAATTCCTTAAAATGCTTAACTTATTATTGCGTTTTCGTCTCATGCTACTCAGTAACTATACTTACTTATAATCAACTTCATTTATCTCATCCCTGTTCAAAAACAAAACATCAAACGAATTTGTAAATATAATTTTGTTTTTTTTCGTCAATTATTAAAAATAATCTTTCTTTTAAATGAAAAAGAATATTCAGAGTAAAAACTATAAAATCATGTAGCGTAGAATCCTCACATGTCGTATTCTCGCAATAAAGTCATCGTTTCAAATTTGTCTTTTCATAAAAATAATGAGTTAAACTTCAACAAACAATCTATCTACAAGTCATTTAACATATTGATAATTCCAAGCAACAACCTTAGAGACCATTCTATGAGACTAACAGTTTATCAAATAAAATAGTTTTATAAAAACAAAACTTATAAAGAAATTTTTTTCGAAAATTTACTTTCAAGAACGCTTAAGGGGATCAAGAACGTTTCAAAAATCTCGAAGCTATGTGTCGATAACTTAAAATTACAGTTTCCTCTGTAACTATTGTTCTTTTAAAGTTAGACGAATTTCGTAAACGTAATTGTACATAAAAAAATAAAATTTATCTTCAAGCATGGATAAAAGTTTCAAAATATTAGTTTATTTTAATAATTAGCATAAACGAGTGGTGCCATCTTCTATCTTTCCTTAGTTGAAGGTTTTTTTTGCATTCTCCTACTAGTCCGGGCTGATCAACGCACACCGACGGTAGCAATGCGTGGCAGGCCAACATGTGTTCACCACCTTCTGAGAATACAGCACAGCTTACTATGCAGTGGCTACCTACGCATGTCCCCGACGAAACGCGCGATGCTGAGAGTATGGGCAGAAAATACTACGGTGAAAAAATGGGTAGTGTTTCCGAAAATTTTATGAGGGTAAAGGGCGATCTCGGAGGCTGAACGTGAACAATTCATAATAATTCAAAATTTGCAAAATAAATACTTTATGAACAGATATGTAATCTACAGAAAAGGCTTATTTCAGCAGAATTTGAATGATAAAAATCGAATGGTAACTACCTGAGATTATTAGACTAGTTTGATAATCTTCACTTACAGACTGTGAATTGATAACAGTGAAAATGCTCCGATTTTCGTGATTCAAGTTTTGTAACTATAAGTAATCATTACGCATGAACTGACGTAAGCCAAAAATTACCTTTGTTTAAAAATTGTTTATTTGAAAATTGAGAGTAGAATTTTTTTCTAATGCTGTCTTATATGGGTACCCGTACAGAGAGGACTAAGCCTTTTATGACACCAGTGGCAGACCCTTGGCTAGAGCGTTCTAATGAGGGTCACACCTGGTCTCACCTAAGGGCACAACCTCTACAAATAAAATTTTTCCTTAAAATTTTTCAATGTTTCAATATTATGAATTTTTGTATAAAATATTATTCGTTTTTAAAATTTACTAATAATAACAAAACTTGAATCATAAAAATCGGATGATTTCATATTAATTAATTTAGGCCAAGCGCCCTAGCTTTTTTGTGGACTTAAAAGTAGCTCGGCAAAGGATACCGCAATTATATAGAGAAAGGGAAGCCCGCATACTTTTGGACACGAAATCTGTGCGGGAACGTTGTTTATTGTTAATAATAAAATGCAAAAATGCATTTTTTTTAGTTTTTTGCTTTTAACTCGTAAAATAAGAGATTAACGTAAAAAAGTAAAGAGAGAAAAGTTGTAGCTGATTAAATTGCGAAGAAATTCATATATTGAACGTCTCTATCCGATGAATGGACATGGAGGAAACCTCGAAAAACCGTGAAAAACACCGCAAAATCGACGTTTTTTTAAAAATTGAAAACTCAGCCATTTTTACACTTTTAAGGCTCAAATTTAGAATGAAGGAAGGGCTTTATACCTAGTTTCATGTCGCCAAAAAATGGAGCTCTGCGCCAATTACTTTTTGCATAATTGCAAATTGAATTTTTTATGTACGATTTTAGTGCACTTTTGTGTGCGCGAGCACGAGAAATTGGGGAGTCCTACTGGAATTTGGAATACAGCGTTGAAAATTTTATGATTTGAACAACGAAGTATATATTTTGGATTTGCGAAAAAAAGGTTTTGAATCGATGAAAAATGAACTGAAACATGAGCGAAAACGGCCGAGCGCGCGGCAGTGGTGGCAGAGAAAGTGTATATAGATATACAAGCGCGCTACGACGCCGTGCGCTCGGCCGTTTTCGCTCACGTTTCAGATCGTTTTTCATCTGTTCAAAACCCTTTTTCCGCAAATCTAAAAAAATACATTTTCTTGTTCAAATCACTCCAGTTTTTGGGGACATGAAAATAGGTATAAAGCCTTTCCTTCATTTCAAATTTTAGCCTTAAAAGTTAAAAAATGGCTGAGTTTTCAATTTTTAAAAAAACGTCGATTTTGCGGTGTTTTCCGCGGTTTTCCGAGGTTTCCTCCATGTCCATTCATTGGATAGAGACGCTCAATATATGAATTTTTTCGCCATTTAATCAGCTACAACTGTTCTCTCTTTACTTTTTTACGTTAATCTCTTATTTTACGAGTTAAAAGCAAAAAACTAAAAAAAAATGCTTTTTTGCATCTTATTACTAATAATAAACAACGTTCCCGCACAGATTTCGTGTCCAAAAGTATATGGGCTTCCCTTTCTCTATAAATCGCGGTATCCGTTGCCGGGCTACTTTTATGTCCACAAAAAAGCTAGGGCGCTTGGCCTAAATTAATTAATGTGAAATCATCCGATTTTTATGATTCAAGTTTTGTTATTATTAGTACATTTTAAAAACGAATAATATTTTATACAAAAATTCATAATATTGAAAAATTGAAAAACAAAACTTTGTTAGTGTAATCATGAAAATCTGAGCACTCACTTTATCAAGTAATTACCAGTCGATTTTTGTCATTCAAATTCGGGTAGCGTTTTCTAATTTTATAAATCGTTTACATCTATTAAATTTTTTTGGTAGCCAACTTATTTATTCAAATTCGAATTTAATTTCAACGATCTAAATGAACCGTCATAAAAGGGACACTACGGCCTGCGACCCCGGCCTACCCACAGGTCAAGTAGTATAAACTGCCGCGCGGTCTAAGCGTTTGGTACCAGGTGGTGAACACGTGTACCAAGTTGCCGCTACCTTTTACTAAGAGCGTAGTACAGCTTGCAGCGAGTGGCTATGTACACTTAGCCCCGGTGAAATGCACGATGCTGAAAGTGTGGGTAGAAAAAATTTGGCATGAAAATCTATGGTGAAAAAATTCTTGCTCGGGCCGGTCGCGCGTGCTGTTGGAGCTGCATTACCGATCTTCCGGGAAGACTTGAGAAATGAAATTCTGCGCCTCCTGTTGCCTGTCAAAGAAATAACATTTTTCCTCTTTCTTACCCTCTTCTTACCCCTCCGAAAGGTAAAAACGGAAGAGTTTGTTTGCTACACGAAGATTCGGTTTTATTCTTTCATGACGCTCGAAAACTTAATATTTTTGTGACTATTATATACATTATATAAATTAGTTTACGGGTAAACTCAGTTTTTATGCGTTCTTTTCGTCAAATGACTTTTATAATGCATTTTCTCGGATGCATGGTACGAATGCAGCGCTTTTTATCGCCTAGCGGAGAAAAGTGGAACTTATTTTTTAATATTTTTTCAAAATTTTTTAAATATTGCAGTCATGCCGTAAATTTTACGTCTTTATGAATTATTTCCCAAATTTTCACAGCGATCGTAACAATAGCCTCGGAGTGGTTTCGAATATACGAAATCACTGCTTTTTGAACGTTCTTGATCCCCTTAATTGCTCTACGAAACTGCTTATCTACGTATATTTCGGTAAACGAAATTCTTACAGTTTACAAGCAATAACTATATTACAATAATTAACATTATCATTAAATGTGAACGCCTAATTTCATTTTTACATTATTTTTTTAAAATTTAATATTAGCGCTCCATCGGCTCATATATCTTTACAAATTTTGCGAAATTCTTATATTGAAAATGTATTCATTCATATTGAAGCTATCGTGAAAGGATATACAAATAGTATAGTATAGCTATTGCTTATATAATGAATCAATAATATAAAATATTAAAGACAAAATGAAACAACTCACTTTCATTAAAGGTCTCGTCTGCCGATAAGGAAGACACAATCTTGCGGCTCTCGCTTCTCCATCTATTTACACCGCAAACAGTAGTTTTCTTATTTTACTCTCACGCATTTTCAAACTCCATTTTCAAATTAAATATTAAAATAACAAGTTACCAATACTCCTTTTCTATAACTATTCATAAATTACCAATATAGAATAAAAGCAACCTGCTTATCTACTAAATCCATAATCAGTGAAACCATGCATACAATTGCTATAACTCCAACTTATTTCATTCACAAAACCGGACTATTAGTAGTCTCAAAGCCATATAAAAGAGTACCGTTTTTCTTTTTCTTTTCTTTGACAAGACACTTCGTTTTGTCTAATCTTTTATCTTTTCTAACCGGTGCAGAAAAACATGCGATTCATTATAGAATTTTTACATTCCCAATATTTCCCAAATTATGAGCAACAATAAAATATATTAATCCATAACTAACGAATGAACAATAATTCACCCCGGTAAACTCTAGCAAAATATAAATAAAAACAATACACACACACGCACACGCACACGGACACGCACACACACATTGGTAAATAGTGCGTTTTTAGCCTTTTTTAACTTTTTTAGCTGTTTTTTTAGCTTTTTTAGGAGTATCATTTAAGAAATTTTCAGTTCTTATCCCTGATCTATGTTAAGTAATAAGTGAATACGATTCTTCTGCAGTAAAATAAAAAAAATAAAAATTACCTTTTCAAATACGACATTGACATAATTTCTTCTAATGACACAAAGATTCATATGATAAGTTTTTGGTCCTAATTCTCGACACCATATCATATAAAAATTATAACGAAATATTTAATACCAAGTTAGCGCGACGCCATTTAAGAAGTTTCTATCTCTACTGCGTTAATCGAAATATGTTCGTTTTCTCATTTTTGTAAATTATCCGTAAGACTGGCTTCACCAAAACAATTATGATTCCATCTGAGCCTAATGATTTCAGACTAGCTTTTGAGATTAAATCTAAAAATTGTTGTAATTAAGAAATATGTAAAGAATTTCAAGATGTACAACCAAATATACTTTATTGTATGTATATTTGAGTACCAAAAGTAAATCAAGGTATGTCTGATAGTTTTTGTAAGTATAGCTGAATTTATTTGTACGATTTACATTATAAACTTTAAATGTCTTTTACTCAAATTTAGTTTTTTCATGCTTTTTGTGTACTTGCCGCAGCTTTTTGAAGGAATCGTACCATCAATCCTGATGAACCAAATTGGAAAACCTTCCTAATGAGTATGGTCACAAACTGAGTGGAGAAGAATTGGCAGAAATAAGTTCAAAGTGAATGTTACGTATGTTTGTATATGTAACATTCACTATAATTACTAATATTGTTAATATATGTTTAATTAATTATTTTAATTTTGTGTTTTTCAGGAATCTGTTCCGCTTAGTCTGAGACCAGACTCATAAGGAAGATTTGGCACTTTGATTCATCAGGATCGATGGTACGGTTCCATCAGAAACATGCGGCAAGGAAACAAAAGTGATGAAAATCATGATTTTTGGTAAGCAAATATCTTTAATTGTTTTTAAATGTTGTACTCGCTTTATGCATATTATTTATGCATAAAAGTGATGTATAATACTTAGATTTCAAATGAAAAATGTAGTTTTTAGAGCACCTACATGTGTTTATTTTTTACAGCACTAATAATTATTCTTTTTTTTCTAGGTTTTAACCCTGTCATAACCCCTTAAGCGCAAATGTTACAATCGAGTGTGCGTGGGGAAAACCCATACTGTGTATGATTTGGACTTACAATATACGACAGTGTCCGAGTCACGCATTTATGGCTACAGATATTAGACGTTCAAACATCGGACTTTGACAGGGGAGGGGAACAGCCTGATTAACTGTACCAATTCAATAAAAATAACAACTTGAAACAAAGTAGATTCAAAGTAGCTTCAATTTATCCAATATACTTATACAATACTTATTTAATATATTTATATAATGCAAGTACTAGCGGCTATATACATTTTGGATTAGAAGCTTCTTTGGTAAATAATAAAATACATTAAACTTATATATATCATTAATAAACTTCACTTATGCTAATACAAGGAATATCAAATTCTCCGCCTAAATTTGATATCTCATGTTCTTGTACGTCCAAGTCATAAACATTAGTTTTGTCATCAGCATTTTGATATACTATTTTTGACGTAAAATCTTTTAGCATATTAAGCGTAGGTTTGAATTGGCTATAGCATTTATTATACGCATAAGAGTGTACCTTTATTCTTAAAATAGATTCCAATAGTTTTACTAACATTCTATTGCGGCTTTTAGTTTTTACACTATTCATAATAGAAAAAACTCTTTCTACAACCGCGTTGCTAGATGGCAAAGAGAGTAGAGTAAGAGCGAACAATGCTAACTCTTTAAAAATCTATTTGCCACCTGTATTTTTAAAAGTATACACTTGAACCCAAAATGAGTAAGTGTCTTTTTTTTCATTAAGAAATGCTGTCCAATCCACGCTTAACAATTTAACATATTGGTTTTCCATAGTACCTAATTTTTTTTTCTGCAAATATATTTAAGAATGGTAGCTCTTCAAATGCCGGTCTTATTTGGTTAAGACAAATCTGACGTGATAAAATTTGAAGCTATTAAAAAAATTTGAGATTTTCTGGTAGTCTATCTATTAATTGAAGGCATAATTTTTTATATAAAGAAATGCTCTGGTTTCTATCTCTAGTTTCTTTTCAGTACAAATGTTATTTTCTAATAATTCTAGTTTATAATCGATACCATAGTTACAATCATTTATCGGCAAATAAGATGAGTCATTTTTTATCACTTCAGTAATTTTTCCGAAATCGTCTAAAGTAAAAACATCTGGTTCTAAAAGTTTTTGAGCTAACATTAGAATCAAATTCTTTAAATCGTCGTATGCAGTGCCTAAATTTGCGCAGTCGCGCTGAAATGATAAATTCACATCATTTACTTCGCACAAAATTGGCAGAATTATTTTAAAATATAAATAATTTGCATTATCATTGAGCATATCACTGAGTAGCTTTGCAGTGTAGCATTTGTCTTTCTTAACAATAAAACTAAAGTGTGTTTTTAACTCTGGATAATGTTCAACTATAACTCGTACTACATTATATCGAGCAAGCCAACGAGTATCTGACAATTTTACAAAATTATGAATTTCTTTTACATTATCGATATCGTCTGAACTGTTAAGTGCGTCCCACAATGTTTTGTATTCAGCTCGACGCAATGTACTGTTTGAAAACCATTTAAAAATTTCTCGGCAGAGAAATTCCACGGAAGCCGGAAATTCATCAGAAGCAGCTGATGCGGCCAAATTCAAAGCATAGCAGACACACTTAACTAGTTGTAGGTTCTTTTAACAGCGTGTATAATGAGTGCTTACGGCCACACAGATTGGTTCCACCGTCAGTGCCTAAACCTATAAGATTACACATAGGGAGTTTTACTTCAGTTAAAAAATTACACAGTATTGCGTGTAAAGTATTGGCGTCAGCTTTTTCAATTTCTAATAAGCCTAAAAAATCTGTAACAATTTTAGAATATTTTACGCTAAATTACTTTATGCACAAACACATATACTTCGATTTTGAAACATCAGTACTCTCATCAATAATTAAAGAGTATGGCATATTGCCAATATTTTCGATTAAATCTCGAAGTAGATTGGGAGCTATGGTATATTTTATCAAGTTAGAACATTTTGTCCTGTGAAGTTTTAAATCTTCAAATTTTAACTCTTTTAAAATATCATTTAAATGGTCAGTAGAACGTATATACTACTATGACACGCTATGAACGCTGCAAGTTTTAAATCTCGCTCTTGATCTTCTCGTTTTTTGTTTGATACTTTAAATGAAAGGGATTTTTGATTAATCATTGCTAAACTTCCCATATTCTTGATGTAAGTAGCCGTTTCTCCATGCTTTCTCAAATCACTGTGATGCGCTCGTAGTTCTTTTACACACACTTTACAAAAAGCTTTCTTGATAGAATTTGCAGAACGATTTTGTATTAACCAATCTAAAGAAGGAAAATTAATATAGAATTAGGTATTTATGTAACTTACGTTTGAAATTGAAATCATAATTAGTATTAATTTACATACTATGAGCCCATTCTTCTTTTTCCCAGTCAGTATTGTAACTCCTTTTTTCAAGTGATTTTGACCGTGCCATTATTTTGTACAGTAGCGTGTTCTTAAGATCGAGCTCGTCGTTGAACGTTCAAGAACTTGTTATTGTTATTGACTCGGATATTACCACTGTACCACTGTGTCCGACTGTCCGAGTCCAGCTTTAAAATGTAAACAGAACCGCTTAGTTTCACGACTTATTCTGTCGATGAATATAATTTACATATTATAAAAATTATAATTGTTTAACGGTATATATATATCAATATATACATATACTTACAAAATATTCCTCGTTTTTGCTCTGGACCTCGTTCTGATAATGTTAACGTTTTCACGCTCCACACTAACGTGACTAGATTAACTAGAATCTAGAATTATACAGTCTCCGGTAAACTACCATATAAATGTGCTAATGTATCAAATAACCCACTTAATAGACTATTTTATCAATAACAAATTGTTTATTACGTTATATTAAATTTCTTGCAGTGTCTCTGGCTTATTTCTATCCTCTACTTTACCTTTACTATTATTATTGCATTGTAAATGCAAAGCTGCAAAATTAGTGGTAGGACCTTAGGCGACACTGTAAGTCTGTAAACCGACAACGTACCGAACTTGAATAAGCTACAGTAAAGGCGGGAAATACTGTCGACACTTGCGCGGCTACTACTTAACTGGGAAATTTCGGCGTCAATGAGAACAGTACGAGCATTGAGGCGAAGTATATAATTTAATACATAGATTATAGAGTATAGGCATTTTCAGCAGCGTATGAGTAAGTGGCGCCACGTTTGTCGCCAAAGTCGCCACACTCGCAGTAAAAAAATCGCCAAGAAATCGCCAGTCGCCAAATGGGAAAACATTGTCGTCAACAAGGCTGAAAAATCGCCAATTTTGGCGAGAAATCGCTAGACCTGGTCACCCTGACACCGGTACCTGGTCTGGTCGTGAAAGGCGCTGCGCTGATCGAGTCGAGGTTTTATAAAGACTCGACCCCCGATCAAGGCAGTAACTAAATGATTGAATTGTAGGGATAACCGCAGCCAATTAACACTCGCTACCGAAGGAAGGATTACAAAAGTATAAACGGGACGACACATATGAGAATGCTGAGTTGATCTTAAACGCCTGAATCCCGGTTATACCGTTGCTCAACCAGCGCGTGAGGCTTATATATTGCAAAATATCTACCGTCAGCGTACTCACACACACCCACATAAGTCACACGCTATACATGTCGAAATCGATAATTAATAAATCAATCGCGGGACCTTACACGCTCATTATTGTATTATGTTTCTAAATTATATGAGTAATATTTTTGGTTGCAATTAATTTCTGAATAATTTCTCTGACAATCAGCAAAAAAATGATGATAGTCCGGAAATATGTACGGCGCGAGAAAAGAGCTGTTGAGTCCTTCGTAGGAAATGGCTGCATTATAAGATGTTTACAAACCTGCTGCCAGTCAAAGATATTATTAATGTAACGTGTAAAATTCCGACCATGCAGAGTGTTTGACGACCCCCCCCCCCTCCCACACTGTGAGGTTTATTCGGAACCTCCCACTATCACCGCGTTTTAAACTTTACATTAAGGGGACCCACCACTTTTAAAATCTGAAATAAAATATTTTAAATTTATTGACATATTTTATTTTTTTTCAAATGTTCTACTCATTCAAATTAAAATCCCTCTGTTCATACGGAAACTAGTACTATAATAAGCTTGTAAAAAAAATTTGAGCCCATTTCATCCATGCGTACACTTGGAATCTTACGGACAGTGCCAAAAGTCATCGAACAGTGTCTACGCTGACATGAATGTGTATTAGGCTCAAAGTAGGACAATAAAAATTTAATCTTACTATATTTTGTATATACTTTTAGATTAAAAATGTTTTAGTTCAATTCTAATTGACTATAACAATTTAAAAATTATTTGAAAATTTTTTTTATTTCAGATTTGAAAAGTGGTGGGTCCCCTTAAGTTTTTACAATTAGTACTACTTTGTCAGCCGTTCAGAGAACAGTTAAGACGTGCCTACAAGAATGGATCCTTATCCACAGCAACAAATGTTATTTTGTGCTTTATAAACGTTAGATAATACATATGTGGAAATCCACCAGAAAGTGGTACACAAGTTGGTCCAAAAGTTGCACTTTTTTTATTTTTGAGGGAACACCTATTGGACCATGCTAGTTTTGTTTGGTAGCTCATTCCATAAAATAAACCGTTATGTGCCTAGTCAAAACCCTTTGCCAACAAAGAGCTATAGGTGAAAAACCGAAATAAATTACCGCGATTTTTGCTCTAAAAATTAAAAAACGGGCGTTATCTACAATATTATAATTCTTTAGATTTTTTTATATACACAGACGTAGTATACTAAAAAACCTTTCATTTGCATATAAAATTATCTGATTCGGATGTACTGATCAAAAGATACGCACATTTGAAGACAACGAACTCTATTTCAGTTGCTTACGAAAATAGCCAATTTTACGCTTTTTTCTTTAAATCCTTTTAACTTTTGATCCAGGCATTCGTTTTTAATGGTTATTAGCTTAAATTAAAGATCTTTTCTTGTACTTTTCTGACAATAAGTCTAAATTGAAATTGTTTAATGTAGTGATCTATTTATATGCTTCTCAAGTAGATCTATTTTTGAAAGCATGTATACAGCACACTTTATTTTATAAAAAAATTTAGACTATCAAAAAAGTAGAAGAAAAGAGCTTTAATTTGAGCTATTTAACATTGAAAACGTGCTACTGGATCAAAAGATTCAAGCATTTGAAAACAGGGAAAAATCTCTGTATTGGCCAAAATCGAGTAATTTCATGTAAATAAGCAAAATTTCCCTTTTTTCAAAACCTCGTACCTTCCCATCGAACCAACCGGTTTCAAAGTTTAATAGCTGAAATTAAAGCTCTTATCTTCTACCTTTTTTCTAATTTATCTGAAGTTGAAGTTTCTCGTACAATACGCTATACAGGGTGTCCAAAAAGTATCGAAACACGCCTATAAAGTTTTCAGAGAACATATTTTTGACCTGGGTCAAGGTCATTTCCGTAGTAACTTTTGACGCTCGATCTAATGGTGACCTTGGATTTGACCGTGGACCTTGCCATCAATGTCATTTCAAGGTCACTATGATTTTTTTAAATGGGAACACCCTATTTTGACATCGGCAATCGAAAGAGCGGAAAATTTTACGTTCAGATATGTATTAAGGTCCAAGGTCAAGGTCACCTGTGAAGGTCGTAGCAAGGTCAAAGGCCCTAAAAATCCACTTTATGAACTAAAACTTTTTTTTGTTACATTTAAATGAATTGTGTATTTTGACCTTAACCGGGCTTTATTAAGTCCTTCATTGTGCCAAACTGAAATTCGATCCAAAACTCCTACTCCGCGACCCCGAAAACCCCCCTAAATAAATTAAAACTTATTTTTTTGATGCATTGAAAAAAATTATTTATTTGAGCCTTAACCGGGCCTCATGAAGTCCTTTATAGTGCTAAACTAAAAACCAACTCAAAATCCGTACTTAGCGACCCTGAAAAGCCCTTGAACAAATTAAGACTCATTTTTTGTTACATTTAAATAAATTGTTTATTTGGGCGTTAACCAGTCTTCATTAAGTTTTTAATAATACCCAATCTAAATGTGAACTCTTAATTAGTTCTCAGCGACCCCATAATCGTTTGAATAAACAGAAACATACATATTTTATGGTAATGTTCAAAAAGTTTTAAAACTTAACGCCAACGTTGCAGTACTGAACCAGACCTCTAGATGGCTACATTCGGTAAATCGCGATCTCACACTAAAAAAAGCACCTTAAAAACATAAGTTACCAAGCAAATTATATTGCCCACTTATTTTAAAACTACAAATGTTTACCTCGAAATCTTAAATAAGTATAGTGGTTGTAAAATCTATTTCTTTAAATTGATATTTAAGTATTCATAGTTTGATCAACAATAAAATCTGTTCATACCTAATTGAAAATGCAACATCTTACGAAAAGAGAAAGGATTACACATCTCATGATGAGAGGCTGGGGTGCCGCAGTGCAACCTTACCGCACAGTGATTAATCTTTTTAATGAGACTTTTAGAGCTGATAGAACTGGGATTGTCATTTCAACTGCAAGGAACCTTGTTACAAAGTTTGAACAAACCGGCACAATCGACGATAGGCCAAAATCAGGAAAAACAAAGTCAGCAACAAACGATGATACTTCCCTGGATGTTTTGTTATCATTCATTGAGGATCCACATAGTTCCACCCGTAGAATTTCACAACAGCACAATATAAGTAAGTCATCTGTTCATAACATACTAAAATATGCTAACTTTCATCCATTCAAAGTCACACTGATTCACAAACTTAATGAAGATGACTTTGATCGTCGCGTTGAATTTTGTGATGACATGATGACACGTATAGTGCAAAATCCTAACTTCCCATCAAATATTGTTTTTTCAGATGAGGCGACATTTCAACTTGACGGAACCTGCAATAGACACAATTGTAGATATTGGGCAGAAACAAACCCACATTGGGCACGAGAAGATAAATCACAATACCCAGAAAAATTAAACGTATGGGCAGGCATATTCAATAACAGAATCGTAGGTCCGTTTTTTATTGATGGCAACTTAAATGCTGAAAACTATGAAGAAATGCTACGCAATCAAATCGTGCCTGCGATAAGAAGAATAGCAGGAGACAACTTTATGAACACATGGTTCCAACAAGACGGCGCACCAGCTCATTATGCACGTGATGTTCGCAATCTTTTAGATGCAGTGTTTGTTAATCGGTGGATAGGACGAAGGGGCACAATTGAATGGCCAGCCAGATCACCTGATTTGACACCTCTTGATTATTTTTACTGGGGCTATTTAAAAGATCGAGTATACAAAACAAAGCCCACAAATTTAGTCGAGCTACGAGAGAGGATTGAATTAGAATCAGCAAATATTAGTCCTGAAGCGATAGAAAATGTTGTTAATGCTTTTTACCATCGATTAGCTTACTGTCAAGAAGTGAATGGTGAACAATTCGAGCATTTACGCTAAATATTTAAAGTGAGAGGCAAGGGGACTCACGTAAAACAAGCACCCCATCGTGAGAGGCAAGGGGACTTACGTAAAACAAGCACCCCATCGTGAGAGGCAAGGGGACTCACGTTAATCAAGCACCCCAAAGGGAACATTATCCTATTACGTCCACGTCGTTGTTCCTGGGTAACGCTAAACATAGGTCATCTACCTTTCTTCTGACTGCTAATTCTGCAAGAATTCCCTGCAAATACAATTTGACCTTGCTACGACCTTCACAGGTGACCTTGACCTTGGACCTTAATACATATCTGAACGTAAAATTTTCCGCTCTTTCGTTTGCCGATGTCAAAATAGGGTGTTCCCATTTAAACAAATCATAGTGACTTTGAAATGACCTTGATGGCAAGGTCCAAGGTCAAATCCAAGGTCACCATTAGATCGACCGTCAAAAGTTACTACGGAAATGACCTCGACCCAGGTCAAAAATATGTTCTCTGAAAACTTTTTAGGCGTGTTTCGATACTTTTTGGACACCCTGTATATTGTAACGTGGGATTTTCTTCCCGCTTCGAAAACCCACGCTAGTGTACAAAACTAATTTATAAAATGTCGGCTGCCTCCTTCTCCCGAAATTGGTAGCAATAGGGTTTTATGAATAAAAACACACAATAATTACATGTAATATAAATCAGAAGTATACTTTGAAACCCCCTAAACATTAATCGGAGAAACAAACAATAAGAAAGCAAAGTTAATTAATTTCATGGGCCAACGGCCAAGTCACTATCTCCAAGGGAATGGATGCTAAAGAAAACCGGGTCGCGAAAGTTTCCTCTACGGTGAAGCTATTCAAAAAGGCAACACTTCTCTCCTGAAAACGAAAATTATTCACTCCACGCGGTTGAAATGGGAAGAAATCCTCCAACACCTGTTTCCACGCCCGTCAGAAACCTTTTTTCTATGATTTCCAAAATGCCATGAATACGAAATTATGATAATTTACTATGATTCCTCACCACAATTAAAGTCGTTACCAGGGAAAAGAAACCATCAATAACTCCGATTCTTCGACAATCCTCAAGACTCCTTCACAAATCAAGTAAGCGTAAGAATTCGAAATTCTCCTTAAAACTCCCTCCAAAAATCCAACAACTGAATTGAATACCGAGATGGCGTCGGGAAAAGAAATGCTGCAAATTATTAAAACGAACTAATAACTCGAGATCCAGGAACATAATGGCCGAAGCCGACACTCCGCTCGAGGAAGGAGCCGCGATTTCCCACCCGGCCTCCTTCTTCATGGAAGCGTCGTTCTGGCCGGCCACTCCGCGATTGACCTATTCAAATACCACTACTAAATCATTGCAAATCGATGAATTTTTCCAGCACCCTCTTTTCTATTTCTGATTTTCTCATTGGCTAAGAAAAAAATTATCCTCTGTCTATTGTGTAATTCGCACCACCTTCATCGATTAAGATCAATTAATCAATATTAATCCCCATCCGGTGGCTCCCCCTATAGATAAGAAAACGAGCGCGCGACATTCAAAATCCTCTATTCTCATGTGTGAATCACTGTAAGCAAACCGTAATACCAACTAATGATTTCCTAGTTGGCAACCGCCATGCCTCTAGATCTATAAGAAAGAATCCACTATACCCATACGGTAGAGCTCGCCTGTACAGTACTTGCCAGTGACTCTCTCTCTCGCTTGCACTCACGCGCTCGATCGGTGCTCATTCCCTCTCTCTCGCGCGCTCTCTCTCTCTCTGTCTCTCTCTGTCTCTCTCTCTCTGTCTCTCTCTGTCTCTCTCTCTCTCTCTCTCTCTCTCTCTCTCTCTCTCTCTCTCTCTCTCTCTCTGCTTATCTCGCCAATCCCCCTCTTTCATCCACTCATATTTTCTCGCTCTCTCCAGCACAAAGTCACATGCATGTGACCGCGCGTGCTGCAATCTCGCTTCCTGTCATGCTCTCTCCCGAACGCCAGCAGGTCACGCAGGCGTAACTATCCACGTCACATCCTACGCTCCAAATAGTAAAAAACTATCAACTTGAGAAGCATAATATACTTCATGACATAAGAAATTTTTGATTCTGATCAACTAGAATGAAAGTAGAAAAAAAGAACTTTAATTTGAAATATTAAACTTGTGAAACTATTGGTTGAATCGCAAACCATGAAATTTTAAATAAAAAAAAAGAAAAACGATTATTTTAATACGTTTTTTCGTTTAAGTACTCGACAAAATCCATAGATTTTTTCTTTTCTTGAAATTCTTCCCAATTTTGATTCAGTCGTGCGTTTACAAAATTCAATAGCTTAAATTAAAGCTCTTTTCTTCTACTTTCATGCTAATTTGTCAGATTTCAAATTTTATTGTGCGATAATCTACATATATACTTCTCAAGTTGATCGTTTTTGACTAATTTTAAGAAGCATATACAGGGTGGCCCATTTTAATCGCCCCACCCAAATTACTCGGAATCTATGCTAGTTACGAAAAAATGGTAAATACAAAAGTTGTAGGGGACGAAGGGGGACATCTCTTGGTGGTATTGGTTTTGACCTTGAACTTCATTTTCAAGGCCAAAGTGGTATTTTTGCGTTTTTTTGAATAGGAACCCCTAGTTTTGACACCGGATTTAGAAAGAGCGGGAAATTTTACGTCCAAAATGGTATTTTTGAGTATTAAACTTTCTCAAGGTCAAATTAAGGGTAGATACCATTTTTATTGCTCCAACCAAATTTCTCGAAATTTACGCTAGCTATGAAAATGTGGTTGAGGGAAAAGTTGTAGAGGACGAAAGGGGACATCGTTTGGAGGAATTGCTTTTGACCTTGATCTTCAGTTTCAAGATCATTTGAAGGTCAAAGGTTTTTCAAATTCAGAGGCGTTTATCAAGCTAAATTCTTACTTTTAGCGTTACCCAGAAACAACGACGTGGACGTAGTAAGATCTGTTTCCTTTGGGGTGCTTGATTAAAGTGAGTCCCCTTGCCTCTCACGATTGGGATGCTAGATTAACGTGAGTCCCCTTGCCTCTCACGATTGGGGTGCTTGATTAACGTGAGTCCTCTTGCCTCTCACGATTGGGGTGCTTGATTAAAGTGAGTCCCCTTGCCTCTCACGATTGGGGTGCTAGATTAACGTGAGTCCCCTTGCCTCTCACCATTCCTCGTAGCAATTCAACTTCGAAGAAAATGTTCGAAGTTACGTCCATTTGCTTGAAGGCATAAATTTAAACGCCTCTGAAAATGAGTGACTGTTCTGAGCAATACCTCTCTTGGTATTGCCGCGCATGCTCGACGAATGCGATCCTGCATATCTGCCATAGTTGTTGGCCGTTCTTGAAAAACTACATTTTTTAAATAGCCCCATAAATAAAAATCTGGAGACGTAAGATCTGGTGAACAAGCAGGCCAGTTAACTGGACCTCCTCGTCCAATCCATCTAGCATTGTAATGTTGATCTAAGAAATCTCGTACAACTAAAGCGAAATGTGGTGGTGCACCATCGTGCTGAAACCACATTCTTCGACGCGTTTCCAAATCAACATCTTTCATCAATTCATGAAACTGATCTCTTATTAAATGAAGATAAGTGTGCCTATTAACATTTTCATCAAAAAAATATGGACCAATCAAATATCCATTCACAATCCCACACCATACCATGATGCTCCAACGCCTTTGGTGATTTACAGCCCTATGCCAATGCGGATTTACAATGAACCAATAATGACAATTATGTCTATTTACTTCTCCGTCACTGAAATTTAGCCTCGTCGGAAAAAAGAACATATCTAAAAAAATCTGGTTCATTCTCTATCCTACGCAAAGCCCATTGACAAAACTCAATTCGCTGTTGAAAATGATTTTGTTCCAGCTGTTGAACCAGCGTAATGTGATAGGCATGATATCTAAAGGATCTCATTATTCTCAAAAAAACTGATCTTGATATGCCTATTTCATTTTGAACTCGGCGACAACTTATGTGTGGATCGAGATAAACGGCAGCAAGAACAGCAAGAACACGTGGATCATTTTCATCATATTCGTGTCGCCTGCGTTGACGAACCATGTGACCTTCACGAGCTCTTTGAACTAAACGACTTATTACTCTGTGATCTGGATGTCGTCTGCCAGGAAAACGTTCAGATTAAAGTCTTGCAGCAGTTCGTAAATTATTATGACTTTCTCCTAAGATCATTATCATATCTACAATTTCGGTTGGTTGATAATCAGCCATTTTTAAAAATGTTTTTTATCAACGTTTAATTTTTCAAGAAGTTTTGAATGAAAAATCAATATGTATAGTGTCAATAATTAAAATTTTTTTTCTCATGTGTTTCAAACGTTCGGATCGATATTTTATTAACTAAATTTTATTTTACTGCGGGTGACCATCATTTAAATGCATTTTTTTTAAATAGTTGACAAAGTTTGCTAAAAATTCTCTGAAAATTATTACAAGGGGTGGGAGGTGGGTGGGTTTCGGGGTCGCTGATTATGATTAAGGGTCAGTTTCTGAAAATTCCAAAATGGTGAACCAAGGGTGACCAGTCAAATGCGATTTTCTTAAAACAGTCGGTAAAATTAACATGGGCTGATTTCAATCCAACCTGGCAGAAATATCTGCTAATGTAACCTGAGCGGATAAAGTAAGTTTTATTGCATTTGTCATACTATTTGTCTCCGTGCAGAATAAATAATTGTATTATTATTATTGTTTATTTCTTATAACACCTTTTAAACAAATCTGGATATAATAACAGCCTTAGACGAAAGTCATAATACAAGTTATAGAGTTGTGGCAAGAATTTCCGCTGAACGCTTTCCTTAAAGACGATACCTAGACCACAAAACAATAAGTCACTTGATTCAAAGAGCTTGCGAGGAACGCATGGTTTGCCAACCCAGACACTACAACGTCATCATGTCAACATGATCTAGCTATTCTTGGTGTCATTTTCCATGATCCACATATCAGCTCTCGCCGAGATGAACGAGGTAATGAACGTTAATCAAGTACCCCAAAAGTAAGCAGAAGTTAGTACGCTCTGTCCCATTTCAGGATCTAAAGTACATATTTTCATTTGAAAAACCTTTGACCTTCAAATGACCTTGAAACCTGAAGATCAAGGTCAAAAGCAATTCCTCCAAACGATGTCCCCTTTCGTCCTCTACAACTTTTCCCTGAACCACATTTTCATAGCTAGCGTAAATTTCGAGAAATTTGGTTGGAGCAATAAAAATGGTATCTACCCTTAATTTGACCTTGAGAAAGTTTGATACTCAAAAATACCATTTTGGCCGTAAAATTTCCCGCTCTTTCCAAATCCGGTGTCAAAACTAGGGGTTCCTATTCAAAAAAACGCAAAAATACCACTTTGGCCTTGAAAATGAAGTTCAAGGTCAAAACCAATACCACCAAGAGATGTCCCCCTTCGTCCCCTACAACTTTTGTGTTTACCATTTTTTCGTAGCTAGCATAGATTCCGAGTAATTTGGGTGGGGCGATTAAAATGGGCCACCCTGTATATAGCATATGATATGAGAAACTTCAACTTCAGATAAATTTGAAAAAAGTAGAAGGTAAGAGCTTTAATTTGAGCTATTAAACTTTGAAATCGGTCGGTTGGATGGGAAGGTATGAGGTTTTGGAAAAGGCAAATTTTGCTTATTTACATGAAATTACTCGATTTTGGCCAATACAGAGATTTTTCCCGTTTTTCAAATGCTTCAAGTCTTGTATCCAGTTGTGCGTTTTGAATGTTTAATAGCTCAAATTAAAGCTCTTTTCTTCTACTTTTTTGTTAGTTAGTCAAAATTTTTTTATAAAATATAGTCTGCTATATACATGCTTTCGAAAATAGATCTACTTGAGAAGCATCTTCAAAGCTTATTGCCAATAAGTAGATGAAAACAGCTTTAATTTAAGCTTTTAAGAAAAATAAATAATTAAAATTAAAAAGTATATAATTAAAATTTTATAACGTCTCGGTCTAAGCAGATCAAATGTAACCCGATCTGTCCGATGACTGTTTTCTGGATAATTATATGTATTAAAAGTAGCCACCCCAAATAAGGCGCCTTAGATATGGCCAATCATAAATTGAGAGCGAATCTTCCGATGTCCACGAAGATCGCGAGTGATACGTGAATCACGCTGTACCCGAAAATAAACACCACTATATGAAAGCCATGCATTCGAGTCGGAAAAACCCGCGCGTGCAGATTCTGCGCGATAATGGAGAGAGGCCAGAGCTTAAATAGAGCTGGGGAGAGAGCGCCGTAGCTGAGTCGATTATCAAGTTTTCAAGAGCAAGGGCGAAGCTCTGTCCGTAACTTACTCACTCTATCCAAGCCATTGCCACATACGTGGAGCATCCACCTACGAGACGTTCACCGCTAATTCCACATCATCCGACAATCCGGAAGAACGAGGGAGACCGTTGACCCCGAAACAAGACGCTGCACCTTGCAACAGCCCGGCAGTAGGCCAAGCCGTCCATTTCCGGGAATATTACTGGAGCATCAAGGGAAGTTCTCGACGCCTCATCGAGCTGCACGCACGACCATCTGCTTATATTCACCCACACACACACACTCACACTCACACAATCAAGGTACCGTTCTTTTTCTGTTCGCGTCGCGTTCATTCACATTCACGTTTTTCTAACACCGAGTGATAAACGAAAAGGTAATCTGGAGATCCCGCTCTCCTACCCGGTAGGCCATGACCGTGAATACGGTAGCCAAAGGGGAGAATTGTTTGTGAACTTCTAATATACAATAACTTGATTCTAAATACTGAACAACCGAGCATACACTTCCTTGATTCTAAACCATCACACTTCCTAATAATAAATATATAGTTGTGAGCGTCACTATTCAGACGTAACAAGATCAAAAGTTAAATGGATTTAAAGAAAAAAACGTAAAATTGACTATTTTCGTAAAGCGCCTGAAATAGGGTTCATTGTCTTCAAATGTACGTATCTTTTGATCAGTGCATCCAATCCAAACAATTTTATAAGCAAATTAAAGGTCTTTTAGTTTACTTCAAGTCTGTGTATCTAAAGAGTAAATCTAAAAAATTATAATACTGTAGATAACGCCCGTTTTTTAATTTTTAGAGCAAAAAACGCGGTCATTTTTTTCGGTTTTTCGTCTGTAGTTCTTTGTTGGCATAGGGTTTTGACTAGGCACATACGGTTTATGATTTGAAATGTGCTGCCAAACAAAACTAGTATGGTCCGATAAGTGTGCCCTCAAAAATAAGAAAGTGCAACTTTTGGACCGACTTGTGTGTCACTTTCTGGTGGATTTCCACATACACAAATTAATTATCTTAGGCTTGGTATATGACTCTTTAGAGGACAAAGACTACAAACCAGTAGTAAAATTATTAGATAGTCACTTTAGCGGCATAGCCTTCTCAAACGAAGTAATAGGCGAAGTTGTGAAATAAATTGCAGAATGTATCATGAATAAAAGTGAAAATTATACGGTGAAATACCGTTTCAGCCGAATATTATGTATAAATATGCTGATTTAATTGATGGCTGAGTACTTACACATTCAAGACCAACTTTGACGGCTATTGTAAAAAATATCATCAATGTTCTTCCGACTCTGAAACAATTGAAATTGAAATTATATTGTATGAACTAACTTCGTTACATATATACAACCTAATAGATATACTGAATCAAAAGTTGGGAACTTAACGAACCTTTGTATATTTTCATTTATAAATCCATAATCCACCTCCTTTTTACATTCATAATTCCTATTTCGTAAAAAATGAAAACATGAAAAAATGGAAAAAATAACAAATACCAAAAGACGTTGATTTATAACAAAATATATCTCATTTATCTCACCCTCCCTTTCCCCCTCTTCCTTATACTAAACAACAATCTCAATCTGTGGGCCCCGCTCCTTAATCACATAGATGCCCCCCTCCCCATTGACATGGTATGCATGCCCCCCTTGCATTTATGCCCCCCTCAAAGCTGTGGGTGTGGTGGTGGGGGTTTTTCGAAGCGCTATAGTCCCAGGTATATAGGCCAAGCGACAGAGCAAAAAAAGGTACAATTTTTGACGATCAATAAAAGAAGCTGGCGACCTATGCCACTCGATAGCAAATAATGCGCACTTTAAGCACATATGTGTCTCTACAGGTAAATCGAGATTATTTTATAGTTATTAACAAAAAAACATGCAGAAAATGCATGTTTTTTTAGTTTTTCGCTTAGAACTTTTAAACTAAGCAAGCAATGAAAACATCACTTTAGACAAAAAATATGTGGTATGAAATTACGAAGAAGATAAACTATTAAAAATCTCGATAAGTTGTATAGAAGCTGAGATAATGGAAAAGAAAGGGTTAAACTAGCCATTTTTCAAAAATTCATTACGCAGCCATTTTTTCATTTTAAGACTCGAAATTTTGGAAATTAGAAGCTATGGGTATGTACTTTATAGGAAAAAAAAATAAATGCTGTGAAACCATTATTGTTGCTGTAATCGCTATGTTAATTTTTTGTTCACTAACTTGCACACGCTGTCACGCGCCAATTGTGGTCGAATTTCAATTTTAAAAAGTGTTTTGGAATGTTGACGTTTCGCACAATAAGATGCATTTATCCGTTTTTCGATAAAATGCATCTAAGTATGCTAAAATAGCCGTCGAAAATATGCAAAAACGGCCGGACGCGGCAGAGCGCGCGAGGAGTGGGGGAATAGGGGAAGCGACACGCGTGAATTATCTATGTATACCGCATATTTTTTGTCTAAAGTGATGTTTTCATTGCTTGCTTAGTTTAAAAGTTCTAAGCGAAAAACTAAAAAAACATGCATTTTCTGCATGTTTTTTTGTTAATAACTATAAAATAATCTCGATTTACCTGTAGAGACACATATGTGCTTAAAGTGCGCATTATTTGCTATTGAGTGGCATAGGTCGCCAGCTTCTTTTATTACTTTTTTGAAAATAATCTCTGTTGCTTGGCCTAATACTACTAGTATCTCAATGTTTCAATATTTTCAAATATTTTCTTGAATTTTATCAAATAAAATTAATAACATTTGCTTTTAATAACAGATACTTTTGTGTTTATAAACAAATTATTTTGTGAAAATCGGTATATCTATTGTGTAAATATTGCTTGGTAAAAATAGATACAAGGAATAATGATTTTAATATATGTAAAATCATTTTGTTACTTATAAGAGAAACCTCGATGTGACTCACTAAGAGGTTCTGAGTGATTGTACATACAGATTAAATGTAAACTATAATTGTTAATTTATAATAATTAATTTATGGCATTCTTCAAATATATTTGCATATCTTCACAAATGTCTTTTGTAAATCTGAGCTTTTAATCAAGCAATATTATTTGCAGGTTCTTCAGCTTTATCAAATTTGCAATTTAAACCATGGCCTTATGATGGTTGGTCCAAGTGGATCTGGAAAAACTAGTGCTTGGCAAGTTTTATTAAAATCTTTGGAACGATTTGAAGGTATTGAAGGAGTAGCTCATGTAATTGATCCAAAAGCTATCAGCAAAGAAACTCTATATGGCGTCTTAGATCCAAATACTCGAGAGTGGACAGATGGACTCTTTACACATATTTTACGCAAAATTATTGATAACGTTCGTGGGGAAATTAATAAAAGGCAGTGGATAATATTTGATGGAGATGTTGACCCTGAGTGGGTAGAGAATCTAAATTCAGTTCTTGATGATAACAAATTACTCACCTTACCTAATGGGGAACGTTTAAGTCTTCCTCCTAACGTTAGAATAATGTTTGAAGTTCAAGATTTAAAATATGCTACATTAGCAACGGTATCGCGTTGCGGTATGGTGTGGTTTTCTGAAGACGTATTATCAACTGAAATGATTTTTGATAATTATTTGTTGCGCTTGAGAAATATTGCTTTAGATGATGGTGATGATGATAATATAGTAAAAAAATCTATAGAAAAAGATGATGCTTTATCACCAACGTTATCAGTACAACGGGATGCTGCAAATGTTTTGCATACTTTCTTTTCCCCGGATGGTCTAGTAGTCCGGTGTTTAGAATATTCAGCCAAGCAAGAACATATTATGGATTTTACCAGATTAAGAGCTTTAAATTCACTTTTCTCTATGTTAAATCAATCATTTCGAAACATTCTACATTACAATCATTCTCACTCTGATTTTCCTTTACCCAATGAGCAATTGGAGCGGTATATCACCAAATCGCTCATTTATGCTATACTATGGAGTTTTACAGGTGATGCAAAATTAAAAGTTCGATCAGATTTTGGTGATTTTATTAGATCCATCACAACAATACCGTTGCCATCACAAACAAACATTCCCATTATTGATTTTAAAGTGGACATACACGGAGAATGGCAACCATGGAGTAATAAAGTTCCACAAATTGAAGTTGAAACTCATAAAGTAGCCTGTCCAGATGTTGTTGTTCCTACTTTAGATACTGTCAGACATGAAAGCTTACTATACACATGGCTGGCTGAACATAAACCACTAGGTAATTATATCACATCAATATCTTCTGCATAATATTAATTTTCATGACATTTTTGACTAACTCCTTCAATTATTTTCCAATTTTTTATCTATTACCAATTAAAATATGTTACTTTTTTTACACTTATGGGTAGATATTGAAATTATCTTTCATTTGAGTGGTAAAAGTATGTGACTGACAACATTTTTTTAGTAATTTTTTACGTTGGAAAAAATAATCAGTTTCCGTCCGTCCGTCCGTCTGTCCGTCATGATGTTATTGTTTATGAAAAAAAAATATAATTAATGATATTTTTGGAGATTTTGGGTCGGTAATTGGGTTGGGCACTGGTCCAGGATTCTGTTACCGAATGTCATCTTGAGATTCCCATCTAAATAAAGATCCAGATAAAAGGGATGCTGCGAAGGATGTATGTGTATATATATATGGTATATTTCGAGATTTCAGGTTAGTCGTTGTGTTGGAAAGTGATCCAGGATTTTTTCACAGAATGTCATCATGAGATGAGGTCCAGATAAAAGGGATGCTGTGAGATATGATATATACATATATACATATATTATGTATGTATGTGTGTGTATATATATATATATACACACATACACACATAAATACATAAATCGGGTATTTTGAATGCGCCAAAAGTAGGGGTAGTATAGGGTTATTTTTAAATATGGAATATTGAATGCCAAAAGTGGAATTTTGAATGCGCTAGCGAAGGGTAGTTTATTATAGGGATGCATTCAAAATACCCGATTTATATATTTATATATATACATATATTATGTATGTATGTATGTGTATATATATATATACACACATATATATGAGTGATTCTCTGTGAGATCGACCGGCCGAAAAATAGACCTCACTATAACTATGGGAATTTGTTCTAGAGGTTGCCACGAGTTACTCCAAATTTTTTCAGATTTTTTGAATTGATTGTCTTAGAGTTACAGGGGGTCAAAGTTGATAAAATCAGTTTTTTTGCATTTTGTGCTGATTTTCAAAAATTCATAGCTCCTCAGGGAAGCATTTATCACTATAGGGACATATAACAATTTTGTCTTAAAATTTTCTCAATTTTTCAGAAAAAATAGTTTTGAAATCACACACATATATATATATATATATATATATATATATATATATATGTATTACAAGTCATATGTGTAATTTAAACTTTGAAATTCAAAATTTTCAAGGTACAACCCATCGGATCCCAACCAAAATTTTTGTAACGATTGCTTGCTTCAGTATAAAAGTTTCTACGTATGTCCCAACCCATCAGACTTGCTCTATTTCTTGCTAAAAATAAAGTTATTACTGATATTTTGCTACATTTGGCAAATAATGATCTACTTCCGCCTTTATCATTATAAATTCATCTAAATTAATTATGGTATGTATAGTAGATATATATAATACATAATGAGTTGATATTTCTTAATGTAATAGATAATAATTTTATATGTATAGCAACTAAAATCTGGATTAATAGTTAATTTATAAAATAGTACTTACAGTCATAGACGTGTGAGGTGGTTTTAACTTGCTTTCCCGGACCAACTTATTTGAATCACCTGTAACAAACAAAGAATAATTTATTTTAACACAAAGAATTGTGTTCTTTATACTCAACATAATAGCACGAAAAGTGGGTTGGCAGCAGTTATGGCCTATATGTATGAACTAGACGGCGACAATTTTGAAAGTGCGTGCAATTTAAATGCATTTAGCTGATTCTTTTATTTATTATGATGATTTTGTTTATTTCTTACATTATAGAATAATGGTTGGAACTATACATTGAACTATGCCGAAAACTAACTAAATATATTCAAATCGCACGCGCTTTCAAAATTGCCGCCGGCTTGTTCATTCCTAATACAGATTATAACTGCCGCCAACCCACTTTCGTGCTATTATTGTGCATAACCTGAAGTCTTAGCTTACTGCTGCTACAATCAGCTGCGCTAACCTTAACCGCGCCGGGACTGCTAATTTATAATGAAATATATTGTTTAAAATGCACTTAACACCCTGAAACTCGTACTCCACGTGTGTAACAGTGTCTGAGCTGTAGCCTGGAGAAACTTGAAAGTGTAAAAGTCCACTTGGACAAAAGTCATGTGTATATGAAGATACTGTGAATGACTCATTGAACATCAGATATTTATACTTTTATTATTTTTAATTCAATTAACTTTAAATTAAAGAACACAATTCTTTGTGTTAAAATAAATTATTCTTTAAACAAGTTAAAACCACCTCACACGTCTATGACTGTAAGTACTATTTTATAAATTAACTATTAATCCAGATTTTAGTTGCTATACATATAGAATTATTATCTATTACATTAAGAAATATCACCTCATTATGTATTATATATATCTACTATACATACTATAATTAATTCAGATGAATTTATAATGATAAAGGCGGAAGTAGCAAAATATGAGTAATAACTTTATTTTTAGCAAGAAATAGAGCAAGTCTGATGGGTTAGGAAAATTTTGGTTGGGATCCGATGGGTCGTACCTTGAAAATTTTGAATTTCAAGGTTTAAATTACACATATGACTTGTAATATATATATATATATATATATATATATATATATATATATGTGTGTGTGTGTGTGTGTGTGTGTGTGTGTCATTTCAAAACTATTTTTTCTGAAAAATTGAAAAAATTTTAAGACAAAATTGTTATATGTCCCTATAGTGATAAATGCTTCCCTGAGGAGCTATGAATTTTTGAAAATCAGCACAAAATGCAAAAAACTGATTTTATCAACTTTGACCCCCTGTAACTCTAAGACAATCAATTCAAAAAATCTGAAAAAATTTGAAGTAACTCGTGGCAACCTCTAGAACAAATTCCCAGAGTTATAGTGAGGTCTATTTTTCGATCTCACAGAGAATAAACCATATATCTATATATATATATTGTAACGGGGATTGTCCGCGTTAAATGTAGATTTCTTCTACTTGGATTCTCCGTGGGTTTTAGATAAAGGAGAACAGGGCTAATACATAAAACTATTAAATGAAACACAATTGACGTTCGGTAAAAGGCTATTGCGTATATTGAACTCAAAGGATGTAATCGTGTAGACAATAGATATATACACTGGTGCTTACTTTGCACACAAAATCCCGGTCGGGAGAGAGCTAATGATGTCAAACGCGCTGGTGAGAGTGAGAGAAAAAAGCTGGTACTTACAAATCAGCAAAGTACGCTCGCACGAAGATCGATTGAAATGCGGTCTCGCTATGATTCGGCTTCCTATCCAATACCACACAACCGCAATTGTACAATACACCTTATGCGCACCCGCGTAGACGCAATTTGTACAACAATAAATAATTTAAATAGATCTGCGCGCTCGATAGCTGAATCGAATCTCTCGCCCAGCCTAACGTGACGCTACGAGCTTCTCTCTCTCGCGCGCTCTCACCGGACGACGCGTTCGTGAATACATCAGCTCTCGAACAGCTCTGGTGCGCGGGAACATCTGAAAACTCAACTCATATGCAAATATATAAGAACATAGGTATTACAATAAAATATGCATGCGGCGTGACGATACTCGTTACATGCCCCCCTTCCAGACGCTGGGTAGCTTTTACAGCGTACCAGCTCTCCAATGCTCTCACCAACATGCAAAAACGACCAAAAGAAGAAAATAATAAAGCATTTCTTTGCAAAATAAAAACAAAAGAAAATAAAATTTCAAAATAAAGCGTTTCAACTCAAACTCATACAAAAAAAAACAAACTTCATTGCAAGAAAAAAACAAATCAAACTTTTGGTAAGGGCTAAATAAATTAAAATACTATTAGCTTTCTTTTTTACAAAAGTATTTTCAGCAACTTCAACCCTAAGGTTTGAGCGAACTCGCACTTCCAGCCTATCGAGGCTGTCGAGTTGTTGCTGTCACTCATGATCCTGAATAAACGATGGTTGCAGTCAGCCACAATCAGGGAATTCTGCAACCTATTACCCTACTCTATTCTAAACATTTGCCCTATTCGATCGCGTACGTCGCGGAGACAATTCAACTTGCGGTTCTCGCTGTTTTCTAGAACCCTTCGGTCGACCGCGTTTCGCATTAACCACCGGTGAATTTCCGTTTTCAGCTTCTGACGCGTCAGACTCTGCGAGAGTCGCTTCCTCCCCCCCAGGAGCCCTCGTATCACGAGAAACGACGATTCGGGTTTTACGCGGCCTACCACGCTTACGTGGAACATCCACGTTTTCACCCAGCGCAATATTTCGCCCCTCACATTCATTCTTCTCGCTAACGATCGCTTCCTTGGTGATAGAAACATCTTCTACAGGATCACCGTCTTCTTCCTCAGAAGCATCAATAGAGTTTACATCTTCACCTTGATCTTCAGCAAACGCAGGATCTTCTCCTTGAACATCCCGTTTGATGTCGACAACATATATCTTTTTTCAACATCTAACTACAAATCAAATGGTTTAAAATCTACTTTTCCCAGTTCTGCAATTTTCTGAGATTCTTCCCCAGCAGCCTCTTCCTTTCTCGCCTGGTACTAAGCGATGGCGCAGGGTTTCTTCCCATGTTTAGGAAAATAGCGCAATGACATCTAACAGGACCAGCAAGTATATCCATTCTTAGATCACAAAAATGGATCAATCACATCACCTACTACCCTTTCTACTAGTACAACTGGCTTTCTCGCTCTCATGGTACCAGTAGGTAGCAGAGATTCAACTCTACACTATTGACAGACAGTGCATGACTAAATAGACTTCAACACATCCTTGTACATTCCTTTCCAAAAGACATAATCCTGCAATTCGCTCATACGTCTTACGACAAACCAGATGGCCAGACATAGATTCGCCGTTCGATTCACGAAAAACTTGCAATATTTTCTCTGTGGACACGATCAGCTTTCAAGCATCTCTATCTTCTAGAACGTCTTCTAAAATTAACACAGGCTTGCAATACAGTTTACCAGCAATTATATTCTAATCTGAAAATTCGTGAGGATTCACTAATGTTCGCTGATAACTTTGAAAATACTACTGATCTTTGACTAATTCTTGAATGTATTTCAAGGATGCGATTCACTAATCATCTAAATCAATCTTCTTCGAACGATGATTCATGTAGCACAAGCGCTGACACAAGTATAAATTTAACCTGCTTAAAAGCATTCTATTGTGCTGTACTCCAAGCAAATCTTGCATTGCCACGTAGCACCAGATTCAACGGCTTCGCGACATCGCTCAACCGATCTAGAAATATCCAATATCAGGTAATCATTCCCATGAAACTCTTCAATTTGGTCAGCGTATTCAGGACTAGATACACTAGAATCGATGCAACTTCCCGCACCATAACGCCTAAACACTTAACTTCGTCGCAGCAGAACCTGCTTTCACCTCGGTTAATTGTCAACCCAGCTTCCGCGATTCTCTTCAGAACTACATCTAACCAATGTAGATGCTCATCGAAAGTCTTGGTTGTGCTAATAATGTCATCCAAATAGGAAAAGGTATACGACTCTAATTCAGGTCTAATAAGTCGGTCACTCTTCTGAGACTTACTCAAGATGATATCCATATATGGTAGCGGATACGCACTCGCTGTTTTAATAACATTAAGCTTCCGATAGTCAACACAAAATCGATAGGTACCATCCGATTTGCAGACTATGACTACAGAGCTTGTCTAGCTGAGGTTAGAACTTGAGCATTATTTCTCCCTCAATCTTTATTGACACTGGACATTTTTTTAATTAGTCTCACAAACCCCACATCAATACTGCGCTGGATCAGATGTGTACATCCCAACGGTACTTCCCCAGATGGAAGCCAACAGTCTAACAGCCTGTAGGCGTTTTCGCTGTTCTGAGGTGACATCGGCCAAACCGATGGCTGCGAGAGCACTTGATACTCCATCTAAGAGAGCAGAAACTTCTAGAGGAACTGATTCGGTGACACCTTCTATTTTCAATCTATTCTCTCTAGGTAAACAGATCGCGTTAAATGCTCGCATAAAATCCATTCCAAGTATACATTCGGAACTGAGTGCACTTAAACTCATAACACTTAATATTCGTGATTGATCTAACACTGTGAACTGCATTTGTACACCGTAGATCGGCATAAGCTGTCCATCAGCGAATTTCGCACCAGGTTCACTACAAGGAACAGTAGTCTTCTCCATGGCTGAAGCTATTTGTAATCCAATCGAACCTAAAGCGATACACGCATCTTCCAAGTCACAAAGTACTAGTAACTGAATATCACCCATAACTACTGGTATCCACCAGCGACTGCAATCTTTACGGGATAAATCATACACTATAACAGACATCACTGCTTCTTCAGTTGCCTGACCTGTTTCTTGAAAGGCCGCCAAAACAATAGGAGAAGTACGGGCCTGAACTACTTGCTCCCTTCCTCGTTTCCCGAGTCTTCTGCATTTTCGGATACTTCCTCCACGGAGTTCTTCTGCTGCGAGCACTCCGGGCAGGTTTTCGTGGTGTGTCGAGGCCATCCGCAGCCATAACACCTCACGAATGGTTTACAAGGACCCCAGGAGTCCTGATCTTTATTATGCTCACTTCGTGGCTGTCTAGGAGCACTTTTCTTTTCTTCTGAAACAGCATTTATTTTCTAGGATGTGCTGTCACATACTGTAGTCGTAGTCTGGGTCTGCGACTTCGCTCCTTTGAAATTAGATTACTTTCCTCCATGACCTCTTGAATTGGCAGCTGGGGGTAACCTTATCTCAGCAATAGCCTCCTGCAACGACCTTACAGCTTCACGTAAATCAGCAGGTTCTGCTACTGACGAAACAGCAGTTACGCTCTTCATCTTCTTCCCAACATTCTTGACATATTCAACTCACATCCAAATATGACATGTTCCTTTATAGGCCAATTTCGGCAATAAACATCGGTTAGGTGAAGGAGGAGGCTTATAATGATGCTTATCATGAATTAGCTTTTCAGCATTCCTAGCTAATGTAATAAGATCTCCGATATTCTTCACCTGTGCCTGAGGAATTTGCATTCTAATTCCGGCTAGCATATTGTCGTAAATCATTTTCAGCTGTACAGCAACCTCCGGCGGATCGTCCAACCTACTCATGATCGCTAGCATTGCCATGATGTGATCACGTACTGACTCATCTCCTCCTTATGTACGCGCTTGCGCTTCCGCTAACAACTTCATCTGTATATCTTGATCCATACCATAGCTTTTCCTAGCATCACAGCAAAAATCTTTCCAAGTTTTCCACGTCTGACGCATTTGCCGACACCAGATTAACGCTCCATCCGCCATAACATGGAGTAACGCATTCAATGAATCCGTATCATCTAAATGCGATGACGCTCTACATTCATTCATTTTCTGAATAAATTCCTCGATACAACTTTCCTTGCAACCATCAAATTGAATTTTCCATTCTCTAGCAATCCTACCAACATCACGGTACATTGGTCTTGCAAAAGATGAATATTCTCCAACTGCTCTACTTGTTGAGCCAGCTGATTCTCCCCCCCCCCCTTCGAGACACACCTTGGGGTTCTACACGTAATGGTAATTCACTCGTTCCAGCCTTCTGAGTTGTATGACTGGACACAAATCTTGTTGCATTCGAGTTCAACTTCGTACTATGAGCATCAGGTTCTCTATGCACAACACACGTATCTCTGAATTGAACTTGGAACTTCTCAAAATCTTCTTTTAATTTCCAATAATAGCCGCTCAGCTCAACCATGGATCTTTCCACTTCAGCAGCATACGCATTCCATCTGGCCTCTGAGGTTTTGGCCAACTCGCGCTGTTCAGCTAATTCTTGTCGCAATTTTGCTTTCACTTCATCCTGATTATCTTGATCTGCTTTTTTATCTTCTAAGTCAACTTGATCTTTATCGACACCAATATTAGTGCAAGCGTTTCGCTGTTGAAGATCTACAATTTCTTCAGCTTCCGTATGCACATCCGCTACTGTAACAATAGGATGTACTCCCGAAACGTCAACTTCTTCTTCACTAGAAACTCTGGTCGACTCTAGATCATTATCCCTGAGTATCTTGCTCTTCATTATCATCTAAAACTGATGCTTCTGATTTTAACGTCGTCGGTAATCTTAATCGTACCCATGTCGTTGACTTCGTCTCATTTGATAAATTTTCTTCTCTCAAAATAATCTTCTGAAAAGTTGCGTCTCTTCTCGACATCGCGATATCGCTAGGCTCATTCGTCACAACAAAATCATACGCAGTGTAATCACCGCCCAAACGCCTAATTAACCTACCAATATTACTGTATCTACTCGTGTCAATTACCAATTCAAATCTCTGCAATAAATCATTTAGTCTATCCTCTGACAATGACATTGCCCATCTCTCAATTTCTTGATCCGCTTCTTCGAAAATATTCACGCACATTGCCATTTTCAAAATTTGAATGCGATCCCGCTAACTTAAACAAATTTTTTCCGTCGAAATCAAAAAATATACAAGAGACAAATTACGAAAGAAACAAACTAATAATGACCAAAATTTAAATAATTGAAAAAAACTATTCCGCGTGTCGCTCTTAATTCAGTCACAGCCTCCTTCGTTCGAAATTCTGTGCAATTTCAAATTACACTTATGTAATTTACCAAACAAACTACAACCAGAAACAGGAAGAAAAAAATTCAAAAGAAAATTTTCCGATTCGAAAGAAAATTCCAAAATAAAATTTACAACAAAAATAAAAATTTTATTACCGAGCTGTACTCGAATTAAGAGTTTACTTTCTTTAAAATTTAAATTGAAAAAAATTTCGCTTAAATTGTATCACGAACAAACAAAATAAAATAAAATATTTCGTCAAAAAATCTCAATTCTAATTAAATAAACTTACACCGAAAAAATAAAGTTCAATTTCAAAACAAAATTTAAATAGAAATTATTATCTACACTGTCGGTAAATCAACGCTTCGCCATTGCGATACGCTCCGCAAAGTATACCTGTATCTAACCCTACTTCGGTGATACACTGGTACACGCACACATACAATCAGCTGAGCGCGTATGCTATATAGCTGTTAGCAACGCCAAAATCACGCTATCACACACAATATATAAATTAGAAAACTTAACCAGTCGATTTGACTACGATTATATTAAATAAATATAAATAATAAAAATAATATTTAATATCAATAGGGAAAAACCATTATTTACACTTAATTGTTCAATCAATAATATTCAAAAAATTATTCCCCTAGTATAATCGCAATCTGAGATTCGATCCGCTATTCAACTATTAATCCAGTCATTACATATACTGATTAATCGCCAACATCAAGCATATAAATCACGCGACGAGAAAATAAAACTTATTTCCCGAAATAATATTTCAGCCAATGCTAAAATTTTCGGTAGCTGGAAGCGCGCAATGTTTACGTTCGCGGACGACAAGTCTAGCCACGCGATGTAAACACAAGCCATCGTTCGCGCTCGATCGCTACACTACACACGCAATGTATATCTCCGCACGCTTATGCTTATAACGAACACTCGTGATTTCGCACTAAGTTTTTCCTACAAAATTCTAATATTCCCTGCTCTAGCTAAATCTAACCACTGATGAGCGCCAATGTAACGGGGATTGTCCGCGTTAAATGTAGATTTCTTCTACTTGAATTCTCCATGGGTTTTAGATAAAGGAGAGCAGGGATAATACATAAAACTATTAAATGAAACATACTTGACGTTCGGTAAAAGGCTATTGCGTATATTGAACTCAAAGGATGTAATCGTGTGGACAATAGATATATACACTGGTGCTTACTTTGCACACAAAATCCCGGTCGGGAAAGAGCTAATGATGTCAAACGCGCTGGTGAGAGTGAGAGAGAAAAGCTGGTACTTACAAATCAGCAAAGTACGCTCGCACGAAGATCGATTGAAATGCGGTCTCGCTATGATTCGGCTTCCTATCCAATACTACACAACCGCAATTGTACAATACACCTTATGCGCACCCGCGTAGACGCAATTTGTACAACAATAAATAATTTAAATAGATCGGTGATGGTAAATAGACGCTCTCTTTCGCTCAAAATACAGCCTGCGCGCTCGATAGCTGAATCGAATCTCTCGCCCAGCCTAACGTGACGCTACGAGCTTCTCTCTCTCGCGCGCTCTCACCAGACGACGCTTTCGTGAATACATCAGCTCTCGAACAGCTCTGGTGCGTGGGAACATCTGAAAACTCAACTCACATGCAAATATATAAGAACCTATGTATTACAATAAAATATGCATGCGGCGTGACGATACTCGTCACTATATATATAGTTTCTTTATATTAAATGGCGTGATGCGTCGGAGCATAGATGTATTACCTATGTATAAGTATGCCTATGCACAGTATGTTTTATCTATGGTGTATTATGGGATTTTTATGAGGGTCACGATTTTTTATCAGATTTTGGGTTTTCATAGCATCAAAATAGTATGCATGTAGTTCTATGTGTTTTCTATGGGGTTTATACAGTTTCATCATGTAACTCGTATCTTTCGTACAACGACTCTTCATACGATGAGGAATACGTTTATATAAGGATTTTTTTTATCCATGGGGTATTATGGGGTTTGTATGGGGGTCACGATTTTTCATCAAATTTTGCTTTGGATAGTACCAATAATTTTAAATACCAATTCATTTTGTCCCAAACAATATATTTAAGACAAGTGATTCTCTCATACATTGACCGACCAAAATTTAAATTAATCATATTATATCGCTTCTACTTCATGAAATTCCCAGAATTGTATAGAAGAAAAAGTATTTATAATCGTTCAAACTAAAACTAAATTTTTTTCATATATTTTCATATATGAACAGATATAAATAAATAAATATAGATATCGATAAATTTGTATATGCGTTTTTTGTGCATGTTTTTTGTATGTTTTGTGTTTATAGATATAGATAAATTTGTATTTGTTGAGACTGTCATATTTATTATTATTATTATCTTTTGCACAGTTGTCCTTGCTCGCTGTATCTAGAGGCCCGGAAAAGACTCATAAACTAAACGATCCCGAGGAAAGTGCACTATTTACCTTTCCCAGGATCTATTAGATACAAGTTTAGATAACTCGATACCGCTCGAGTTGATGACTACGCACTGCCGACCGTCTTATCGCGTTTTTTATTATTTCTTCGTAGCTCTCTCTATCTCTCAAACGCGCCGCATCGTTACAATGCAATTGGGATGGTATATTTCAAACACTCTGAAAACAGATTAAACTAATTGCTTAGTATCGGACTGCAGGGACTGCACGGGAGATAAAGATCTCCGCCTACCCAAAGTGTGCATCCTCGCGTCTATATGCATAGCGATGGAGAGAGAAACGAAAAAATATATGCCGTAGACGTTTACTTACACAATAAGAGGTACACTCCGCCGAACTTAGATTAAGCTACATATTACTATTGTCCTTTCTTCTATATATGTATTAACTATAAGTTATATGTGCCTTTTATACTATTATTACAATAACTAACAATTCGAGTTACTTATGTATGCCACGATTGAAAATACTAATTATTTCTAAAACAAAAAGAAGGTTTTTAAAAATAAAATATATATATAATCAATAGGACTTAAGGGGTTATGACAGTGTTAAAATTTTGAAAATACCCATTTTTTTTATTCACTTTTTTCATAGTTAATAGTCCGTTTTTGGCTAAAAAAATTTTCCTCGAAGATATTAACAAAAAACTAACAAATCTGTTTCAAGTAAATTTTTGAAAAATCGTGATTTTTAAATATTTTAATTAGGCCAAACTTGTGGAAAGGATTGTTCTAACCCACTTTTTACAGAGTAATTCCATGAGAAATCTTACTGAAAATATGACTTAAAAACCGTTTTACAAACCGTTTTTTTCAAGAGTTATTCATTTAATTATTTCCGTAAAATAAATAAAATCTGTAAAATTAATTTTTCTATGTGTGATTTTATGTTACTAAACTCAATGTGTTAAAGTAAAGGCATTCAACAAATTTGAATTTGCCACTCTAATAGGTTGTGCCTCACAGCGTCTGGTCGAGAATGAAGATTTCTGTTTGATCGGTATAGTAGAATTTTCTGTAAAGCAGCAGAAAGCAGCCAAACAGCTGTTTTTCATCCAAGACACTAGATCAGTGCAGTTAGTCTGCTAGCTGCTGTAGCATTGCTTATAATCTTAGTGGTGTTGCAAAAGTGCAAGAGCTTCTGCAGAGTACAAACATTATTCAGATAAGTATTGGAAACTAATTTGTAATAACAGTGTTCATAATGAGCTTTTTCTTTGTTGGTATATTTTTTACTTTTAGGTATACGGGTGCAAGCCAGCAAAATGGGAGCTTATATTGACTGCCTGAAGTATTATTTTGCATACCTTTTAAGAACTTGAAGTGTATTTAATAATGGTAAGTATTGTATGTAACTGTAATTCATAAACATAACTTGATTATGAATAGCTAACGATAATTTTTATTTTATTTTCAGCTTCTAAATGCTATTATCACACAGCATGACAAGCGCGTACCATCAAATATACTTTATTGTATGTATATTTGAGTACCAAAAGCAAATCAAGGTATGCCGGATATTTTCTGTAAGTATAGCTGAGTTCATTTGTATGATTTACATTATAAACTTTAAATGCCTTTTACTCAAATTTAGTTTTTTCATGCTTTTGATGTACTTGCCGCAGCTTTCTGAAGGAACCGTAACATCAATCCGGATGAACCAAAGTGGAAAACCTTTCTAATGAGTAAGGTCACAAACTGAGTGGAGCAGAATTGGCAAAAATAAGTTCAAAGTGAATGTTACGTATGTTTACATATGTAACATTCACTATAATTATTAATATTGTCAATATATGTTTAATTAATTATATTAATTTTGTGTTTTTCAGGAATCTGTTCCACTTAGTCTGAAACCAGACTCATAATGAAGATTTGGCACTTTGATTCAACAGGATTGATGGTACGGTTCCATCAGAAACATGCGGCAAGTATATAAAAGTGATGAAAATCATGATTTTTGGTAAGCAAATACCTTTAATTGTTTTTAAATGTTACACTCACTTTATGCATATTATTTATGCATAAAAGTGATGTATAATACTTGTATTTGAAAGCAAAAATATAGTTTTTAGAGCACCTATATATCTATTAATTTTTTACAACACTAACAATTTTTCTTTTTTTCAGGTTTTAACACTGTCATAACCCCTTAATGAACATGCGTGCATATGCACAAAATTAGTATAAAATCAAACGCAAGGCATGAAGGAGACCAGCGAAAGAGATCGAGGAAAATTTCGACAAATAAGGGACTCTAGGAGCCATATAAACAAAAGGGCTCAAACCAATCCTCTCTCTCTCTGGCTCGTCTTTTCCCCCAAAAATAGGAGGTACTAAGGCCGCTGCGCGAGCCTAGAGATAAGACTCCTCGCTATCATTGGAAAGATTAAGAGGACGGGGTTTTCCTGAATTTTCTCATTGGAAAATTCCCTCCTTCTAAAATTTCTGGGAGGACTCAAGGGGCAGGGCCTTCGTTGCCCTTTAAAATCGGCCCATTAGTCGTCCGCACTCAGTAGCTTCCTGGCCTCGGCTCCAGTCGCAAGCACTACTCTTCTATCAGTTCATTTTTTTCTCACGTAATAAAAAAAAGGTGTTCAACTAGATTCATATCTAAAAACTTCGTGTTTGAGTTTTTTTCCTCGAACTCTTTCGTGCTCCACCTTAAATTTCCAATATTTGGGGGGCGACTTGTACCGTGTCGTGGCGTGAGAGTAATTAATCTTTTCGACATATTCTCGCCTCGTAAACGACAAAACGAAATATTAAAAGGTATTTATCCCAATGATGGAGATAAATCTATACGTGGTATTAATACTATTTTACCAGCATGTTTATTGCTTATAATTTCTCCAATAAGTATACATTTTTTTATGTCACTTAATTATAATTCTTGTTCCGTTATGTGGAGGTAGGCCATTAGGTGTTAGTGTATTTAAAAATTCTGTTGTTACGGATTCTAATATGCTTGCATTATCTTTACATATAATTTTATCGTCACTATAAAAAATATAAGGTTCTCCATGAATTCGTTCAATAATTTCCGGATTAAGTTTTAATACTTCGGAATTTAAGGGTGCTAATATTACTTTGTGTTGTAGTGTTCCATCATTATGATTAATTTTTTCTCCAAATATTTCTGATATTAAATCATTATTATAAATTAATTCCTCCGGTATGTCCCATATATTATTATTTAACTCAAACTTTGTTGCATTTTTCTGTTCACCTATATCAAGAAGCCAACTTTTAAATTTATTATTTGAATTTTGTAATCGTAAATTTTCTTTTAATGAAACCTTTAAAAATGTATGCCATATAATACTTCTTTTAATACAAGTTTCCATTATTGTCGTTTGATTACTACGTGTAACAATTGAAAGTGTTTGTCTAAAATCTCCAGATATTACAATTATTTTACCTCCAAACGGTATATGATTTTGATATAAATCTCTAAAAAATCTGTCGATTGTATCAAAGGCATATTTATTCTTGTTTATATTTATTCGTATTTCTAATTAAATCGTATAATTTTCTTTGATCAATAGTCAAGGAATTTACTAAATTTTCAAAATTATCTTGTTTATTATATTCTTGATATTCATAGTCTTCTTCCATACAATTAATATCGACATTGCTTGATATATTAAAAGTTTTTAAATTCATTCCTTGTGATATTAAAATTTTCTCAATGTTATTTAGAGCTTTTATTTCTGCTAGATTAACTGGTAATTTTGGATTCATAAAATCCAGTTTATATTTATTGTACAATTCAGATGCATTAATATGTTTTTGAAATATTAAAATATATGCAAATAAATCACACATAGCTTTAGGAAATTTAAATATTGACGCTTCTTCTAAACTGTTGTCCCATTCTTTATCATTACTAATTATGCCTCTCATTAAGCAAGCATCTTCATATTTATCACAGATTATGTTATCAACTGTTCGTATGTCCGTAAAGGATTTTGCTCCGCGAATATGTAGAAGTAATCAACGTAAAAAGAATGTTTCTGGTTTTTTAGGATTTACAAAATACATTCGAGATATTAATGATTTTTGAAATTTTTGTCTTTTGGTCCATTTTTTAAATTTTTAATTAAAAATATAGTGGTACGGAATTTCATTGTATAAATATTGTCTGGCATTTTTATCTTCTATATTTAATTTAATCCATGCTGTTAATGTAGTTTCAATATTTTTATTAATCATTTCGTGTTCTTGTCCTTCTATAAAATAAGCATAATTTTCATATTCATCATGAATGTGTAATCTATAAATTGCATACGATTGTTTATATAATTCAAATTAAAAAATGTGATATATAGCTTCTGGTGCACAAACATATCTTGTTGATAAATATTGTGTTATTTCATCAAAACTATATGTATTTACTTGCTCATCATTATTTTCAGCATTTAAATTACTTGGATCATTTTGATTATCTTTATGTTGTTCGTTTGTAAATTTTACTAAAGCAGTATCAGGACCCTTGTGAAAGTATTTGAATAAATACTTTATTTCTTTTATAGTACTACATATTTCTAGATTAATATGGCATTCTAATAATAGTAATAAATACGGACTATATGGTACAACAAAACTATTATTTGCAATTTTATATTTTGAAAATATTATGTTTTTGCTATCATTCCTTCTACGGTAAGTAGGATAACCATCAGAATTATACGTTGTTTGATCGATAAAAGCTTTGGAAAATGTTTAGTGCAATATTTTTTTTCATCATTCATACATACACAATTTGGTTTTTGTATTCCACATGGACCATGTATCATATTATTTTTTACCAATTCATATGATTTAGGATATTTGTTTTGATCAGGTATCTCAGCACTTATTATTGAATCAATTTCATCTGTATTTCGTAACTTATCATTTTTAGATAACCACAATAACATGTGTATGTGTGTCAATCCGCGTTTTTGAAATTCTATTACATAAATTTAATGTAACGTCCTACGACGTTATTCATATTTTTAATCTATTTGTTATTAATGTAAACTATATTTTCAAAATTCAAAACACAAAAGAGAATTACGATGTTAATTTCGAAAACTATGTTTTGAATGCGTGCTGTAATTTAGTAACACAAGTCAGAAGTGTTACTTATTTGGCAATCAGTATACTCTCTAAACTGATTATAAAGCATTATACTTTAAGATTTGGTCAACATATTCAGGCTTTAAAAGAGTCGAATTGGCCTCATTTTCATTAGTCTCGTGTTTAATTCCGAACTCCGTACCTCGCGGTTCGTAAATGTGCGGAGATTTTTATTGTACAAGTACGCAATTGTGATTTAAGAAGGAAATACATAATCAATCAAACTAGAAAACGAAACTGAGAGTGCAATCATTTACATCACAACCTATCACCCATTATTTCAAATACGACGAGTAAGCAGAAAGAAAAAGACGAGGACAGCAGAAGCTTTTTTTGAACTTTTCATTTCTGGTTACCATCCTGTTTCACCATAAGGAAACATTGAAGGATACATCACAGGATCAAGATGATTATTAAGAACATTTATTCTTAGTGGCTTATTTTCTGTAGGATATATACAAATGTCACGATCTATTGGCGGATCATTACCTACGTATACAACAGCAACTTCATTACCTGTAGCAAAATATAATTTATTGATTACATTATTATGACGAGTTATTATCATTATTATTTCCTTTGATGTAGATTTATTTTTTTGTGCTTTAATATTTTCTTCTTTTTCAATTTCGTACATCATGTTTTGCACCACAAAATAAACAAATATTATCTAAATGACCTAAAAAATTAGGTGTAATGGAATTTTCATTAAATTTTATATTCGCAATAGGACTATATTTTTTTTAATTAATAATATTTTCGTTTTTTTAATTTACATTGTTTATTATATTATTTTCACTTTTTCTATTTCTATGTGTTTTATTTATGTTTGCTAATTCTGTTCCAAGATCTGTATTTGATGAATGTTTTCGTTTTCTATCTATTCTAACTGAAATTACGACTGGTGAATAATTAATTGTACTATTTATTTTTCTTTCTGCATCTCTTTTTTTCATATCAGTTGTTAATGTGACTCTATAATATTTTTTCTCTCTGCTTCTTTTAAATCTTCATCAGTTGTTGTATTAATCCTTGCCATACGTTTTCTCTCTGCTTCTTTTAGTTTTTCATCTGTTAATGTATTAAGTCTAGATTTTTGTTTTCTCTGCGCTTCTTTCAATTTATCATTAGTTGACATGTTTTGTCTATATGTGCGTTTTCTTTCTGCTTGTTTTAATTTTTCATCAGTTGTTGTATTAATCCTTGCTATACGTTTTCTCTCTGCTTCTTTTACTTTTCCATCCGTTACTATATTAATTCTAGATTTTTATTTTCTCTGTGCTTCTTTCAATTAATCTTCTGTTGACATATTTTGTCTATATGTACGTTTTCTTTCTGCTTCCTTTAACTTTTCATTACTTGCTGTATTAGACCTTGAAATACGTTTTCTTGCAGCTTCTTTCCATTTGAAATCTATTGTCGAATTAGCTCTAGCTATTCGTTTTTTTCTGCTTTTTTTGATTTTAAATTTTCATTTCTTTCATTATTTTTTAAACAGACATTATCTTTAAGCGTAACTTTGTTAATGTTACGTCTGAACACACATATATAACTTTCTGTTAATCGCGATGGTTCGGGGTATATGAAATAAAAACTCAGTACACCAAGATATGTATATGTATATAAATATGTGTATATTACTTGTTTATTGAACGTGATTCTACAGTCTGTTTCCCCTTGCTTTGCGATCGTTGAACGATCGCATCACCGGGTGAGGGGTCGGGTAAATACGAGACCAGAGTCTATGTGAAAGTCTTAGCATAGAAGGGAGAAAAAGTACCTTGCTATTAGTGTGAATGTGTAGCGGTGTGTGTATATCTATATCTATATGTCTGCTCGATGCTGCTGTTCGTAATCTCCCGCTGTGAAGGTTTCGTTCGCTGAGAGAGAGTATACGGCGCCGCCTTGTCTGGGCCTCTATGCAGGTATTCGGCCCGACCGTTCGATGTTTCCTTCCTCTCTCTCTCTCGTTTCTCTTATGCTTCGAGATTTCCGAGTGACTTCTTTTCTTTTCACTCAAGTATGGAAAATTAACGCACTATGATTTTATGATCTTATGATTTTTGCGCGTATTAAAAATGATACATCTTTAGTCAAGTACGTATGATTAACTTTTACATATTGTAGAGAAACTACTTATTCGCGGCAAAACCCACACACTGATCTGCTATCGGTCTCTTAACTTAGTGGACGCGCCGTCGCTCGTCTTTTCTATTTAAGCAGGTAGGTGATTTTTCTTGCACTTTCGATTTCCTCAAGGCGTTGACTTTCCGTATATACGTATTACTCATTGCTGTTGCGTATTGCATTAAGGGCAATTCGTAGTCTCGAGGTCTTTTTCGAGTTTTTCGGCTAGTATGCCGTAGTCGTGAATTTTCCTTGTTGTTGCGTATTTATTCACGTGTTTGTGCGTCAGTTGGTGATGAAATGTACTTATTTCATTACATTAAATTCATTTGCTATATTTTCAATAAAATTTTGATTTATTTCATTATTTACACTAAATCAATTGTTTTAATTTGTTTTTTAATCGTAAATAAATTTTTACAAAAGCGTTAGAAGCATTTTTGTATTTTTCAGAATTTTTGAATTTTCCAATGAATTTTTCTGAATTCCTCTACTTTTAATTATTATTTTGCTTTTAAAATCTAAACAGATAATAAATTTTTTATTCTTTGGAATAAAATTTATAGTTAGAAATAAAATTTGTATAAGCGAGCGAAGCGAGCTCATTGGCTAGTTATACATTATTATGATTAGAAGTGCAATTAGTCCCCTCACTTTTCTGCTACCACGCCTAATTGCGTAATCGTCGAAGGTCTTCCCGGCGCTTCTCTATAGGTGATGACACTAGCGTGAGCTTTTCCTCGATCTTACATTTTCGATTTCCTCAAGGCGTTGGCTTTCTATATATACGTATTACTCATTGCTGTTGCGTATTGCATTAAGGGCAATTCGTATTCTCGAGGTCTTTTTCGAGTTTTTCAGCTAATACGCCGTAGTCGTGAATTTTCCTTGTTGTTGCGTATTTATTCACGTGTTTGTGCGTCAGTTGGTGATGAAATGTATTTATTTCATTACACTTCCGCCCTTATAAAAAGACGAGAGTTCAACTCGAGTCGATTACACGAAGTGTGCTTGTGTGTACATGTGCATGTGTATAGGGTGTAGCTGTGTGTTTTCTTAGTTTTCTGAGCAAAGGGTAGTACATCATAGCTTCCCCGTTGTTCATTTACAATTGTTCATAAGGTACTTTCTGATACAAACATTTCTTTTGTTAGTAAGTCTACAAATATTTGTTATCTATTTATTCGCAAATGATTTTGTTTAAAATTCCTGAGTATTGTTCGTTTATTTTCAATGATATACAATGTCTACAATTATATTGTTTTTAACAAATTGAATAAATTTTCTTTGTTTTACATGAATATATTGTATAAATTGGATTTTCCGTAGTGAACATGTGTATTGTAGATATAGATATATGTATATACATTAGGCTGCCAAGTTTTGCATCCATGCTTAAAAAGTATCAGGATGCCCTACTCTATCATTGGAGATGCTCAAGACAAGCACAACGAACTTTGAATTTTTGAAATCGAACAATATTTGATAGTCCCTCCGCGATTTATTTTTTTTGAATATGATTTAACACAGGCAAATAAGCATGCGCATATAACTACGAAACTATCGACATTTCTCAAAAATTTTTTTTCTCAGTCTCATCAGCGTGCAAATAGCAGTCGATTGCAACAAGTTTGGTGTAAATAACTTAATATTTAAACAAGTGAACAGGTGCATATTTTGACTAAAACTGCTCATCTTTGGAGTCCATTTAAGGTAACTTCTACTGCTTCTACGACCTTGTAATTTTGACAAAGCATTCTTACACTCATGCAAAAATGATTCCAAAAAGAATTTCGCCAAAAAAATGTTCAGAACAGGGTTAAAAATCAAATGAAAGTTTTGGACTTCGCTTCAAAAAGTAGGTAAAATGTCAAATTTTTTTCAGGGCTAAGCTGCTATGATACTTTAACAGCCCTAGCCCCTTCCCACAGACTTTCGAACACATGGTACAAATACGTGCTGTCGTTCTCAGCTACATCCCTTTTTATTTTTCACATAAAATTAGTAAATTCAAGAATATTTTTATAATGCTCGTAGTAACTTTTTAGTGAACAAATATTATAATTATCGCATGTAATTTGTTATTAATAAATTGATTATTTATATAAAAAAAATTTTATGTTTTAAGAATAAAACCAAACTTTAATAATTATATTCATTACAATAAATAAAAGTCAATTTAAATTATTGTGAAAAGTTTATTATAAGATATAACACAATATGTTTTTTAAATAAAAAAATCTATTAGGTCCGTCATGTAGAATATTGAAAAATAATCGATACGTATTTTTTCTTTTTTCAATCAAACAGTTATTAACAACGCTACAGCACATTGAAAATTTCGTGACGTCACGATACATACCTATATAGATATACTAATGCCCATACCGAAACTTACATCGTAACGTCACGAAAATTTCAATGTGCCGTAGCATTGTTAATAATTGTTTAATTGCAAAAAGAAAAAATACGTATCGATTATTTTTCAATATTCTAGATAACGGACCTAATAGATTTTTTCATATAAACAATATAATGCATTGACAAGATATCTTTTGCAATGTGCTCTGAAATGTGATGTTGTATATTCTATTATAATTTGTGGTCAAAATTAGAATTTTATCGTAAAAATACTCAAATGTATTATAATTGTATTGAAAGGAAAGAAAATTTGGAGGAAAGAATATGCGGAGGAAACAAAATTCGGAGGAAAGAAAATGCGGAGGTAAACGCAAGGCTTCGGTGGCATCTGGCAAGCACCCTTGGAGAGAAAGTCCCAATGCCGGAGACCCCAAGTACCTCATCTTACCGAGCTAGGCGGGATGTTTATGGCTAGATAATGATGCATATTTAGTCCGGGAGTCCTAGGATTTTACCAGGAAGTTCGTGCAAGAGCTTATTTTATAGCTGAAATATGTTGGTAGCCACTTACTGAAAATAGCCCTAAAGTCTCGACTTCGGACCCAATCGGGAACATTGTTATTATTGCAAATTAAGTTACCAAAATGCATTTTTTTCGGTTTTTCTTGATTAACTTTTTTGTTACTCAATTTATGCAAAAACAGGTAGGGGCAAAAGTTGATCAGCATTAAATTTTCTATAAGACACATATATTCCGAAATGCAAAATTAATGTTGTTCCCGGCTAAATTGTTAAATAAAAATAATTTTTTTTCAATTTTCACATTGCCATGGTTTTTGTGAAATATGATCTTTATTTATCGGATTAGTCCTCATAGATGACTTTTAGTACAGACAACGTAAAAATTGAAGCCCGATCTCGATATCTTAAAATGGCCTCTTGTTGCAAAATTATTTAACCGAAAAGTTCAAATTGATGTCCAATTCGATCCAGGAACGATAATTGAATCAAACTATGTTTAATCGACAGCTTACGACGCAATTAACAAACGGTAAAAATAAATTTTCTTAATATTAACATTTAGCAATATTTCTAATAAAAATTTTTTTTATTTCGGTCAATTTTGGAGTGAGAGAATCGCGGCAAAACGCATCTTGAAGTACATAAAAAACCATGAATTTTCATACAAATTTTGTTAAGATCGGACCAATAGGAGCCGAGATATAAAAATTTTTTCAACCGCCGATTACGCCGAAACTACTTGATATTTCAAGTTGAAATTTGGCATAGTGCTTGCTGAAATCATACTCTAAATGATTACATTTTACCCAATAGCTCTACATGCTTTAGTTCGTCTAAAACGACCGATGAAACATATGAATTCATCGCGCGCGGCCGCGCCGTTGCTCCGGCCGAGCGGCGCTGTGGTGGGGGGGAAGCCGCGCGGCGGCGAACAGAATTCATACACCTTAGTTGCAATTTGATTATTTCGGTAACCAAAGCTACTATTGCAATAAATTTTTTTTTCATTTGACGTGTTTTTTTCTCAGCTTTAACGTCATACTAATTAAGTTATCATAGGCACAATGCAAATACCGCAAATTACCAATTCTTTTGAAAAAGAATCTTTTTTGGCTACATACACAACCTTTGTACGCATGCATTGTACTGCTATAATCATAAAAATATTTAAATTTATCATATAAAAGTTGGGTAGCGTAATATATGCCATTAAAAGTTGTGTATGTAGCCAAAAAAGATTCTTTTTCAGAAAAATTGGTAATTTGCAGTGTTTGCGTTTTGCCTATGATAACTTAATTAGTATGACGTTAAAGCTGAGAAAAAAACACGTTAAATGAAAAAAAAATTTATTGCAATAGTAGCTTTGGTTACCGAGATAATCAAATTGCAACTAAGGTGTATGAATTCTGTTCGCCGCCGCGCGGCTTCCCCCCCACCACCGCGACGCTCGGCCGGAGCAACGGCGCGGCCGCGCGCGCTGAATTCATATGTTTCGTCGGTCGTTTTAGACAAACTAAAGCATGTAGAGCTATTGGGTAAAATGTAATCATTTAGAGTATGATTTCAGCAAGCACTGTGCCAAATTTCAACTTGAAATATTAAGTAGTTTCGGCGTAATCGTCGGTTGAGAAAATTTTTGTATCTCGGCTCCTATTGGTCCGATCTTAACAAAATTTATATCAAAATTCATGGTTTTTATGTCCTTCAAGATGCGTTTTGCCGCGATTCTCTCACTCCAAAATTGACCGAAATAAAAAAAAACTTTTATTAGAAATGTTGCTAAATATTAATATTAAGAAAATTTATTTTTACCGTTTGTTAATTACGTCGTAAGCTGTCGATTAAACATAGTTTGATTCAATTATCGTTCCTGGATCGAATTGGACATCAATTTGAACTTTTCGGCTAAATAATTTTGCAACAAGACGCCATTTTAAGATATCGAGATCGGGCTTCAATTTTTACGTTGTCTGTACTAAAAGTCATCTTTGAGGGCTAATCCGATAAATAAAGATCATATTTCACAAAAACCATGGCAATGTGAAAATTGAAAAAAAAATTTTTTTTATTTAACAATTTAGCCGGGAAAAACATTAATTATGCATTTCGGAATATATGTATCTTATAGAAAATTCAATGCTGATCAACTTTTGCCCCTACCTGTTTTTGCGTAAATTGAGTAACAAAAAAGTTAATCATGAAAAACGAAAAAAAAATGCATTTTGGTTACTTAATTTGCAATAATAACAATGTTCCCGATCGGGTCCGAAGTCGAGAACATATTTCATCGATAAAATAAACTATTGCACGAACTTCCTGTTAATAAGGTTTTGAACTCCCTGACTCCCGGACTAATTGTTCTGTTCCCCTGTTCATTACTTTTTTCAGTCACATCGCTACACTAGGTCACAGAACTTTGAAGTCGCGGAGGGACTATCAAATATTATTCGATTTCAAAAATTCAAAATCCATTGTGCTTGTCTTGAGCCTCTCCAATGGTAGAGCAAGGCGTCCTGACACTTTTTAAAAATGGATGCAGAACTTGGCAGCCTAATATAATTAAAGTCTCGACTTCGGACCCGATCGGGAACATTGTTATTATTGCAAAATAAGTTACTAAAATGCATTTTTTTTCAGTTTTTCTTGATTAACTTTATTGTTACTCAATTTACGCAAAAACAGGTAGAGGCAAAAGTTGATCTGCATTGAATTTTCTATAAGATACATATATTCCGAAATGCAAAATTAATGTTTTTCCCGGCTAAATTGTTAAATAAAAAAAAATTTTTTTTCAATTTTCACATTGCCATGGTTTTTCTAAAATATTATCTTTATTTATCGGATTAGCCCTCAAAGATGACTTTTAGTACAGACAAGGTAAAAATTGAAGCCCGATCACGATATCTTAAAATGGCGGCTTGTTGCAAAATTATTTAGCCGAAAAGTTCAAATTGATGTCCAATTCGATCCAGGAACGATAATTAAATCAAACTATGTTTAATCGACAGCTTACGACTTAATTAACAAACGGTAAAAATAAATTTTCTTAATATTAATATTTAGCAACATTTCTAATAAAAAATTTTTTTTATTTCGGTCAATTTTGGAGTTAGAGAATCGCGGAAAAATGCATCTTGAAGTACATAAAAAACCATGAATTTTCATATAAATTTTGTTAAGATCGGACCAATAGGAGCCGAGATACAAAAATTTTTTCAACCGACGATTACGCCGAAACTACTTGATATTTCTAGTTGACATTTGGCACAGAGCTTGCTGAAATCGTACTCTAAATTATTAAATTTTACCCAATAGCTCTACATGCTTTATTTCGTCTAAAACGACCGATGAATAATGCGAATTCAGCGCGCACGGCCGCGCGGCTGCTCCGGCCGAGCGGCGCGGTGGTGGGGAAGCACCGCTCGGCGCTTAGATGCAAATTTTGTTTTTACGGCAACCAAAGGTCCTACGGTAATGCTTTTTTTTTTAATTTACGTGTTTTTTTCTCAGCTTTTACGTCACGTAAACGAAATTATCGTAGATGCAATACAAACACCTGAAATTTACATTTTTTCCCCAAAAAAATCTTTTTTTGCTGTACGCGCTATCCTTATATACATATATCGCGCTATTAAATATATTTATGATTACGTACATATTTATTTATTCAATATTGCAAGGCTCAGTACAAGGATAATTTTTGCTTGTAATATCGGTATTACACTACATTCAGCGATTAATCTCGATAAACTCTATTTCTTTCGATTTGAAGTTATCGCTTCGAGTTTTATGATTTAATCTATATATTTATAAAGGCGATCGCAACTATGAATATATATGTATGCATTTGAATATATATGTATGTACTGTGCTACATGTTCATGATTATATAAATGTGTATATACACATCAGTGTGCATATGTATGCGTATAGATATATAAAGAATATGCAATACGCGCGTAATATAACTAAAAATATAACATTCCATGAAGTCTGTAATATGCATGAGCTGAATCAACGGTTTTATCAGTTGTTTTCTGCAGACAATGTTGGTATAATCGTAAATTAAAGGAAACCTCATTGACCCTGTCTTTTGCACTGATAAACTGTGATAAATATTAGTCATATCATTAAATTATTTCTATGAGTAAAGCTAGGCTCTCGTATATAAGCAGCAGGATGACGAGAGTGGCAAAATGTTTAGTTTAAACATTCAAAGCGTGTAAAGCGACAGGACTAAGGAATATAAGTACAGTATTTCTTGTAATAACGAAGTATTGTTTAAGGGGTTATGACAGTGTTAAAATTTTGAAAATATCCATTTTTTTTTTATTCACTTTTGTCACAGTTAGTAGTCCGTAGAATATGGACCTTAAAGCCGTTTTTTGCTAAAAAAATTTGCCTCGAAGATTTCGACAAAAACCTGATAAATCTGTTTTAAAGTAAATTTTTTAAAAATCGTGATTCAAAGATGTACACCCTACTTCGAAAGCTTGATAACAATTGATTGTATCATCTCCAATAAGACCTGAACTTATACATATAATATTATTATTTTGCACGAAAGGATCATGAGCAATTAACCAATCGTAAATCTTGAGTGCATCCGCATTATCTCTTTCATTTCGCGCATCACTCACGTCAACATGTTGCTCACTATTACTGTTTAATGTTAATTTGCAGAAATCGAGCATGTTTATATTAACATCTAATAAATTTGGCATACACATAATCCATTTTGTTAAAACTGAGTCTGTAACACCTCTTCCCCGAGTCAAACCTCCGGTACTGTGCATTGCTTTCATTAGAATCTGTTCAATCGTCATATCGCTCCATATTCCACAACGAAATTTATCAGATCTTCTTATTGTAAAATAACCATCATTGACAAATTTATTGCACTCCACAGTAGGCATAGTACTTCTAAGTTTCAGCATATCTTGAGCATACATATAAGCTGACTTGGCGTATAAAAAATGTCCGCTAGCATGAAAAAAGGGAAACATTTTCTGCACCACTTCGATATGTTGCTGAAAATTACCCGTTCTTTCAGCTTCTATAAATTCTTTTACGAGCGTAATCATATGAAAATATTGAATCCATAACTTAGCAGTCGGACCGTTCTCAGATAAATTATTTAATGAAACGTTGAACTTCTCTGCAATTACTTTCATTTCTTCATTCTGCAAATGTTCGGGACTACCATCACTACTAATACCTAGTATAGTTTTTTTTAATACTTCTTTTTCTGTATTACTGAATATTATTTTCGATAGAATAATTTTCTCTATGGCAAAATGTGCTAAAAAATGTGCTCTTATGGAACGAGCATATTCGTGACCTTCAAGCATTCTTTTTACAGTTTTTGGTGCAAATGCTTCACAAAAAAGCTCGTTCAATCCACTACTATCCATTATAAAACCGACTGCTCCTAAAAAGGACATTAGTAAGTGGAATCCACCAAGTCTAGCAATAACATTTTTCAAATCAGAATCTTCAGGTAATGAGGCAATAATGTCTATGGCTTTCCAATTTAGCGGTTGATCAAATGTTACGAAAGCTATTTTTTGATGTAATGATATACTTTGTTGAGCAGCTGAATGAAGAACAGTATAAATTGTATCGTAATTACTAGGAGAAGCATTCACAAAAGGTAAAAACAATATTTGAGATTTGTGACCTACTGCATCGTATTTAATGTTCTCCCGAAAATTATTCCAACCTAATGTTTCCGAATTCTCATTTTTTTCATAAGCCCATAAAAACTCTAGAGAAGATATTTTTGGATCGTAAGTAATACAGTTGTACAGAAATAAATCTTGAATAATAACATCTAAAAGTCCCTTCGATTGATCTTTGTGAAAAGGCTTTAATTTTATACAATTTATTTGTCCGATTGATTCGGAAGAAATTTGCTGCTTAATTCGGGGAATTTTATCTTCTGATGGAATTAAAGTTGCAGGTGTTACACACATTATGCCTCCTATTGAATGGAACGTTTGAAGCCCATCCTTAGTATTAACGTTGTGATCTGCATTGTCAAACACGAATTGGCAGTAACATTGACTCAAATCGGGCTTACCATCATATATAATACTCGAAACTTGAAATTGCATGCATTCTTCATAAGTTGCACAAAATCCCATTGATGATAACAACCTTACAATATCTTTAGAACCTTTTTTACTATGTAAGAAGACAGCAAGACCGATTTGTAAAGATGACAGAAATGATCGCGGTCTGGTTGCCGCAATAATTGCATGCGCTATAGCCGTACATTTTATCGACCATTTCTCCGTTTTCTTTTTAGTTTATAAAATAATCTTATTTAGTAGCAATTTTAATGTTTCTGGTATATCTTTTTCAGCAAAATCTGTGAATTTGTGAGGAATAGGATAACTATCAAGCTCGTACTGTTTCCCGCGAATATCTTCCAAAATAATATCAGCCGCTGCATTAACTATACGTTCTCTCTCTGTGTTTGAATCTTCACTACGATTTTTATACCAAAAATCGGAAATAATATTACCTCCAATACTCTTGAAGATTAGAATGTAATCGTTTTTAATTTTATCTCCTATAATAATATCATCTCCCAAACGCTCTTTCAGTTTACTTTTTAAAAATCTATCTGTAGGCAACTCTTCTTCATACGTACTTAAAATATTCTTCAAAGAGAATTGACATTCATCTTTATGACTGTTCAAATAATTAATGATGTGTTCTACCGCGGGTATAGTTTTAACTTGACGAGGGGTTAAATCACGTTTACTATAAAATGCAACGAAGCATGAATTATGGTACTTCAGCTCAATACTACGATAATTAATACTTGAAATCAAATTAATTACATCAATTCCTTCCTTATCATCTCTTGCGTGGGCAATTTCAATTATTTTGTCAAAAGTTTTTTGAAATGATATTTTATAAACATTTTCTCTTCAATTTTCCGGTTTTCTTTTTTCTTTCTTTGTAAAATCATCCGAGCATCACGTCGGCAAAAAATGCAGTATTTAGCGAAGTCAAATGAATCTGCAGATCGTGTAGTAGTTGATGCGAGCTATGTAGTTGCGCTGGATATTTTAGCAGCGGCCGTAATATTATGTGCATGAGTATATGATTTATAACAACTTTCATGGATATAAGATACCTTTGCTTTACTTATTTTAAGCATTAAGGGGTTATGCCTGAGTTGAACCTGTAAAAAAGACATTAATAAGTAATAGGCTGAAAAAAATTATTTATTTATAGTATAAAAAAAATCTTTCTCCTACTTCAAATATAGGTATTAAACATATTTTTAACTATTTTAAAAAAATTATATATCTATACTTACATTGTAAACAATTACATGTATGAATCATTAATTTTCAGCACTTTTTTCCTTTTGCCGCAGGATATCTCAGCATCCAGATGATGAATTGACACCAGACAGGATGTAAGATCTTCTGAATATGTTTTTTCACTGCTTGAGAGGAAGACTTTTCTACAAAAAATAAATTTTAAATATTTAGTAACTCATAAGATGATTATATCAGTAATTATAGTGAATATTACATATATTCACATACGCAACATTGACTTTTACCTTGTATTAGTCAATTCTGCTCCATTCAAGCAGTGAAGAAACATATTAAGAAGATTTTCCATCCTGTCTGGTCTCAATTGATCATGTGGATGCTGAGATATCCTGCGGCAAAGGACCTAAAATCATAAAAATGGCAAAACTGAGAAAAATGCATTTAAAGTTTATCAAGATGCTTATGTATACTTATCGGGTAGTACTTACATGAACTGCTTAGCATATTTTTCTTATATTTTGGCATAAGATACCTACATATTAAGGCATATATAAAGACCCGAGTGCTGTATATGTAGATATACCAGTATCGAGAGCTGAAATTGAAATATAAATTTTTGATACGCATTCACAGTCAGTATGTTTCACATGAATATAATTGTTGGTATTGCTTACCCATGACTTTCCAGGATTATTAACAATCACAGTAGACTTAGAGCTGGTTGGAGACTATTTATCACACAGGCATCTTGTACACATGATAATTATAGCCCGTACACCTAAAAATCAAGAATATACTCACAAAGAACAAATTCTTTACAAATCATATGTTGTTTATAGTCCAAACACTTATCTAAATTTGAAGACTAGTAGACTCAGAAGCTATCACAACAGCACAACATCCAGCTTACACTAAACTACAGACAGCAGACGAAACAGCTGATGTCTGACAGTCTGAATGCAAACTCGACTAAGTCGGTAAAACAGTGATTTCCTTTTCCATATGCTGTAAAGTGTCTTTTTTCAGGCGGTAATTTAAATTTGCACGAATATTTTTTTACCCCTTTATAAGTTTGATTAAAAAATTACAAGACTAAATTTAAATCCTAAATTTATTTTATTTTGAAAATTCAAAATAAAAATAAAATCTACGATTTTATAAAAATTAGTTATTTACAGTATGTAATGATTCGATAAATAATATATTTTTTTTAAATAAAATTGCGTTTTCAAAAGGAGTTTGTAAACACATTTAATTTTACATTTTCTATGAAAAAGCAATTGTTTTAAATAATCAAAAGTGCTATAAGACAAAATATCAATAATACGCAATTTTGAAAAATTGTATTTTTTTAGTATTTTGCCTATAACTTTGTAACGGAATTTTTTCGGACAAAAAGGACTTCAGCAGCATATTCTACATTAAATTTGCCTTAAAAAAATCAAATAAAAAAATTTTTGATTTTTTTGAATTTTAACTCAGGCATAACCCCTTACATTATTATCTCTTCTTTGAATGCTTCAATTTTGTAATGTTTCAAGTATTCTGTTCGATATTGCAATATATTTCTCAGAAGACAATGCAGTGTCACAGATAACACACAATTTTGTATTTGGGTCCATTTTTAGACAGTGAAATGCCTGAAAAAGATATACAAAAAATCATGTTAATACGTAAACTGCATCATATACATAATGTTTAATTTAATGTATATTGCTTTAAAATTTCATGTTTTCGTTCATTAAGTTTATTTCATTAAGCAATCTAGTAACATGAGAATAGACTCGGCGGATATATATTTTTGTTATACTCTATATGAAAAGTTGCTATTATTTATACTAAATCCAGTATACTGCATAGAGTTTATAAGAAGCATAAGAAAAATATTTATCTATAAAGTTATTCTACGTTATTAAACAGCTTAGTAAAAATTTCCTAACTATTCCACGTGAATTAATATAAAAGAATAATCTTAAAATATAAAAATAAACGTAAAGACATTAAAGTATTGTTAGATTGATTTATTTATATTAAAAATTGAAAAGAAGTATAAAATCAAAATATTGTTTCGTAGTGTATATAACAAAGTAAAAAACTGTTTTAAATGACACTTACTTGAAAATATGTCCGATACTTATTGTTTTGAAATTCACTGATCACAGTTACATGTACACTTACTTAAACAATACTTCGTTATTACAAGAAATACTGTACTTATATTCTTCAGCTCTTTCGCTTTACACGCTTTGAATGTTTAAACTAAACAGTTTTGCCACTCTCGTCATCCTGCTGCTTATATACTAGAGCCTAGCTTTATTCATAGAAATAATTTAATGATATGACTAATATTTATCACAGTTTATCAGTGCAAAAAACAGGGTCAATGAGGTTTCCTTTAATTTACGATTATACCAACATTGTCTGTAGAAAACAACTGATAAAACCGTTGGTTCAGCTTATACATATTATAGACTTCATGGAATGTTATATTTTTAGTTTATAACGCGCGTATTGTATATTCTTTATATATCTATACGCATACATACACACACTGATGTGTATATACACATTTATATAATCATGAACATGTAGCACAGTACATACATATTGTTATAACCAGCGCGATTCGAGATGTTCGAATCGCGCATAGCAACCGCTGCAACTTCGCGGTTGTTATTGTATTTGTTTATCAGTCTAGTCCTGACAGCTATTTAGCATAGACGTGTTAGATTCATGCGAGTTAATAAAGCCTTTAAGTAGTTCCTTTCTCTAATAAGGCGTGTATTTATTAATTCCCCGGCCCGATCATAACATTTTGGGGGCTCGTCCGCAAGTGAACGTATTACCCAGTGAATGAAGTTAAGATCGGGCACGATGACCTTAACCCGTACACCGCCCTCCTTCCCCGCCCCTCATCACAGTCTCTGAGACTTCACAAGCTGATATGCTTCCGCCACCTACTCACACATCACCAACGGTGGAACAACCTTCACTCGCTGATGAAAATACCCAACTTCGACAACAACTCCGGCTTGCCGAATCTACACTTGAAGAGTGCACATTGGAGGTTACCCGCATATCAAAAGAACTCTGCATTCGTGAATCAGAGCTTCTTCAAGAACGTCACCTCCGTGAAGAAGAAGTCAAGAAGATCGAAGCTAAGTATTCTTCTCTTCTTACTGAGTCAACCGCAGAAATTTCTAGGCTTAATTCTCTCCACAGAAAAGCATTAGCCGAAATCGATCGACTCTCGTCTTCTTCATCTACTCGTCGCGAATTATTTCCCGGACCTGGCTCTTCACCATCAACTGCCGACAACTTCCGATTACTGCTCGTCAACAGAACTCTACTCACGGATAACGAATCTCTTCGTCAGCAGTTACGAGAGCTAAGTTCTTCATCCAATCCTAACACAAACACAAACACTTTCACTAACAATCTAAGTTATAATCATAAGTTAGACGATTACGATGGATCAACACCTCTTCGAGTATATTTAATTCAATTTCAGGTTATGGCTAGAATTAACAATTGGTCTCCAGAAACTAAAATGGTTGCTCTTATTTCTAGTTTGAAAGGAAAAGCAAAGTCCATTTTAACTGAATCTGATATTTCTTCTTCTAATTTTGAGAATTTGATCTGTAGGTTAGAATTAAGATTTGGAGATAAACATATGGAAGCAACATACTATTCACAATTTCAAACTCGTCATCAACAGTTTAGTAAAGTTTTTCAAACGTTTGCTTCTGACTTAGAATGACTAGCAGCATTAGTTTTTCCCGAATGTTCTCTTGAGATTCAAGATAAATTTGCTTGTTCTCTGTTTTTGATTTTAATAAGAAATCTCAACATCCTATGAGTAATTCCACTCAAAATGCGCTCCCCCCACCACCGCGCCGCTCGGCCGGAGCAGTCGCGCGGCCGCGCCCGCTGAATTCGCATTTTTTGTCGGTCGTTTTAGACGAACTAAAGCATGTAGAGCTATCGGGTACAATGTAGTCATTTAGAGTACGATTTCAGCAAGCTCTGTGCCAAATTTCAACTAGAAATATCAAGTAGTTTCGGCGTACTCGTCGGTTGAAAAAATTTTTGTATCTCGGCTCCTATTGGTCCGATCTTAACAAAATTTATATGAAAATTCATGGTTTTTTATGTACTTCAAGATGCATTTTTCCGCGATTCTCTAACTCCAAAATTGACCGAAATACAAAAAATTTTTTATTAGAAATGTTGCTAAATATTAATATTAAGAAAATTTATTTTTACCGTTTGTTAATTGAGTCGTAAGCTGTCGATTAAACATAGTTTGATTCAATTATCGTTCCTGGATCGAATTGGACATCAATTTGAACTTTTCGGCTAAATAATTTTGCAACAAGCCGCCATTTTAAGATATCGTGATCGGGCTTCAATTTTTACCTTGTCTGTACTAAAAGTCATCTTTGAGGGCTAATCCGATAAATAAAGATCATATTTTAGAAAATCCATGGCAATGTGAAAATTGAAAAAAAATTTTTTAATTTAACAATTTAGCCGGGAAAAACATTGATTTTGCATTTCGGAATATATGTATCCTATAGAAAATTCAATGTAGATCAACTTTGGCCTCTACCTGTTTTTGCGTAAATTGAGTAACACAAAGTTAATCAAGAAAAACTGAAAAAAATGCATTTTGGTAACTTATTTTGCAATAATAACAGTGTTCCCGATCGGGTCCGAAGTCGAGACTTTAGGGCTATTTTCAGTAAGTGGCTACCAACATATTTCGACGATAAAATAAACTCTTGACCGAACTTCCTGGTAATATGCTTTTGAACTCCCTGACTCCCGGACTACACGTAGGCTATCGGTCGATCTTTTCCAATTTCACCTTGACTTAAAATTGCGCCAATCGCGTGCAAACTGGCATCAGTTGTAACAACAAAAGGTTTAGAAAAATCAGCAATCTGCAATATTGGCTTTTCGCAAAGTTTATTTTTCAAAATTTCGAAAGCCTCTTCCGTCTCGTCCGATCACTGAAAAACGGATTCTTTTTTCAAAAGGTTGCTCAAGGGTCTTGGAATGCTCCAAAAACCTTCGATAAATCGCCTATAATAACCCGCTAATCCCAAAAATTCGTGTATATTTTTCTGCGTTTTGGGTCGCGGACAATTTTTGACCGCTTCAATTTTTTTCGAATCTGGGCGGACTCCTTCTGGTGTCAGCAGGTGCCCCTAATAAATCACTTCGGTTTGCAAAAATTTGCACTTGTCGGATTGCATTTTAAGATTGGCGTCTCGCAACCTTTTTAAAAATTTTTCAAATTTTTCATTGTGTTCTTCAATTGTTTTTCCATAGATCACGGCGTCATCTAGGAATAAGAATATTTCACGACCTTGTAATCCTTTGAACACTAGCTCAACGACTCACTGGAACGTGGCAGGGCTATTGTAAAGGCCCATTGGGTGTTTATTACACTCCAATAGCCCTTGCGGAGTGGTAAACGCTGTTTTATACCGGTCCCGTTCATGTAGGGGTATTTGAAAAAATCCAAGTGATCGATTATATCCAAAATATTCGGTAAAGATATTTATCTTTAACTGTTTTGTCGTTCAATTTTCGGTAATCGACCACGAATCGATATCGCTTATTCCCTATACTATCAGGCGTCTTTGCGACTAAAAATGCTGGGGACGAAAAGGGCGAGTTCGAGGGGCGTATTATATCGCTTTCAAGTAGCTTGGTTACCTGCTGCTTGAGCTCCTCCTTCAATAGATGCGCCGGCCGGTACGGTTTCTCGTATATAGGTATATCGTCCGTTGTTACGATGCGGTGACTTGGGACTTTGGCCGTTCCCAATCGTTCGCCTTTTAAATGAAAACAATCAGCGTACTCCTTAATTAATTTTTCAATCGACTCTCGAGTTTCTTTCACCAAATGATTCAATTTCAACAATGATTTTAATTTTTCAATTCGAGTAATTTCATGGTTTTCGGGATTGTCGCTGAATTCAATCTTAAAAATAGACTTGTCCATCCCCATTGGCATCTCGGCAGAATAATAATCTTTCCCTGAAATTTCCATATAATTGAAGCAAAGGTTATCCATATGACTTTTTTCAATATAATTTTTTATAAAATAGCAGTTATCGGCTTTATTGTCTTTACGATCCACATATAAATTTTCAAATACTTCCGCTCCCACAAAATGTTTCTCCATAATGTCGTCTGTCTTATGTCCTTGAATCGTATCGTTAACTATGAGCTCATCAATTTCTCTATCTTTATCCGCTATCTCATTTTCGGATCCGATTTCCTTATCGATTTCAAAATTTACTACAATGGCCCTTTCATTTGTTTCATCATTGTAGGTTTCATTCTCATCATTAATTTCATTATCAATTTCAATATTATTTTTCATTGCAATTTCCGTATTTATTGCAATCTCGTTATTAGTTATGACTTTATCATCAATTAACATTTCGTTCTTAAATTCGCACGCGTTCTCATTTGTCGACTCTCTCGTATGCAAAACGTCATTTAATTGCTCAATTTTCTCAAATTCTTCGCGAATTATTTCTTTCGCGTCTTCAAAATTTTTCTTTGTCGGACATCTTTCCGAATTATTATATCTCGTAATATCATTTTGCTCATATTTAATTAATTCGTGCGTACGGCTTATCGAATGATTCTCCCGATTCAAGTATACTCCCGCTCTTTGGTCTGTCTCGTCACAGTCTGTCCTCGGATCCCACTCCGCGGTGTTCCGCTCGGAGACCTTTCTCTTTTCGGTGCCCCTCCCAATCATCGCGCTCGAGCTCACGGCGTCCCGTTGCTCTGTAGACTCGATGGCTGCTTGATTTTTCATGAACAGAATTATTTGTCCATTTATTTCAATGTACTCTTCATTGAAATTTATTTTCGCATTACCTTTCGAAAAAATTCATTACCCAAAATACCTGCTTCAATTATTGGGAAATTATCTTCCACCAAATGGAACTCTGTAATAATGTAATTAAAATCAATTGTTATTTTGCCGAGTGTACCGATGTATCCCTTGGTTATCCCTTTCAACTTTATGTACTCTCGCTTGTCAATTTTAACATAGAGCGCTACCTACAACTCACGCACTAGGTTAATTGCCGCGCCGGTATCCAACATGAATACCAGTGGCCTTCGAAAACCTCCCGCATCGATCTTAATCATTGCGGATACGCTTACTCTACTAAGATTTATTGACTCAATCCGGCAATGGGTGTGGCCCCCTGTCGCGGAACTTCCGAGCGTCCACCTGTATTTGACTCCCTCGGGGCGCCCTCACACGAAAGAGCACTCTTGTTTCCCTGCCCTTGATTGTTAGCGCGAGCTTCGCGTTGGCGCTTATAATAATCTCTTTGCATGTGGCCCGTTTTGCCGCAATAATAGCAATCTTTATTCAACCTATTGTGGGGTAATCTTATATTAGTTTGGGCCCCCTTGGGTCTGTATGAATTACTTCCCCTGTTATTTTTATTGTTACTATTATTGTTGTTATTGCTATTATCATTATAAGTATTGCTGTTATTCGGCAAAAACTCCACCCGGCGCCTGTTTTCGGCGTTCCAACCGCCGAAATTTCTGTTATTTTTATTATAATAATTTTGATTTTTATAAGGCCTTCCGCTCGACTGCGCTTGTTGTTGCATCATTTTTCGGCAATTCATCATGACATGACCCGTCTTTCCGCAGAAACTGCATATTATCACGGTATAAGGCTCTATTGCATGCACTTTACGCGTCTCTCGTACTTTCTCTTTCTCGTCCTCCGAGGGACTCCCGCCTTCGTTGCCGCAGCCCGCGTATTCTCTCTCTATCTCTTTTGCTTGTTCCCGTGCTTCGTCTAGCGTCGCGTAGTCGCCCATCCAACCTCGAATTTCCCATTTCACGCCGCGTTTAAAGAATTTAATGCAGTCTCTCTCTTTTTCGTTCTCCGTGTTATATCTCTCTTCCCGTAAGGCGGTTGATAGTATTTCTTTTTGAATTTCTTTGATTTTATTGAAAAATGTAATTACCGACTCTCCTCTTTTTTTTGCTAATTCTCCCGTCCAATCATGATACGTTTTTTCCGAACCGTATATTTTTTCAAAAAAATTTATTACTTCCGTTATCGATTTGATGATTTGACCGAGGCTACTTTTAAGTGCATCTCCGTACAAACGCATACGTATGAATTTAATCAATTCCGGTTCGCGCGTCGTCGGAACCATCTCTTTCGCTTCTCTACAACCGTCAATATCTAAAATATTTGAAATTGACATTCCTCTCATTCCGTCGGTTGTCTATCGGTATTTTCTAAATTTTCACCTTTACACTCGTTTGTGGTATAATAAAGTATATTACTATTTTCTAATGTAGGGTTTGGGATTGAAGAGGACTCGACTTTACGTAAGTTTTGTGTGGTTGATGGATATTTGAAAAAATCATTTATTCGGTCAACAACTCCTGTAATAAATTCTATTCCCCCGTACCCTGGGTTTTCTCTAAGAGTATTATTCACTTCCTCTATATTTTCGGGTTTCGTGAAATATTCTTTGACTTTTTCCTCTCCCACGAATTCACTGAACTGACTCATCTATTTGCGTATTTTGCAAATATGAAGTTAATTTCACTTGCTTTTCGCCTCTATTTACTATCGGTGTGCTCGCGTCAAATTTTCTATTTTTGAATTTCTTGTCACTATCGCTGTCGTCGTCGGTCTCGTTCTTTCTGTCTCTGTATTTATAGAATTTTTCTTGTAATTTTGGGGAATTATCAAAGTCTTTCGGTTCTTCGATTGTATACTTTTCGCAAGTTTCAGTAATTTCTTTCGCGAGTCCGTTTGCATCTCCGATTAATCTCTGTACGGCTAAACTATCGTTTTCGTCAATTCTGTTTATATTTTCTCTAGTTTGTCTGAATTTATTGAGTATCGTTGAGTCTTCGTTTGAAATCTCCGGTCCGCGCCAATTGCTAAACGCGTTTGCCTCTGCCATTATTGGGAACCATCGCTAATGATCTCGTATTTCCCTATTCCAAAAGCCGATGCACCAATTTAAAATTATAGACATGTTACGTCTGAACACACATATATAACTTTCTGTTAATCGCGATGGTTCGGGGTATATGATATGAAAACTCAGTACACCAAGATATGTATCTGTATATAAATATGTGTATATTACTTGTTTATTAAACGTGATTCTACAGTCTGTTTCCCCTTGCTTTGCGATCGTTGAACGATCGCATCACCGGGTGAGGGGTCGGGTAAACACGAGACCAGAGTCTATGTGAAAGTCTTAGCATAGAAGGGAGAAAAAGTACCTTGCTATTAGTGTGAATGTGTAGCGGTGTGTGTATATCTATATCTATATGTCTGCTCAATGCTGCTGTTCGTAATCTCCCGCTGTGAAGGTTTTGTTCGCTGAGAGAGAGTAAACGTCGCCGCCTTGTCGGGGCCTCTATGCAGGTATTCGGCCGGACCGTTCGATGTTTCCTTTCTCTCTCTCTTGTTTCTCTTATGCTTTGAGATTTCCGAGTGACTTCTTTTCTTTTCACTCAAGTATGGAAAATTAACGTACTAGTTATCTATGATTTTTGCGCGTATTAAAAATGATACATCTTTAGTCAAGTACGTATGATTAACTTTTACATATTGTAGAGAAACTACTTATTCGCGGCAAAACGCACACACTGATCTGTTATCGGTCTCTTAACTTAGTGGACGCGCCGCCGCTCGTCTTTTCTATTTAAGCAGGTAGGTGATTTTTCTTGCACTTTCCATTTCCTCAAGGCGTTGGCTTTCCGTATATACGTATTACTCATTGCTGTTGCGTATTGCATTAAGGGCAATTCGTAGTCTCGAGGTCTTTTTCGAGTTTTTCGGCTAATATGCCGTAGTTGTGAATTTTCCTTGTTGTTGCGTATTTATTCACGTGTTTGTGCGTCAGTTGGTGATGAAATGTACTTATTTCATTACATTAAATTCATTTGCTATATTTTCAATAAAATTTTGATTTATTTCATTATTTACACTAAATCAATTGTTTTAATTTGTTTTTTTAACCGTAAATAAATTTTTTCAAAAGCATTAGAAGCATTTTTGTATTTTTCAGAATTTTTGAATTTTCCAATGAATTTTTCTGAATTCCTCTACTTTTAAAATCTAAACAAATAATAAATTTTTTATTCTTTGGAATAAAATTTATAGTTAGAAATAAAATTTGTATAAGCGAGCGAAGCGAGCTCATTGGCTAGTTATACATTATTATGATTAGAAGTGCAATTACAATAGAGCGTAGGTGCGTACGCACAATTTATGCATCTCATAACTGATTTAAAATTTTATAAAAAAACGTACATAAATGATAAGGTTAGTGATATGCTGGGATATAGCAATAGAACTGAATTTTTGTATAATACTGTTATAATGATGTCAGCTAGAGTGCTTAAGTGCACTCTATTTTACTTTAAATATTTTTATTAATTGTCGAGCCTTTGCTTTAGTACCTGCTCCGCAGGCATCAGGCGGTCATTCCTGACTCATCGGACAACTTCTTTGTGCTTTCAATATTTATTATATGTGTTATATCTAATTAATCTTTTTACCTTGTTATTCTATTAAAATAGTAATCTCCTCTTTTGTTGTATTAATGTTTAATCGATGATTATGGGTCGGGTGTGTGAATTGACTCAATGCTTGGAATTGTTTTGATTACTAGCAATCCCGCTAGTTTAAGGGGTTATGCCTGAGTTAAATTCGTCAAAAAATCGATTTCTTTTTTATTGACTTTTTTCATCGAAAATTGTCTGTAGAATACGATGCTCAAGTCTCTTTTGCCTAAAAAAATTGGGTAGAAAGCTACAGACCAAAAACTGAAGGCGTGCGAATAGCTTATTTTTAAAAAATCGTAATTTTCGCGTTTTTATTTGTCAGTGCTGTGTTACTGAACATGATTATTTTTCGAGCTTTTAATGCTTCTCATGCATAATATTTGTATGTAAAATACAATAAAAATATCTATTATGCAATTAGAATTCGTTAAAAGATATTAATAAAATGAGCAAAATTATGCAATATTAAAAATTTGCAAATTGCTTATTTTCATATTTTCTTCTGTTTTGTTTATTTAAATTAATAATTTATTTTTAAAAAAGCATTTTTTTATTTATTATGCTTTATAAAAAATTAATTAGACGCAAATATTCGTCAATGAATAAAATTATGCAAAAAACGAATTTTGAATTTGGCTCTTACCGACGGGGCCGCGCGATATTCTTTCGAAAAGGCTATTCATGTAGATACCTGTTTTACCGTATGATTGAGAATTCAAGAGCGCAAAAACACTTGATTTGAATTTTCATATCTACTTTTATTCTGCATTGCTCAATATTATTAAATAATTTATTTTATAATATTGATCGCATTTGTGGTTAAAAAGTAGATTAAGTGAGAGTGATTTGTGATCAAGATGAGTCCAGACTCAAGACATAGAGTTCCAGGATCATCTGACAGAAAAAGAAGGTTTGAAAGAAGAAAGAGAAGAACCAAGATTTTTCATCAAAAACAGCAATGGGAAGTTTCGACAACAGCACCCGCACCAGCATCAGCATCAACATCTATACAACAAGAACGAGCAACACCAATCACTTCAGTATCACCTACACCTGATACAGTTCCTTCAACGTCCAGGGAATGGAGTTCAAGATCTGCTGCGCAAACTTTACCAGGTACCTCAACATCAGTACAGCCAGAAATTCCTGTGTCTAGGTCTAGACAAAAATTAAAATCAATTTATGTAGAACCGAGTGGAATTCAGAATAGAATCTTTGAAATTTCTTTGCTTCTGCCAGGATTACAGGAGTTTCTGGCTTGTAAAGCTTGTGGCGGATGCATCAAATTTGATGAAGTTGATGTACGAGGTCTTGGTAGCAAGCTATACATCACCTGTACATCATGTAACGCAGTTGCTTTCATTGACTCCAGCACAAAAGTTGAAAAACAAAGTAACGCTTATGAAGTGAACAAGCGTGCAGTTATAGCCATGAGAATTCTTGGTGATGGGCACACTGGTTTGAGCACTTTATGTGGAGTAATGGATTTTTCTATTCCAATCTCTCACAGTAATTTTGACAAAATTAATCAAGACTTGAAAGATGCAAGCTTGATTACAGCTAAAGAGTCGATGAAAGCAACTATGCAGGAAGATTGCAGTACGGAAAATCAAGAAGATGATCGCCAAACTGTATCAGGCGATGGTAGTTGGAGGAAACGAGGACATTCATCCCTTCAAGGCGCTTCAACACTAATACGCCATGCCAATGGAAAGGTGATTGATGTTGCTCCCAAGTAATCCTTTTGCCTAGCCTGCGAGAAACGACCAGAAGAGGATACAGCACAGTACAAGGAATGGTATGAAGCCCACCGAGAAAAGTGTTCTGTCAATCACGAAGGAAGCTCTGGCAAGATGGAAGTGGATGGCATCGTCGAAATGTTCCAGCGATCCGAGTCCATCCATGGTGTAAGGTACGGAAATTAGATTGGAGACGGAGATTCAAGAGTCTTCAAAGCACTTTCCTATGCCAAACCCTATCAAGACTTCACCATCACGAAGAAGAAGTGTGTAGGACACGTTCAGAAGAGGATGGGTTCGAGGCTCAGGAACCTGAAGAAAAGCTTGGCCGGCACCAAACTAACAGATGGCTTGGGCATTGGTGAAAGAAACCATCTAACTGCTCAAAGGATTGTCCAGGTGACGAAGTACTATGGCAATGCCATCCGTGGCCATAGTAATTCTGTTGATGAAATGAGAAATGCCATATGGACAACATTTCATCACAAAAAATCTACAGATGAAAATCCAACTCACCACCTTTGCCCGCAGGGATCAAGATCTTGGTGCAAGTGGCAGAAAGCCAAGGCGAATAACAACTTGAAGAACTTCCACCATGGAGATAGTATTTCTGCTGCCATCATGAACGCAATTGAACCGATTTACGAGGACTTGACGAAGCCAGACTTGCTTGAGAGATGCATTGGAGGCTTCACGCAAAACAGTAATGAAAGTTTTAATCATTCTGTTTGGAAGCTCATCCCCAAGCATAGTTTCAGTGGTCTGACAGTCCTCGAAATTGGTGCCTAGATCGCAGTCACTTGCTTCAATGAAGACAAAGCAGGACTGCTTGAAGTCATGAGGAAGTTCAGCGTGTGTCCAGGATCCTCTGCAGTCAACTGGGCCAAGCTTCAGTATCAGGATCGGCTTCTTTTGTCCGACAGAAGAGAACTACACTCAACACTTGAAGCACGACGAGCCAAAAGAAAGAGAAGTCATCAGGATGACGACTTCTACAGAGCTGGTGCTTGTTAAACAAACATACACACATTACACACATAACACAAATACTTATAGACCATACACAACCTCACTTGTAAACAAACAACATAATTTAGAACACAAACACTAAAGAACACTGAAACACATTTACAATTTTTTTCTTTTTTTTCACTTTTGTTTTCCTTTTTTTTAATTTTTTTCATCAAACACTTTTCACACACACATCACACATGTCACAGCATCAGCTTTGTAGAAAACAGTCTAGCTGAAAAGTAGGTCAGAGAGCAAGCTAAACAGCTGATTGGAGCTGTCTGCTTGCTTTCTGCTTCCTTACTATATCAGCTCACTTGATGGACTAGTGCCTTTTTCTCAAGTTTTGAATTTTTATGATTTCAGGTCAGTTGCCGCAGGATTTTTCAGGAACCATAAGTCCAATCAGGCTGAAATTTTTTGGAGAACTCCAGGAAAGCCTTCTTCACTGCTTGAACGGAGCAGAATTTGGAAAGATAAGTTTAAAGTATATGTTATGTATGTAAACATACGTAACATTCACTATAATTACTTATATTATAACTTATGCGTTACTAAATATTTAAAATTTTTATTTTTCAGAAATTCCTTCCGTTCAAGCTGAGGAGAATCACATTTAGAAGATTTTGCATCCAGTTTGGTCTATATTCATCACCCGGATGCTGAGAATTCATGCGGCAAAGGGAAAAATCTGTTCAAATTTAATACTTCACACATGGAATTGTTTGTAAAGTAAGTATAGATATATAATTGTTTAAAAATATGTAAAATTACAATTAATATATATACTTTAAGTAGGAATAAGAATCTTTTTAATATTACTTATAAATAATTTTTTTTTGCTTTATAACTAATAATTTGTTTTTTGCAGGTTTAACTCAGACATAACCCCTTAAATGTTTATTCACGTTGATAATCAAAATGATACAAAAATGGTCAAATAATCTATTTATTTATGCTCACTGCCGTGATGATACTCTACTAGAAATCTACTAATGATGTATAACAAAACTCTTGGGCCAACTCTAAAATTCTACTCTGATCTGTACTGGGCCAGGGCTCAAGAGCGACTGACTAATTGCTCGGCTCATTGTCGCCGATCGCTCTCTTCAGTCGACAATTGACGCTGAAGGTAGAGATTGCAACCTTCGCCCGCGCGTCCCTTGCCCTCTCTCTATGCACTATATACTTTAAGTATATCGCACCGTAAGCTCATGTTGGACATTCCTTAGGCCGAGTGACGGCACTAAGGAAGTACACTGTCAGCTATAACGGCGCAATATACTATGTTTCGAATATCCAAGAACAATCGAAATTGCTCCAGAATACTCGGAACATAACATCCTCCCCACCTTGAAGACGTTTGTTGTCCTCAACAAACCATTTCCTATACTAATAATGAAAATACATGGTTATTTTGTATTATCAGTGGCAAGATGATTTGAAAGGAGATTTAGTTTATAATAGAATGTGGCATTTTTTAAAAAGAAATTCAGTTAAGAATTTTGTAGTTTTATCCTAGAGTTTCTTAAAAATTGACCCTACCGTATCCAGTCGGATTTTTTTATTTGTTCTGTAAATATATCTTTTAATATGATAGATGTTCCATCTGACCCATTGAAAAATAGAAGCTTAAAACAATTGTGTAGTGAACTGAAAAAACAACATGTTGCTGAAAACCTTGATGGATATGGTTTGTATTTGTATGGCGTAATTTTGAAAAAATTACAGCTGTCAATAGAAGCAATTGACATTTTAGTACAATCTATTGATAAGCAACCTATGCACTGGGGAACATGGCTTGAATTTGAAAGTTTAATAACAGACAGAGAGACACTTGAAGGATTGATTTTACCTAATCACTGGATCAAACGTTTTTTCATTGCACACATATATTTAGAATTACAACTGCTTGATGAAGGGTTAGCATTGCATTCTGATTAACAGTCGATGGGCTTCCAAAAGAATGGATATGTTCTTGCTCAAACTGCATTTGCTGTACATTATAGAAGAGATGTAGATAATGCAATAGCAACATTCAAGCAAATTATAGAAGATGATCGTTATCACCTTGACAATATGGGTACATATTCTAATTTGCTGTATGTAAAAGAATTGAATAATGAATTAGTTTATTTAGCTCAACTAGAGCAACTGAAATTGATAAGTATAGACTAGAAACATGATGTATAGTAGGTAATTATTATAGTTTAAGAGTAGACCATCAAAAGGCTGTGATGTATTTTCATAGAGTTGTTAAAGATACTTCTATCGTTCGACTGGTGGTAATTGGGTGTAAATGAATGTATGCGTCTCTTCGAGCCGCAAAGTTTTTTTATTTTGCCAACGTTTCGACCGTGTACCGGTCCTCTTCAGGGCTATGTCAAAAAAAATTTTTTTACAAATAATGTCAAACAATTAAAAAAACAGTTACAGTATGGCCGGAGCGTTGCCTAGCAATGTTATATAGATAAAGGGGATATCACCTCCCGTCTTGCCGTCCGCGCAATGGAAACCGGGCATACGTTTGATTTTCAAAATATAAAAATGGTTGATAGAGAGTCGTCTATTTTTCGTAGATGCTTCTCTGAAATGCTACATATTCAATTCTTTGATGGCACTCTTAATAGAGCTGAGGATACGTGCCGCCTCAAAAATAGTTATAAAAATGTTATTTCTAGTCTTAGACTAAGTCCGCGTAATCTTAAAAATTAGTATTTAGAAGTATCTAGTTGTTGTTTATGAGAGAGTGGAAGCCGAGCGACGATGGTGAAGTATGCGGCCACCATCGGGCTCGAGGAGATGGCGCACTGCTCCGCGCTCTCTTGCGCATAGCCAACATATGTTCAATAGTGATTGTCTGGCAAGGCGGAGCGGTACATCCCAGTTGGAGGTTGGAGAGCCCGAGTTGCTAGGCGACGCTCCGGTCATACTGTATTGGTTGCCAATGCGGTCATGGAAGGGACGTTTGAACGCGCGGCACAGGCTCTCTGACTTACTACATGGTACATTACTCCTGCCACTTCTTCGTTTCATATGTGAGCTAGGTATGCTCTGCCGGGACATTGGGGTTGTGCTTTCAAATATTGTACAATAGTTTTTGTATTTGTATGTGGGGTTTCATGTAGGGGGCGTATAACATTGAGCGTTTGCGAAATTCGGGAGTTAGTCGTGCGTTGATCTCCATTGGTGTCGCATCACCAACTGGCGGCACCGGCACTCTGCAGAATCGAGTCATTGCCAAAGAAAAAGTGAGGTTTAGACTTTTTATTTATTATTTTTGCATTAGATTTTAGCGTTTCTTTACGTTTTATTTCTAATTTCTGTTATTTTAGTTCCGGCAATTGAATGCACGGCGGTTTTTTATATGTTTTAAACATTGAGTTTTATTTATAAGGTATACTGTTTGTGTTTTTGTAAAATTGTTTTTAAATTGTTTGACATTATTTGCAAAAAAATTTTTTTTGACATAGCCCTGAAGAGGACCGGTACACGGTCGAAACGTTGGCAAAATAAAAAAACTTTGTGGCTCGAAGAGATGCATACATTCATTTACACCCTATTTTCATAGAGCTTTAAAATTAAACCCCCAGTATTTGTCAGCATGGACTTTGCTAGGACACGAATTTATGGAAACGAAAAATACTAATGGTGCTATATGCAGTCACCGTCAAGCTATTGAAGTCAACAAAAGGGATTACAGAGCTAGGTATGGTTTAGGTCAAACCTACGAAATTTTAAAAATGCCATTTTATGGTTAGTATTATTATATGCAAGCTCAACTGTTAAGATCTTGGGATAGCAGGATGGTTCTGGCTTTAGGAGAAGCTTATGAGAAACAAGACAGAATACCTGAAGCCTTAAAATGTTATAATAAAGATTATAATCTTGATGATATTGGGGGAATGGCTCTTATACGTTTGGCCCAGCTGTATGAGAAATTAAGCCAGCACGATAATGCTGCAGCAGCTTACACAGATTTTGTAACGGATGATTTTAGAAATGAGGACAGACCGCCAGAGCTGAACTTAGCCATGCTTACAATTTTTTAATACAATACCATTGAAAATGTGAAGAGCTGGATCAAGCTAATCATTATGCCCAAAAATGTTTTCAATACGATGATACAAAAGAGGAAGCCAAAGCTTTCTTAAGGACAATAGCACAGAAGAGAATATAAGTGGAAGAAAATTCAATGATGGTTGAAGACACGAATGAAAAAGATCCAATTGGCGACACCGAGAACCAAGTAGCAGCATAAAATAGGCATATTTATCAGTTTTTGGTGATATATCTTGACAATTTGATTTTTAGCTCATCAGACTAGCCCCACCACATTCTGGGAGTTTCGCAGACACTTTTGTACTGAGAAAAGGTATCATCATGAATTTTTTGGTTGTCGGAGTCCGGAGGGAACTCTTACTTTTGCTAATATTAAAGTCTAAATCTATTATAATCTAGTTGTGACACATCTATGAGTTCTAATGTATTTTTTTAAACTAGACAAATTTCTCTTAAAAAACCCTATTCATGTCTATGGTCAAAACTGCTTCCCTAAGGAGCTATGAATTATTGAAAATCAGCAAACAATGCAAAAAAAACCTAATTTTACCAACTTTGACCCCCTGTAGCTCTAAGATTTCATCAAGAAGAAGTGATTGAATGTATTTAGAATCAAAAATATATTTGATAAATTTGATTTCACAGAGAATCACCCATATATATTATAACGGTCGCATATTACATGCACGTTATCGCATCTCCGGGCGCATGCGATATTATCATGTGCTAATACTTATTATTGTTCTAGCGACTACCAGCGGATACTAGTCTACGAGAGAGACAGAGAAATCGAGAGAGTGCCTAATAGTAGGCCGATATTTAGAGAGAGAGAGAGAGAGAGAGAGAGAGAGAGAGAGAGAGAGAGAGAGAGCACGGGTCTACCCGCCCGCGACGTTGCCGGTCCATCGATCACGCGTTGCCAAAATATGACAACACTGTGTCGAGGACCGGAGCGTCCTTCGGTGTTGCGCGCGAACAATTAGTTAGTATTGCGGTAGCGCCCGACTAGTCCGTACGTCCTCCGCGCCTGTACTTCTTACGCGTACCTTGTGGACTGCCTCCGTACCTCGTACGACGATCGAGACGCTGCCCTTCGTCCGATTGCCTCCGGAGCCACGCTACCAGCGACGACCCCGATTGCAGCCTGGACGATTGCAGCGAGCCAGAGCAGATTGCGACCCCCCGGCACCGACGTACAACTGTAAGTGCTGTGACGTGGTTGATTTACTGTCTATGGGGAAGGCTCGGCACCACGTAATGACACCTATTCTGTTTTATCACAAAATCGTATTTAAATGGTTTTGGACGCCCGAGATCGCGATCTGGCTATTCTTGAATTGCCGGCTAGAAACTCCTCGTGCTCTGGGTCGCAGACGAGATGTATAGGGAAGGGAATACGCAAAATAAATGAACGCTTAACATAAAATTAATACTCCGTAATTTATTTAAAAAAGATTAGCTTCACTATTCGCGGACGCGTGCTCGTCCTCGGGCGAGCTCACTGTCGCTAGCGCGGGCTGGCTTTAAAGTTGGAAACTGGTGGCGGAGATGTATCACAAGAAAACACACCCTACCTGTCTGTAACTCTATAACTGCTCGTCCTCGCGTACTGACGATGTCTCGTTCCCTGTTGAAGCACACGCGAAAGAAAGCTAGAACATGCTCGGAAATACACAGGGGGGGGGGCACTATCTGGTCGCTCTGGATGCTTTTTCTCTCTCTCGTCGCTCTGGTCACTCCAAAGGTCCAATGAATACTTTTTATGCGCTCGGTCCTCTGCCAAGGGCCAATGGATACTTTTTTTGCAAAAGTTCTATACCGGTTCGCGACGTCTATCTCTATCTCGCTCTCTCACACACACTTTCCGTTAATTCGCCCTCTCGCGCCTATCACAAAATTACACGCTTCTGCACCGTATAGTACATTTACACTCTCGCGCCCTCTTTTTCGATTCTTCGAGACGCGCGCGAAATTCGAAACTCTCTTACACGCTTGTCTGGCTCTACATACAATCTATACAAATTTTTACATTGCTTCGCATTTTGGCACGCTTACATCAGTCGTTTGCCGCTTGCACGCGCGCTGTGGATCGATCCGTAGGCCTCCACTTTTTCCCAATATCACACTGTGCGGCACATTGCCTCCACTCTCTTGTCTGTCTCTAAAGCGCATTCTCTCTCGCATACTGTCGTCATCCTTCTCGCACTCATATTGTAGTCAGTCGCTCGCCATCACGGCGGCTGTCGCTCGCGTGCGTTCGCCTCGTGGCTCGCATGCTACGCATCTTCCTCTCTCTCTCGATCTCGTTGCTCCAACGCTGCACCGTGCTTCCCTCTCTCTTGCTCTCGCCTCGTGCTACTGCTGCTCAGCGGCTGGCTGCTCTTGGCGCGCTGCGTTGCCTTCTCCTGGCTCTATCAGCTGTCTGCTCACTTTATCTCTGTAAACACCAGCGAGTGCAAGATTTTGTTGTCTTAACTGGGTGGTGTCCAGGCGAGCAGCCATCGACGGGATCCCCGTCACAGTACTTACTCTCTCTCACTCTCGGTACTCGGGCGATCACGACCCATCTCTCTCTCTCGCTTCTCTCTCTCTCTCTCTCTCTCTCTCTCTCTCTCTCTCTCTCTCTCTCTCTCTCAGTGTGCGGTGGAGCACATACGCTCGTACAATCGAGCACTGTACGTATTTTCACTCTATAATATATTTTCCCTAGTTCTCATTACTTCACACGTGTTCATGTGTTAGTAGCCCCGTTCCCTGCGGCCTTCGTCCCGCGCATACGCGCGAACACTCATGGTGTTCGCGCGAGTCGTGATTATCACGAGGAGACAGCAACGAGATATAATAAACGTGGCTGCCTTGGCCACGGTTGTACACGACCGATTGTTGCGAGAACGGCAATCGTGCCGTTACAATATATATATATATATATATATAGTAGGCTGCCAAGTTCCAGATCCATACTTGAAATTTTCTAATGCGTGTAGCCTGAGGGATGGAGAGGTTCAGTAGGAGTACAACCGATTTTGAATTTTTTAAATCGAATAATATTTAATAGCTCCTATGCACTTGCAATGATGCGTGACCTAGTGTAGAAATCGTGTAGCAACGTGACTAAAAAAAGTAATGAGTAGTGGAACGGGACAATAAGTCCATAAAATTTATGGTAGGGTCAGGCGTTTCGGGACCTTTCGCTACAGGACTTTCCCTCGCTGGCTGCTTCTGACCTTTGAATATGTTTCGATTCTCATATTTTTCTTAGAGTCCGTGCAAAAAAAAGATCGGGCAGAGAGTGGAAAATAAGAGAAAATTGAGGGAGAGAAAATCTTTCGCTCTAGTCGCACTGATGCATTTTCTTACGCTTCTCACAGCTTTACGTTTCGTTTCTTCGTAGTCCTTACTGTATGTACGCCAAGCAATAGTTTTTTCTTTTTTCTACCAGGAGGTAGGGACCACCGCAGTTCATTGGCAAATTGGATGTAGATTAAAAGAGAAATAATATAAATTCGAGCATTTTTATTATTTAATTATTACAAACTAAAAGCATGAAAAAAATTCACTATTTTCGATTTTTTTATTTTAACTCAAAAAGTAACAGAGTCACCATAAAAGCGTCAACAGACAACTTGTAGAGTATTGAATTATGAAGAAAATGAGTTATCGGAAAAGTGGATCGGATTATTAAAAGTCGAGAAAATGAAGAAAAACGGGAAAATTTACCGTTTTAAAGTCCGCCATTTTTTAAGTTTTAGAGTCGGAATTTGAGTTAAAGAAAGATTTTCGTAAGTACTTTAAGCATGCATAAGCTCAGTGCTACAAGATGAATACTTTTTGCGTAAAAACGATCGAATTCAGCCTAGCGCACGAGTGGTGGGGCAAGAGCAAGAGGCGAGGAGAACAGACGGTCGTTGCGCGCAGCGCGCTTGTACAACCACACACTTCTTCTCGGCTCTTGCAGCATGCTCTTCCCCCACCATTCGTGCACTAGGTTAAATTCGACCGTTTTTGCCGACGTTATTGCCGCGTATATTTTTCTCATATTTAAAAGCATTTTACGGCACTAACATGTATGGACGATTTTGTAGAGTGAAACCTGAACTTTTCATTAGCGTTTGCACGATACATACCTTCTTTCGCGGCGTCAAAGAATTCTAAAAATTTCACGGTCTAAAAAGGTCTGCAACTATAGTCATAAGGAAAGTGGCCGTTTTTTGGGAATATACAGGGATTCCCATTAAAAAAGAATGCGATTGCATCGCTAAATTAGAAAAAATTCATCGCGAACCTTAACTGCCAATTAAAAATCTCAAGATTAAAAGTGTAGCACAGTGCATTAAACAAAGTAATTTCACGTGCAAACTTGAAAAATTATTTTACATTTCCAACGGCGATAAAGCTGAGAACATGGACGAAGACGCTCTTGATTTTTTAAAGGCTGAACTGCTACATAGGAGTGGGAATCTCAATGCTATAATCTACACTGCAGCATTCAAGGAATTAACCGACAAAGAAAAACATCGAGGATGTAAGTACTAAGTAATGATAATTATATTTAGGTACGTTTTAATAATTTAAACGATAACGCGAATGCATGGTTTTTCGATTTGCAAGAAAACAAAAGTCGATAGAAGGATGCCGATTAGATCAACTTATTTTTTTCTCGTTCTATCTTAAATTAAAAAAAGAAAGAGCAAGATATGTTCAATATTGGCTGATTTATGACATTTTTCCCCGAGCGCTATGTTTTGAAGTATGATTTTCAGTTTCTAGGTGTAAGTAGCCGAAACTGAGAATCATACATCAAAACGTAGCGCTCGGAGAAAAATGTCATAAATCTGCCAATATTGAACATATCTTGCTCTTTTTTTTTAATTCAAGGTAGAATGAGCAAAAAATAAGTGTGATCAAATCGGCATCCTTCTATCTACTTAATTTTTTTTTGTAAGTTGAGAAATTCGAAATTATGTATTTCTCGCTACAAATTGAATAATATATTGGTTTTACAATAATTTTTGTTTTCATTTTCAGGAGATATTCCGAAAACTGAGCAGTCCAACAATTCATTTAATTTGTTGGACTGCATGCTTCTCTAGGATGATCTCGACTCTTTAAATAAAGATTTCGAGTGTGATTTTGAAGAGGATGATGAGGAGTTTTCAATTACTAAATGTTCGGATGAGTCAAAAAAGAGAACCGCTTCATCGCGCAAGAGTAAATAATCGGGACGCTACCCGAATCTGTGTAGCGATGGCTTACAATCTTGGCATCGATGTGGATGAGTTATTTATGAGTCCAGAATCAATTCGCCAAACACGGATATGTCATCGGGGAAGCCTCTCAAAAGACATCAAAGATCGTTTCCTTGCTGCACATGCTGAATGCCTTTTCGTAAATTGGGACGAAAAGCAGTTCCAGGATCCAGATAATAAGTATGGGAAAGTTGAGCGGCTTCCAGTTTTTGTAACTGGCGTGGGAACTAAACAGATGATAGGTGTTCCCAAGATCTCCAGAGGAACGGGAGATAAGCACGCCAAAGCAGTCGTGAATCTTGACTTTTCTACAAAAAATAAATTTCAAATATTTAGTAACTCATAAGATGATTATACTAGTAATTATAATGAATATTACATATATTCACATACGTAACATTGACTTTTACCTTGTATTAGTCAATTTTGCTCCGCTCAAGCAGTGAAGAATCATATTCAGAAGATTTTCCATTTTGTTTGGTGTCAATTCATCATCTGGATGCTGAGATATCCTGCAGCAAAGAACCTAAAATCATAAAAATGCAAAACTGAGAAAAATGCATTTAAAGTTTATCGAGACACTTATGTATATTTAACTGGTAGTACTTACATAAACTACTTGGCATATTTTTCTTACATTTTGGTATAAGATACCTATATATTAAGGAATATATGAAGACCCGGGTACATGTAGATATACCAGTATCGAAAAGTGAAATTGAAATGTAAGTTTTTAATACGCATTCACAGTCAGCATATTTTAGATGAATCTAAATTGTCATTGCTTACCCATTACTTTATAGGATCATTAGCAATTACAGTAGACTTTGAGACCATCTAACACACATCTTCTCGTGCACATGAGATTTATAGCCCATATACCTGAAACAATGAATTCACTCACAAAGAACAGATTCTTCACAAATAATATGTTGTTTATAGTACAAAACACTTATCTAAAGTTGAACACTAATGTGAGACTCAGAAGTTATCACAACAGCATAACATCCAGCTTGCACTAAGCTACAGACAGCAGATGAAACAGCTGATGTCTGAATGCAAACTCGACTAGGTCGGTAAACCGGTGATTTTCATTTCCATATGCTGTAAGGTGCCATGTTTTTAGGCGGCAATGTAAATTTGCACGTATGTTTCTTACCCCTTTATAAGTTTGATTAAAAATTACAAGACTAAATTTAAATTCTAAAATTATTTTATTTTGAACATTCAAAATAAAAAAAAATCTACGATTTCATAAAAATTAGCTATTACAATACGTAATGATTTAGTAAATAATTTGTGATTTTTTTTTAAATAAAATTGCGTTTTCAAAATAAATTTGTGAACACATTGAATGTTACATTTTCTATAAAAACGCAATTTTTTTGAATAATCAAAAGCGCTATAAGACAAAATATGAATAATACGGAATTTTTAAAAATTGTACTTTTTTGTTATTTTGCCTATAACTTTATAACGAAATTCTTTCGGGCAAAAAGGACTAAGGCAGCTCATTCTACAGTAAATTTGCCTTAAAAAAATCAAATAAAAAAAATTTGATTTTTTTAAATTTTAACTCAGGCATAACCCCACAACTTGAATTTTTCCTATTAGAATAGAACGCGTTCAAGCTGTAGTTCTTGTCCCTAAACACCATATGCGAACTCTCGCCTTACGGTCGGACTAGACTTTCACAGACATCCTATTCCAAACTGGACTGTTGTTGCTCCGCTGGCTTTGATAAGGCTCCTTCCTCGGAGTCTCCTTCCTCAACGTCGTCTCCGGGGCTCGAGGCTTGTCACCGTATTTTTCTCGGCTCGCTGTTACCTCTCCGTCTCTCGCGTAAATATAGAAAATTATAAACACCATTAATCATGCATTCATCGCCATGGGCACTACCTTGAGACGCTCTGCCCGCCGCTGCGAACCTCACATTTGCCACGTTACAGTATGTAAAAATATGTAATATTCGCTATAATTACTAAATAGATCAATTTATATGTTACTAAAAATTTTAAATCAATATTTTTCCGAGAAGTATTCCTTTGAAGTTGTGAAGAAATATATTTAGAAGATTTTCCAGCAAGTCTGGCCTTATTTCATCACCCAAATGCTGAGATTTCCATCGGCAAAGCAAAAAATATGGTGAAATTTGGTAATTTATACATGGGATTACTTACATAGTAAGTATAGATATACAAAATTTTTAAAATATGTAAAATACATTAAATATCTATACTTTAATTAAGAAAAAGTTGTTTTTTACTACTTATAAATACATTTTTTATTCTATTAATTGATAGTTTTTTTCAGATTTAGCTTAGGCATAACCCCTTAAGATGTAGTTTTTTTGTAAATTTCTAGATACAAAATTCTAAAAATCTTTTGTAGAATAGAAAAAAAACTAATAAATATTTATAAATATTATCATATGCTATCTATTACTAAATGCTGTTCAAAATCCACCCTTTATAAACAGTTATAATAATCTTTTAAAAGTTAATAAGTTTTATTAGCAATTATATTGTTTATAAATTATATATATATATATATATATATATATATAGTGACAAGTGCGACGTAGCAATAATTATTGCTGCGTCGTGAACATTATTATACGGCCAGCTGATTCACTCTCGGCGAGATGACAGCTCCTGGAGCGGAGCCAGCGCTCCGTGGCGCTCGCAGGAGTTGCCTCTGACCGGCCGCGTGCGGAGCGCAGGATGTGAGCTCCCGAGTCCCACCTGCGCGGCGCGCCGGCGCTCGGGAGGGGGCACGGCAGGAAGTTAGTTAGTAGCGCACGCGCGGTCACATGCACGAGGCTGTGTGTGTGTGTGTGAGAGCGAGAGAGAGAGAATGATGCGCGGGCGATGATAGAGTGGTGAGAGAGAGAGCGCTCTCGGTTATCGACCGTGATCGAGTGAGAGTGAGAGGGCGCCTGCTATCGGGCGATAGATTTGTGATGAAGGAAGCGAGATAGACGCGGAGTACTGTACAGGGGAACTGTACAGTACATCATATGGCGATAGAGGTTTTCTTTTCAGCGTAGTGGAAACATGGCGGAGATCAATTCGGAGATTTCAGTTGGCATCTTAGGGTCTGTATGCAGTGAAGCATAGGGATGGATCAATGGAATTTGGATCTCGCGCGTCCAGTTTCGTTATCTATAGGGGGAGCCACCGGATGGAGATCGATATTGATTGATTGATTTTTATCAGTAAAGGGGGCGCGAATTACGAGATTAGTCAAGAATATAGAGGGCGATAATTGTTTTTCCAGCCAATGAATAAATTAGGATTTGGAAAAGAGGGCGCTGGAGGAAACTCACCGATACAGGAATAGATCGGTGGTAGTTCTGGCAAACTAATAGAGGATTTTTCTAGGAAAAAAGACCAATTATGTAATTTTGGAGGCTGGGCTTGCGCTTCCGTGAAGAAGGAGGTCGAGTGGGAAAACGCGGCATCCTTCCTCGATCGGAGCGTCGGCCTCGGCCATTCCGTCACTGGCAGTTGGTGAACAAAGTTAGTTTTTCAGCAGCTATCGTTTTTCCGCCCTGTTTTTGGAAGCCATCTTGGTTGTTGTTGGAGATTTTGTAGAGGAAGTTCGGAAGAGGCGTTTTTATTTGGAGGCATCGTTGTGGAGGAAGTTGGCAAAGGAGTTGGGTTTGAGTCGTTTCACAGAGAAGATCGGTAATATTTTATACTATATATTTGTGATAGATAATTGTTGTGGCGAAGATGATATTAAGGTTATGACAGGGTTAAAACCTGAAAAAAAAAGAAAAATGATTAGGGCTGTAAAAAATTAATATATGTAGATGCTCTAAAAACTACATTTTTCATTTAAAATATAAGTATTATACATCACTTTTATGCATAAAAAATATGCATAAAGTGAGTATAACATTTAAAAACAATTAAAGGTATTTACTTACCAAAAGTCCTGATTTTCATCAATTTTCTTTACTTGCCGCAGGTTTCTGAAGGAACCGTACCTTCAATCCTGGTGAACCAGACTGGAAAATCTTCCTTATAAGTCTAGTCACAAACTGAGTGGAAGGGATTTCTGAAAAACACAAAATCAATATAATTAATTATACATACATTGACAATATTAGTAATTATAGTGAATGTTACATATGTAAACATACGTAACATTCACTTTGAACTTATCTTTTCCAATTCTGCTCCGCTCAGTTTGTGAGGAAACCTATCCCGAAGGTTTCTCTAAAATTTTAGTTCAATTGGTTCATCCGTTCCTGAGAAAACCTGCGGCAAGTGAATAAAAATCATGAAAAACCTAATTCTGAGTAAATGGCATTTAAAGTTTTACTTAATATTTAATAAAATAAAGTATACTTACAAATAATTTTCAACGTCTAGGCCAAATATAATCCAAAAGTAGCTGTCTGGGGATGATGACTGGAGAGACGCGTATTCAAAAAAGCTTCATTATGAAAGCTTATGTCCTCTGAAACACAAAATATGTAATAAGTGAAAAAAGGTTAAAATATTAAATTCAGTAGTTTTTAAATTTTTTTATAATTCAAACTCAAAGTATGCTAAATTTTTGTGAAAAATTATTCAACATACTTTGAGTTAACGTATTCTTAATAAATATTTTATAATAAATTCTAAATATTTAAAAATATACTTACAAATGCTGTTTCTCATCCATGTAGCAAAAGAGCAGAAGAAATGAACACTAGAAGCTAAAAAGGTTTTGTCCAGATGTGATTGATAAAAAGTAGGTCAGAGAACAGCTGATCAGCTGTTGAGCTAACAGCAAGCCAGCAGACTCAAGCAGACTAAACTATCACTAATGTGCATGGTTATGAAAAAAAAAGAAAACTTGAAAACTGCCAGCTCTGCTCTGACCAAATTTTCATTTTATTTTGTAATGTGTGTATTGTCTATGTTGGATGAAAAGTGATATGAAGCTTGTAGTGAATGCTCGTTTCAGTGTTTGGTTAGGAGTGAGAAGTATAGGGGTTATTTGTGTAAATGTTTAGTGTGCCCCAGCTGAGTAGGAATCATCATCCGGATTATTCCTTTTCCTCTTAGCTTTTCGGGCTTCTAGTGTAGATTCCATTGCTCTCTTGTCTGGATCCCGGATGCACATTGAAATTCTTCATCACCTGAAGTACTCCAGCTTTGCCATCATTGAAGGAAGTAACAGCAATGAAAATTCCAATCTCCAAGACTGTGAGGCCGCTGAAAGTTTCCTTGGGGACGAGTTTCCAGATGGACTGGTTGAAGCTTTCGTTGCTGTTCTGGGTGAAGCCTCCAATGCATCTCTCCAGCAGGTCTGCTTGCGTCAAGTCCTTGTAAATTGGCTTGATTGCCTCCATAACTGCCATAGGAATCGTGTCTCGATGTTGAAAATTCTTCAGTTGTCCCTTGGCTTTGGCTGCTTGCCATTTACACTAACTGTCTGATCCCACTGGACAAAGGTGGTGTCTCAGCTCTTGATCCGTTGAAGATTTGTGATGGAATGTTGCCCAGATGGCATTGGACATTTCTTCAACAGAATGATGATGGCTTCGGATGGCATTGCCATAATATGTTGTAAGTTGATCAATACTTTGAGCTGTCAGACGGTTCTTTCCACCTATCCCTGCACCATCAGACAGTTTTTGGCCAGCCAAAGTTTTCTTCAGATTTCTCAGTCTGGTTCCCATTCTCTTCTGCACGTTTCCAACACATTCCTTTTTGATGATGAAAAAATTTTCTCCATATGGCTTGGCATCACAGAGGGCCTTGTATACTTTTGAGTCGCCATCTCCTATGTAGCTCTTGTATTTGATACCGTGTAATGCCTCTGATCTTTTGAACATTTCCACAATACCGTCTACTTCCATTTTTCCAGAACTTCCCTGATGATTGGCGGAGCACTGGTCTTGATGTGCTTCAAACCACTCACTGTATTCTTCAGTGTCCTCCTCTTGATGTGATTGACGAGCCTTACAAAATGATTGTTTCGGTGCCACATCAATCACTTTGTCATTGTCGTTCCGGATCAATGTTGATACTCCTTGAAGGGAAGAAAATCCTCGTTTCCTCCAAGATCCATCACCGGAAACCATATCACAACAATTCTCCTGAGTCTCATCTGTATTACATTTTTCTTGCATAGCTGCTTTCATTGACTCGGTAGCTACTTTTTGACTCGAAATTTTTAACTCATGATTGATAGTTCCAAAATGACTTTGAGCAACTGGTGGTAAAAAATCCATGATTCCACAAAAGGTTTTTAAACCAGTGTGTCCATAGCCCAGAGCTCTCATTGCTAAAACTACTCGCTTATTGATTTCAAAGGCATTACGCTTTTGACCAATTTGCCTACATGAGTCAATGGATTCAGCTTTACAGCAATTATTACAAGTCATAGATAGTTTGTTACCCAGGCCTCTGATATCAACTTCACTAAAAGTGATATCTCCGCCATAGTTTTTGCAAGCCAGAAATTCTTGTAATCCAGGCAAAACTATAGAAATGTCAAAAATTCTATATTGTATAGAACCAGCTTCTATATACTCTGATGTTTTTTTCTGTCTTGATCTGGATACTGGAATTTCTGGCTGTGCCAACTGCGTAGCTGCTGTACCTGATGTTGATGGTTGCGTAGTTGTTCTTGTTGGAGATCTTGCACTGGATGTCGATGGAAGTGGCATTGCTCTCTCTGGTGGTCCAGGTGCAGTAGACGATGAAGGATGTGCTTCCGATGGTGCTTCATTTCTTGAAGATGGGATGGTCGTTGACGATGGTTCACTTCTGTAGAACCTCCTTTGCCTCCTCTTCTTTCTTCCAAACCTACGCTTTCCTTGTGCAGATGAGCCTGGCTTTCTGTTTCTTGAGCCAGTCATCTTATTGTTTTTTATAATCTTGATATTTCACAACACAATAATACACTCACAATAACACAATAATAACCTAGATTTTAAACTAAATAAAATATTTGTGCAATTTTCAGTTAAAATTATTAGTTTAAAACTAAAATCTTAACTGAAAAATTGAACTGAATATTATTTAGTTAAACAATCACTGTTTATCATTTAACAGCGAGTTTGACAACCTGCTAGTGCTATGGTAAAACAGGATTCTAGTTAGAGTGCCATTCGCTGTAGATACCATTTACCTCGGCCGATAACCGCCAAATTTAAAATTTTTTCCAATGCGTCGTACAGTGAAAGGCATATATATATATATAAATCGGGTATTTTGAATGCATCCCTATAAATAACTACCCTTCGCTAGCGCATTCAAAATTCCACTTTTGGCATTCAATATTCCATATTTAAAAATAACCCTATACTACCTCTACTTTCGGCGCATTCAAAATACCCGATTTATGTAAATATGTGTGTGTGTGTGTGTAGTGTAAATATATATATATATATATATATATATATTTGATATATGCATAGCATCTTATGTACTTTCTTTTAATAAAACCATTTATAAAACATGAAATGGTACTTATAGTATAAAATATACGATTATCGAAAATCATGATTTTTTTTTTGGTTTTATGCCTATAACTTTTGAAAAAAATTTTGTATCGAAAAATTGGTTTCGGGAGCTTACTCTACAGTAAATTTCCTACAAAAAACGTTAATAAAAAAAATCGATTTTTTTGAAATTTTAACCCTGTCATAACCCCTTAATAGAGGGTTGAGGCGATTGAGGCGCGTAGAGGAACTTTCGCGTTTCCAGCTCCTGAATGCTGAGTTCCCTTTTTGTTTCATTAGAATCATTCGTAGAGGAATTTTCGCGGTCCCATTTTATATAGCATTAACGAGCAGCCTTGGAATTAGTGATACAGCCGCGTGCCCGTTGTTTGCACAAATAATAATTGTATGGGAAAAATTAGAATATATCTGTGACTTATTATCTAATATATATCTGTGTTTTACCATTTTCAACCTGATTGCCACCACACTTTCCCGCTTTTCACCATTGCAGGAATACCACGAGCCAGAGGAAAAGAAGGAAGCCGTGTATCTTGAAATAATTTGTAAATAACTGGAATCCCCGTGCGGGCGGGAAATTCCAAGTTACACAAGGCACTCATATATATATATCTTACTATATTATATAGTTGTTTTGGGCTGAGGTGGAATTTGCCCCCCCCCCCTTCCCCCCTCAAAATAACCAAGAAACGTTTCAAAAGTTTGGTTATTTGTACGGTTTCTCCCCCCCTCCCGCCCCCTCACACCTCTCACGACCACCCCCCCTCCTACCCCCCCCCCTCATTCCTTAGAATATTAACATTTATAATAATTTAATAGAACGTATTGATTATTATTGGAGAAGAAAGACGTCATTGGAAATTGGGACAATCGTCAGAATGTTATTGATGTTGAAGATAGGTAGACATTTTGAAAAAGGTGCTAGGTGTGCATGAATATCATGTGTGAAATTGTTGCTATAAATTATATCAAAACATTACCAAAATATAAAGTTAAAAAGTGAAGCAATGGGGGTTGGTGAACAGAGCCAGGTGGACCCCCCCCTCTACCCCCCCATATATATATATATAGGAATACATTGTTGAAAATGATAGTTGGTGGCTCAAGGCCATACGTGAAAGTGACAGATAGAGTGCTACATAGAGGTTACAACATGAGAAGGAAATAATTATAAGTGAAGAGTTTTTATTGAAGGCTGTAAGTGCAAGTTGAAGGGATCATGATTGAAGGCAACAGGTAGAAGATGTAGGTGATAGGAGAAAGTTGGAAACGATAGTGGGAGGGTGAAGCTAATAGATGGTGGCTGGCGGCCATAAGGAGATTGGAGGATATAGGGTAAAGGGCACGAAGGGAAGTAATAGGTGGAGGGTGAACGTGCTAAGTAAGTACTTATGGGTGTTGACAATATGCGGGGATAAAAACTGTAGGATGAAGAGATAATGATTGAAGACGATAAGTGAAGGGTGATGGCATCATGATTGGAGGCGATAGATGGACAGTGAAGGGATTATGATTGAAGGTGGTAGGTGGTGGAGCTGAGCGATAGGAGAAGGGTGAAATCGATAGGTAAGGGGTGAAGAGAGGGAGGCTGAGGAATGCGATTGAAGATGATAGGTCAAGGGTGATAGGCGGATCATGACTTAATGTAATAGGTGGATGTTTGAAGCTATGGTTGAAGATGATACGCGGAAGCTCAAAGTCATAGGTGAAGGTGATAGGTAAAGGGTTATAAGCAGAGGTAATAGGTGGAAGTGAAACGGTTATAATCGGAAGTGATAGGTGGATTCTCCAGATCACTTGTGAAGGTGATAGGTAAAACGTGAAAATCGTAGGGGGAGGTTAAAGATAATAAGTTATGTAAGTGGTGAAGGGTGGAGGTTCTCGGGGCAAGATGAACGGATAGAAGGGGCATAAAAATATTACGATTGGAAATGATTACTTGAGGGTGTTGATAATATGCGGAGATAAAAGCTGGACACGATGGAGAATGGCTGGAGATGATCGATGAAGCCTGAGGTATATGATTGGAGGTGATAGGTCGAGGGTACAGGTGATAGGCGCATCATGACTTAATGCAATAGGTTGATGTTGGAGGTTATGGTTGGAGATAATATGTGGATGCTCAGTGTCATCAGTATAGGTGTTAGGTAGAGGGTTATATAGGAATTACGACATAACTGGAGGGTGAAGGTCATGATAGAAAATATAGGAGGAGCGTGAAATCGTTATGGTAGGGGGGGGGGGGTTCAGCAGCTACGATAGGGAGATTGGAGGACACAATTAAAAGCGATTTGTGAAGGCTCTACATTATTCGAAGCGATAGATAGATGCTCCAGATCATGACTGGCGGTGATAGGTTGAAGTTATACGTGGAGGTTGAAGGTCAAAGGTATAGGGTAAAGGACACGACTGGAAGAAATAGTTGGAGGGTGAAAGTGCTAAGTACACAGTCGACGGATAGGACGATAAAATCGTTAGGATTAGTTAAGTTACTTAAGAAAAAGCTAAAGAGTGCGTAAGTATGCAAGTAAAACCATGTATCAGAAATGCAAAACTAAAGATACGTAGCAAACTTGAACAGAATACGTGAATGAAAGGCAAGAAAAAAACATTTTGTAGAAGGGAATGGCGAAGAATGGTCGAAATGAAAAAGGACTACGCGCCTCGTTTTAATTAACGCCTTCGTTACATGTGCATTATCAAAGTTTAATTGAAATGCACTACAAAATTTTTTGCCGAAAGCTTAATATGAGCGAGAGTAAACTGCAGCAGCAGCATCTATGAGATTCTGATTGCACTACTGAAACTATTTATATTACATACCCGAACCAAAAAACGCCTTCTTACTAGTAGATCGGAAGATGAGAAATATATGAAGAATATTATATTTGCTCAAAGAACCGGAATGAGATAGGTACAAAGAGATACAGAGTGCGGATTAAAGTACACGTAGGCAATTTCAGCTCTTCTGCTTCCAAAAATTTCAAGAGAGAAAAATTCCAAAATTCCATTTTTTTAATTATACTTTTCACTCCCAAGCATTTAACTCAGTGACACGTCCGACAGCTGTAAGCGTCGTAATACTAAAATCAAAACAAACAACCATATCCATGAGGTTGCTACAAGCTCCTATGCGCGATTCACGATGTTCGAATAACGGCGGAAAAGAATTTACATGTACGCGAATATCGAAAGGTTATAAACTTTCTAACAGCATGAAAGATTTTTTCACCACGAATTTTCACTACGAATATAATTTGAAATAGACTTGTAATATATTATATATATATTACAATATATAAATATATAAATGATTTATATATACATATTAGGGTGACACAACAATGCACGTGAGTGCCGAATCCCGTTTGCCATAAGCCTAACCGATAGTCTAAAAGCCGACGAGGCCGACCGAGTTTTTATTTTTTCGATTGAACAATTTTTCTTGCTGTCGCTAGCACTTAAAGTTTTTAATAGAGATTAGCGTAGGGTAAGCAGGTGTTCTTACGTTTTTGAACATAACTTACAAACTATTAATGCTATTTGATATTTGTCTTCACTAATTTTATTACAGTATAGATACCAATAGATTGGAAAGAGTTCGGTACAAAAATAATACTAATTAAGAAAGTTAACAGGTGTCCATTTGCTCCAAAATGCTTGATGTTGAGACTTTTTTAGGTCCGTTCCGCTGCTGCTAGAGCCTTCAAATTTAGGCACAGTATTCTTACACTCATGTAAAAGTGATTTCCGAACAAATTTTGCAGAAAAAGTGTTCAGAACGGCGAGTACAATTAAATGAAAGTAACGGCTTCAGTTTAAAAATATAGGTGAAAGTAGTAAATTTTTTTTGGGCGTAAGCTGACATAATACTTTAGTGACCCTTGCTGCCTGCAGCGCAGAGACGCGACACATGTTCGACGGCCGTGGATCTTGGCTGCATGTATACTTGCATAGTCCTGCAGATACTGGTTAAAGATGTTCTCTTACTTAGTGGAACTCAACTAGCGGTGTTGCAGCTTTCTCTCTTTCGCCGCTTGATTTCTCTCTTTCCAAAAGGACTAAGTTGAGCACCCGAACTGCGCAGTGACGAAAATTAGTCTTCTTACGCAATTCTCTTTGGGCCTGTGAGTAGTGGGAGCCGCTCTCTCCTCTCTCTCTCTCTCTCTCTCTCTCTCTCTCTCTCTCTCTCTCACACACACACTATTTACAGTATAACTTAAATATACTTCCGAAAAATTGAAAATAATTTAAATTTAATACTAATTAAAAATAATGATATATTACATACAATTACATACATTACAATACAATACAATACGATAATATTACATACTACAAAATAAAGATAACATTTTTATACGTATTATATTAACACAAAATATTTCACAGGTTAGAACAAAAGTTAATTATTTAAAAAAAAATTGAACACGGAATAATGATAAAAAATGCAAGAATTTTTAAATATTTAAACTAAACTGAGTAAAGCATAAAGTTAATTGAGAGTAGTTTATAAAATTATTTTAAATTTAATTATTTGAATAAATAAAATATCCTAGTGCTTGTTTTAATGTTGTTTTATTACAGTCATTAAAATTTTCTCGATGCTTCTGTATTACTTGCACTATATTTTGCTCATTTTTACTTCAAATATTGTTGTACTACGAAGCAAGTTATATCGCTCTTTCGGCGTGATCATTCATAACTTTTAAAACGAGAACGACTAGCTTCGACTCCAGAAAATCTTTCCTCTTTTCCCACAATTCCGGATCAATTTTTAAGAAATCTACGTTCAATTTCAATTTATAAAATAATGCTAATGTTCCACTGTTAACAAAATTATCTAGGGAAGGATTGTGCAGATTTTCGAGTGAATTTAATTTTGCCTTTTTCGAACATTTAATGGTACCTTGAATGTCTGAATTAATTGCGTTGCAAAGTAGCCCCTTGCTTTCTTTCGATAATGATTCATCAAAAAGTGCTAATGCAATTAGTTCCTCACCAAAATACCATAAATGTTTTTTCATTTTATTTAGAACTGCCTGTGAAATATTTTGGTAAATAATCTTAAAGCTACATACGTGGTACTTTTTTCGTCCTTGGGGAGGCGCAGCACCACGTGATGACACCTAATCAGGTTAACCGCGAGCTCGTATTTTATTAATTTAATGGACGCCCTAACTTGCGATTTGGTCACTCTTGTATTGCCGGCTGGAGAACTCCTTGCGCTCTGGGTCGCGGGCTAGATGTAAAGGAGGGGAAAATCACTGAGAAATGATAACACTCACGAATTGATTAAAAATATCTTAAATAAAACTTTATTCCAATAAGTACGGGAAATGGGAATCTAGCTTTAGCGCGGACCGTCTTTATCTTCGGCTACGAACGCGACAACGAAAAAGAGTGCGAATAGTACCTGTCTGTACTTCTTCGTACACGAAAAACGGAACAACTCTGACGACGTAAATTGCACACGGGGGGATATTGCGGGTTGCTCTTGTTCGCTCTAATAGTCTCCTCGATAATCACACTTTGCCTTGGCTCGTGGTCCTTTGGATACTAACTTCCCTGCCGTTCGGCAACTACGCCGGTTCGCGGCGTCTATTTCTGTCTCACTCGCACTCACACATACTTTCCGATGTATCGCTCTCTCGCGCCTATCCCACATTTTCACGCTTCTGCACCATATAGCACATTCATACTTTCGCGCTCTCTTTTACAATTGTTTCAAACGCGCGCGAAATTCTCAACACGCTTACACGGTTGTCTGGCTCTACATACCGTATTTGCACATTTGTACGTGGGTTCGCATTTCGGCACGCTTACATTGTTGTTTGCCGCTCGCACTCGCGCTGTGGATCGAGCCGTAGCCCTCCACCTTTTCCCAATATCACTCGGTGCTACACGTTGCCTCCACTCTCTCTCTCTCTTGTCTGTCTCTAATACGCATTCTCACTTGCTCGATACTTCCATCCTTCTCGCACTCATACTACAGTTCGTTACTCGCCAACATGGCGGCCGTAGCTCGCGCGCGTTCGCCTCGTGGCTCGCATACTTCGTATCTTCATCTCTCTCTCGCTCTCGCTGCTTCGACGCTGCGCCGTGCTTCCCTCTTTTGCTCTCGCCTCGGCTGCCGCGCTGCTGCGCGCTGTGTTCCCCTACTCTCTCACTCTTGCCTCGTGCTGCTGCTGCTCGGCGGCAGCCTGCTTTCGGCGCCGCGCCGTCCTTTTCCGTCTCTATTCGCTGTCTGCTCTCTGTAAACACCACCGATTATTAGACGTTGTTGTCTACCTCGTGTGGTGTCCAGGCGAGCAGTTGTTGACGGGATCCCCGTTACAATACATTTTTCAAAAACTTTAAATCAATTGCAGGCGCTCTCTGCGGAATACTGGAAAAAAACTATGGTTTATAATAAACTAATACTATAAAAAGGCAAATGTCCCTAAGTCCGTTTGCCGCATGAACCGTTAAACGAAACTGATCGCGAAACAAAAATATTTTTAATGAACAAATAGCTTTGGCCATCCATCTTGCATGATGGATTGGACCAAGCGCTTTAAATTTTGTTACGCCTTCCATTTCTCCTCCTAGAAATAGCATTATCAGTTCAAGAAACTCTTGATAATCATCTCTGATGATCGAACTTTAAAAAGTTTTAAAAAATGAAATCATTAGTTACTATACACAGTTTTAAATTGACCATATATTTTATAAAGAAATCTATGTATTACCTATAATTGCTGCTTTGTATTGACAAGAACGTTTTCAATACTGCTTTTTACATGTTGCAAAATATAGTCGTCTTTTACGCCTGGTACCAATTTCTTCTGATCTATTTCCTTCCATTGATCTTGGAAGCGTTTAAAAATTTGTACATTTGGGCCTGATGTACCGCTCAAGATTACTTCGAATGCTGCTCGAAGCCTAATTTCGTAGACATGATGTCTACATGCAAAATATAGCAAGTTGCGGTCCAACTTCTTTTCAATAAGGGTACAGGCTCCATTCGTTGCTCCAGTATTCGAAGCTGTAGTATCAAAAATCCTTCCGCAAATGTCATCAGATACCTCCCATTCTTTTAGTAATGCAATTACAGCTCTTGCTTGTTCCTCGCCAGTTCCTCGAGGAATTCTCGGAACTCCAAGCAGCTGTGTAGTATCGCAACTACTAACTAGAACGGGAAGTCTTTCAAATAGCCACGATGGATGATCTTCAGCAAAATGATCTTTGATATTTTGAGCCAATTTACTTCTAAGCTGTATACGCGAACGACGAATAGATTCCCTGTTTAGGTATATGTCATCGATGCCGATACCCCAACTTTGCGCAAATGCTGCCAAAATACGAGCTGCGTCTCGATCGCTTATTTTGGAACGATCCAAGGAAGCTGCTAAATCGGTAGTTATAATTTACCTTTTTTTAACTACCGAAGAGGCCTCTTGAACTACAAAATCGCCGTCATCCTCATTGTCGCTTTCTTCAAATGCAGCATTCAAACTTTCCAAGTCATTCCCAGACAGCATACAATCCATTAAATTACTATATGAATCTGACTGCGTATCGGGCTGGTCATTGGAAATATCATTAGATGAAATCAGTTAGTACGATTATCATAAATGTTAAAAATTACGTTATGCGAATGCAAAACCGATTCTATTTCGAATGTTCTCGTCACGAGTATAGTAAACAAAAAACTGAACATTTTTAAGCTTGTTTCTTCACTAAAACAACGCGTTTATTTAATAGAAAAGTTCAAATAGTTTATGTATTAATCAAGCTTTTATACGATTAAGAGTATTATAATACCTTTCATTTGATTATTAAAACGAGTGCTAAAAAGAATTAATTCTTCATAGTCCGGGATACCGGCCGAACAATTCAACGTAGATCGCGGATAAATTAAAATTGAATTATATTAATTAGTAACTTATATGTACAATGACATATTGCATTGTACACATTCAGCAACAAACGATGAATTATATACGTGATGTAATGCATGTTGCTCCTCTACTCATAAAACGACGCAATGCGTTTTTGAGTAGATGAAGACTTTAGCTTTGGACGTCTACTTGATCCACACGTACTGAAAACTGTTCTTTAGCAAGACTCAAAATAGGTAAAGAACAATCGAGCTGAAAAAACTAAATTTATTTTTGATTTTAAATCCCTTTCTATCCGAGATCACACACTGGATCTTGAGGTATTCATGAGGCAAAAAGGCGTGAGCGCTTAACATAAACATAATGCCATGTGTTTGCGTCTCGCTAGAATTCATTGAATTTCTTTATTATTAATCTTATTTTTAAAAATCGACTTTTCCCTCTTAGAACACGTATTGAGTCTAAGGGTAGTCCAGCACATAGTAAAGGATATGCAACCGCTTAGTCTGACTTAATGCAGAACTTTTGCATCTCGCTCTGTGAAGGGACTAGGGGAAAAACTTTAAAATTTTTCTAAAAAGACTTTGTTTTTTATTGAAAAAATAAAATTATCGCCTCATACATAACAGAAGGCTGTTCGCTGTTACATCGCATTTAATCGGATTCTCATGTGGGAGACTTAATGCTCCGCATCTACTGCTCTCCGGAACGCCAGTGCTTCCCTGTATGCTTCCGCTAGCTAGGAGACTTATTGCTCCTTCTAGCTCCAGCTTCAGAGGAAGAATGAATGATCTACCCGGAATCACGCGCTCTTTTATACAGGTGAGCGCAACTGCTCCGATGCTGAAGCCGCGAGTTGCCCCCTCCACTCGTCCGAGCGCCAGTATCGCTATAGATATACTGTTATATGCGAAAACTTAATTTACATGTTTTGCCGCTATTCGCCATCAGTTTTCGCCAAAATAAAAACATACGAATGTTTATTGATGCTTAACTAATAATAAATAATGGTTTGTTGCTAATGACAAGCCCCGGGAAACAAAATAACTCGCATACAAATATGCTGGTCGCGAGACTTTAACGCTTTTGTTGCTATTTTTATAATGTTAATTAATAATTCATCCTAAAACCTATACATGAGTAGAAAACTGATGAAATAACGATCATGTACGTTACAAATTTAAATGGCAACAGTGCCTTAGAAAATAATATTCGGCATGTCAAATGTCTATTCCATACATATTTGAGAAATTTGTCGAAAAGTAAAACATAATCTCCACTCCGGGGGCAAGCTTAGCCATGTCTGTCGACTCGATTCTCGCGCGCACGCTGTGTTTTTTCTCAATCTTGCAACGATGTTTTTGGAATTAAAATTAACGAATCGCAAGCGGATTTTTTGCGTTTTACACAGTTTATTAATCAAAGAATCTCATACGAGCATTTATTTTCATAAATTAATTATTTATATAGTTGATATGAATGTTGCAAGTTGGAGCTTTTACTCATATGTCTAATACGAACGCGCATCATGCCAACTTGTATCGCGAATAAAAAATATAAATAAATGAGCGTATAAATACGAAAAATTATATGTAGAATAAAAATTATTTAATATACTATACCGATAGCGTTTGCAGCAAGAAGTTGTAAGGACTTCGATGTGTAGGCTTTTGAATAAATTGTTATTTTTGTCCCTACAAAGCGATTACATTGAAAAATCAACATACAATAATGCTAATGTAGTTTATAATATTCACTGCAGTCACAATCAAATAGACCTTTCTTTTAGGGTGGTCTTCCACTTCGTGGATAAGTAAATCGCAAAAGATTAAACGATATGACGCAGTGAGACCGTATTGAAATTTTTTTATGGAAAAACTTGCCGTCAGAGATAAAATAGTCAGAGTTCACAGGTTTAATTTTAGTTCCATACTTACTTAAATAAAATTCCTATTATCAATTGAGGACACTATTCTCACAGTTTAACATATATTTAAAGTTGTACAATTATACAGGAAAATAGAAAGGTCAGACATATAGTAATTCATCGATTATCGATGACAGGACGGGACGGCAAGTTTTTCCATAAAAAGATTTCAACACGGTCTCACTGCATCATGTTGTTTAATCTTTTGCGATTTACTTATCCACGAAGTGGAAGGTCACCCTAAAAGAAAAGTCTATTTGATGGTGACTGCATTTAATATTATAAACTAGATTAGCATTATTGTATGTTGATTCTTCAATGTAATCGCTTTATAGGGATAAAAATAACAATTTATTCAAAAGCCTACACATCGAAGTCCTTACAACTTCTTGCTGCTAAATGCTATCGGTATAGTATATTAAATAATTTTTATTCTACATATTATTATTCGTATTTATACGCTCATTTATTTATTTAATTTAACACGATTGGTTTCTTATAAAAGAAACTTGCCAATTTATTTATTGATATCACAACTTTCTTTTTTGAAAATTAAAATTAGAATTTTCGTAAAATCGAAGGTAGTGAAGTGATACTAAAAGAATGGTTGTCTATTCAATGGACCCTTAATGCGAAGTGGTTTACGTACATACATATATTTTATTGATGAGAGATTTAGATTTTCCAAGTTTTTATATATATATATATATATATATATATATATATATATACACGCAAAAAGCAAAAGAAAATTCACGTTGATTTAAAAAATAGAATACTGTGTTTGAAAACATCGTCTGTCGTCTGCGGAAAAACAACGTACACTAAAGTATATCTATATAGCCCAGAATTACGTAGATGCTACGTCACCGGATACCCGTCGAACAATTCTTCTCCCGCTTGAAAAATTGAGGTGCCAGAACTTTCTCTTTAGAATATCTTCCGATCGAAGCAATTTCACAAAATGTGATTTTATTACTTTCATCGCAAGCTTTCATTTAAGTGCTTATACGTAAGAAAAGAAGCTGTCAATGCGAAGAAAACCGTACGACTAGTTTCCAACAATGCCTATGAGACGTATATAGGGTCTGGTTAGCGCCCGACGGCGGCTTAAGTACTAATAGTACCTTATACTTGCCATCGTGGCGTTACCGCGCCACTTAATTTTAAATATTACTTATTTTATTAATATTTAAATAAAAAAATTATCCTTCCCCTCAATAATTTATTTACTACAATATTTAATAACTTCAATTTTATTCATTAATCTAAAAATTATTTCCCTCAATAATTTATATATTATAATAATTTTTAATATTACTTATTTTATTAACATTTAAATAAAAAAATTATTCTTCCCCTCAATAATTTATTTACAACAATATCTAATAATTTTAATTCTATTCATTAATCTACAAATTATTTCCCTTCCAGAGGGGTAAAATAACGTAAAAATGACATATTTACGTTATTTTGAGGGGACAGTGTCACAGTGAGGGGAAGCATGAGGGGATTCAGGCCAGCACTTTTCCTTACAACTATATAATATATAGAAGATATATATGAGATTATTTCCATTTGTGGTGATGTAGTGCTTCCCTGAGAATCTATAAATGAATAAAAATAACCCCAGAAAAAATTTGAAAAAATCTGAAAAATTGACATCGTGATAACCTATAGAACATTCTGACATTTACAGCGATATTTATTTCCATGCCTCTTGATTTCGCGGAGAATCATGATATATATAATTACTCACCATCTGTATAATAGAGACATGTATACTATAGATAAGGGCACCTGTAGGTTCAGCTTTTTGGAGTTGGTATAGTACACAAGTCATGTAACAATACTACAAAATACGGAAATTTTTATGATCTATTAAAAAAGGAGGTTATTTCGATTTTACTGTTACATTTTTTACAAGACATCATTTTCATAGTTTATGGAGTTGAATACATATACCTTCAATCTATTATATAATATTTGTCATTATAATTAAATATACATACTCAAGACAAGAAATTGCTTATTGAGAAGTTAGTATACTCTTAAAATTTTAGTAGCATTCAAATCATTTATTTTTGTTTCAGTTCTCTGTGGACCTCCTGGATCTGGAAAAACTATGACTCTCTTTTCTGCTTTAAGAGCATTACCTGATATGGAAGTAGTGGGATTAAATTTTTCTTCTGCTACTACTCCAGAACTTTTATTAAAGACATTCGATCATTACTGCGAATATAGAAAAACTCCTAACGGCGTTGTTCTTTCTCCAGTTCAACTCGGAAAATGGCTTGTACTATTTTGTGATGAAATTAATTTACCTGAAATGGATAATTATGGTACACAGCGTGTTATTTCATTTCTACGACAACTTGTAGAACATAAAGGATTTTTCCGAACGAGTGATCAGGCTTGGGTTTCGATAGAAAGAATTCAATTTGTTGGAGCATGTAATCCTCCTACAGACCCAGGACGTAAACCATTAAGTTATAGATTTTTACGTCATGTTCCTGTAATTTATGTTGATTACCCTGGTGAAGTTTCTCTTAAACAAATTTATGGTACATTTACACGAGCGATGCTGAGGCTAATTCCATCATTAAGAGGATATGCAGAACCTTTAACGAATGCGATGGTAGAATTTTACTTAACATCACAAGAAAAATTTACTCAAGATATGCAACCGCATTATGTTTATTCGCCTAGAGAAATGACTAGATGGGTCAGAGGCATATGCGAGGCAATAAGACCTCTTGACAATTTGTCAATAGAAGGTTTGGTTCGCCTTTGGGGTCATGAAGCTCTTCGTCTGTTTCAAGATCGTTTGGTAGACGATATTGAACGTGCGTGGACCAACAAAACTATAGATATTGTTGCATTAAAGCATTTTCCTAGTATAAACAAAGAAAGCTCTTTAGAACGACCAATACTATACAGTAATTGGCTATCAAAAGATTACGTGCCAGTTAGCAGACGAGAATTACGCGAATACGTTAGAGCAAGATTGAAAGTATTCTACGAAGAAGAGCTGGATGTTCCATTAGTATTGTTTGATGAAGTTTTGGAACATGTTCTTAGAATTGACAGAATATTTAGACAGCCACAAGGACATCTTTTATTAATTGGAGTTTCGGGTGCAGGAAAAACTACTCTGTCACGATTTGTTGCTTGGATGAATGGTCTATCGGTTTTCCAAATAAAGGTGAGTACTTTATTATTTTTATTTATTTTAGTAAGTACTTTTTAATCTTGTTTATGTTTATAAACCAATATATAATATTGAAGATGCCTTCAAAATATTTCAATTCAAATCGCGAAAGAAACTCAAGGGTCCTAGTGCAGTATTCGACCGAGAATGGGTACTAATATTTTCGATCGTCGGTGCCGGGGGAACTGAGCTTCCATATTATTCGTTGGCCTTGTATATTAATTAGTATTATTAATGTGAAACATCTTTTGCGGCAGGGGGGTAATTACGAGCGAAGGCCAAAAAATTTCGTTAGTCGGTCTGTTTTCGTCTAATCGTCTTATACATAGATGTACAAATGCTATGAGTGTTTGCCCTTTCCAGATTCTCGAGACATACTGTAGTGTTCTCGAGGTATACGGCAGTAAGGACTATGAGGAAACGGGACATAGGAAAACCCATGAGTGCAAGTGAGAAATGTAGGGAAATACATAAGTTCGACAGAGACAAACTTTTCTCCTTCAATTTTTTTCTCGCTCCCTCCCCCACTCTGTCCGATGCTAACCTTCGAGAAAATTGAGGGAGGAAAAGTCTGTCTCTGTCACACTTATGCATTTTCCTATGTTTCTCACTCGCGCTCATGGGTCTTCCTATGTCCCGTTTCCTCGTGATTCTTACTATACATAGATATACGCAACATACGAGTGTTCGCGCTGAAGATGGTGTACTCTCTACCGACATATAGATCTATATAGGCATAGCTAGCCTGTTCTGGAAAGGGAACGAATGCTGTATGCCGAGCTCGTTATTTATATATATATATATGTATATAAATAACACACACACACACACACACACACACACACACACACACACACACACACACACACATATATATATATATATATATATATATATATATATGGGTGGTTCTCTGACAAATCGAGCGGTCGTTTTTTTGACCCTATCGAAAAAAATTTTTAAAATGTTCCTAAGAGACACATGAGTATCCCTGAATTTTTTCAGATTTTTTGCATCAAGTATCTTCGAGTTACAGAGGGTCAAAGTTGATGAAATCACGTTTTTTTGCTTTTTCTGGCTACTTTCATTAATTTGTAGATCCTCAGGGAAGCATTTTTCACTATAGAGATATATAACATTTTTTTCTGCAAATTTTCTAAACTATTCAAAAAAAATATTTTTGATGTCGTATATATATGTTTTAAGAAAGTTATAAGTCATTTAAGTCTTAAAATCAAGTTTTAGGAAAGTTCGATCATCCAGATCATAACCAAAAAATTCATGAAGATACCTTATTTCAATTCAAAAAAGTCTGCGACAGACCCAGAATGTCAGAGGCCTTGGTTTCTCTGTAAAAAATCATTATATCCGTTCATATATGAAAAAAATTTAGTTTTATTGCTATATAGAAGAATTTAACCAATTTTATCAATTACGTAAATTTTTTTATAATAATTTCAGTCATTAAAAAAATGATAAGGTTAGTGAAATGCTTCGATATATAGAAGAATTTAACCAATTTTATCAATTACGTAAATTTTTTTATAATAATTTCAGTCATTAAAAAAATGATAAGGTTAGTGAAATGCTTCGATATAGCAATAAAACTAAATTTTTTTCATATATGAACGGATATAATGATTTTTTACAGAGAAACCAAGGCCTCTGACATTCTGGGTCTTTCGCAGACTTTTTTGAATTGAAATAAGGTATCTTCATGAATTTTTTGGTTATGATCCGGATGATCGAACTTTCCTAAAACTTGATTTTAAGAATTAAATGACTTATAACTTTCTTAAAACATATATATACGACATCAAAAATATTTTTTTTGAATAGTTTAGAAAATTTGCAGAAAAAAATGTTATATATCTCTATAGTGAAAAATGCTTCCCTGAGGATCTACAAATTAATGAAAGTAGCCAGAAAAAGCAAAAAAACGTGATTTCATCAACTTTGACCCTCTGTAACTCGAAGATACTTGATGCAAAAAATCTGAAAAAATTCAGGGATACTCATGTGTCTCTTAGGAACATTTTAAAAATTTTTTTCGATAGGGTCAAAAAATCGACCGCTCGATTTGTCAGAGAACCACCCATAAATACATAAATCGGGTATTTTGAATGCGCCGAAAGTAGGGGTAGTATAGGGTTATTTTTAAATATGGAATATTGAATGCCAAAAGTGGAATTTCGAATGCGCTAGCGAAGGGTAGTTTATTATAGGGATGCATTCAAAATACCCGATTTATATTTATATATATATATATATATATAGAAATCAAGGATCGTAAATCCACGTTTAATGTGAAACGCGATACAAGATTGAATAAATATATCGATATAAGCTAATTTAAACTTCGAAATATTTCAGATGCGATAGTTCTAATGAACTTCATGCAAATGCAAGCTAACAAGTATGAATTACAAAAACATGGCGATGAGATGGTTGTAGTGAGATACGACCAGAGATATATATATGTGTATATATATATATATATGTGTGTGTGTGTGTGTGTGTGTGTGTGTGTGTGTGTGTGTGTATTCTAACGGGGAATTTTCCCGTTTACTGTTTTATTCTTATCTCCTCATACTGAGTCATAAAATATTTATTTGATTTATACAAAATTCTGGTCGTATCTCACTACAACCATCTCATCGCCATGTTTTTGTAATTCATACTTTTTAGCTTGCATTTGCATGAAGTTCATTAGAACTATCTCATCTGAAATATTTCGAAGTTTAAATTAGCTTATATCGATATATTTATTCAATCTTGTATCGCGTTTCACATTAAACGTGGATTTACGATCCTTGATTTCCATAAGTTCACACCTGAGTTTCGAAATAACGAACTATATACAGCGTAGCATATATTTATTTGTGGTGCGTAGTGTTATATCTCTTCGTTTACCAATATCTATATGCATATATTCTCACGAACCGATCATCGTACTCAGTGCGGTTCCTAGAATGCGGGGAGAATCGCGTGCCCGTGTACATTTTAACACGCTCGGTCGCTGCAGCTGACGAGTATAATCTTTTTGTTTCTATCTCTATCTCACTCTTCCTCCCTTCTTCACATCTCTATCTTTTCCGTCGGTCGATCGTCTCATCTTTTACTTCACGTACAGTTTATTCTGTTTGCACTACAAGCCTATTGAGCTATTCCCATTAACTCGTGCATTTAGATTTAATTCCTGCTATCGAGTACGCGTTCGTCTATATCGCTTGTACTTGCGTATGTGTGTGTGGTCACGCTTCTCACGCTCTCTTTACTTCGGCTTCGCTCGTGCGCTTCCACGTATTCTTGCGCGCGTCGAGTCCGTTCGTACGAGAGAGAACATGTGTTTGTCGTTTCCCGCGTGTGTATCTTCTTTCTCTTTCTACGTACACAATCGAGCGACAACCGCATCTCTCTTTTTCTTTTTCGTGTCTATGCGTGCATTACCTGTGTATATATACATTTACATATCCATCAGTGCTTCCTTCGTTTCATTTGTACTATCGTGACACAGTTTTGTTCTCCAGACTTACGTGCGCTCAGTTTGATGGTTGAACTTACAGTACAGAGTAAGCCGCAGCGTCGCGAGACAGGCGCGCTGCTCCGACTTAAGCGATGGAGAGGGGGAAGCCACGGGAGCAGTGTAGGATGCTAATATTCTGACACTAATATTTCGTCCTCCTAGAGAGGCTGTGACCGCGCAAGCGGTAGCCAAGAGGGATATCCTTTAATTATTTTTTATTACGAAATCTTGAGTAACAGAGACTTAAGGAAAGGACAATTTTTCATGCTAGGTAAGGTGTTTGGACGTAACATGTCTAGTTCGTTGTTTTTCTTATTTTTTGTTTAGGACCAAAATTGTGTAATATGTTTTTGAAAACTGAAATTATTTTGAACCACTGAACAAAAATACTTATGAATTGTTCATGTCAATGAATGGTACATATGGCGGTAAAGTATCCCTTTTATTGCAGGTTCATAAATCCCTTTTATTACAGGTCAGATAAGAATTAGTAAAAAGAGATGTAATTCTCCCATTGAGAGCACTCCAATTGAGTGGAAGCTAATTTCTGACATGGCGGCGGCGGCGGCGATA
>JACCIB010000342.1:0-40000 GCA_018906965.1 Philotrypesis tridentata | reverse complement strand
GTTCCATACCAAGCCTGACATAATCTGTGAGCTTTAATAAAGCAGACTGAGTACTGTGACCAGTGCGAAACCCAGCTCGAAAGGGATCAAGAAATAGTCTGGTTTGGAGATATAAAGAAACTTGCTGGTGCACTAGCCACTCCAGCACCTTAGATAGGAAACAAAGAAGAGAGATCGGACGATAGTCCTTTAGTGCCGATGGAGACAGGACCTTTGGCAGCGCCCTCGCAATGGATTCCTTCCAAACCGAGGGAAAATTGGACTCCTCAAGTGAAGAATTAAATATCGAGGTGAGATAAGGGCAGATAAAAGGCAAAGCCTTCTGCACAACAACTTGAGAAATCCCATCCGGCCCGCGAGCCTGGGTGGAAAAGTGAGAAACCGCCAGCCTCAGATCCTGTTCCTTAATTTCGGAAAAAGTGAAGAGCTCAGGAAATGCAAGCTCCTCAATCCACGACAGAGCCTCATCAACTGACGGGGACAGGGGATCTGTACAGATCTCTGAGAAAAAGTTGTTATGCTCCTCAGAAGTGAAGCGCGCAGAGATGTTACTGCGTTTAGGAGGGACAATACCGAGATTTCTCATCTCCTTCCATATCTTGTCAGGGTCAGTAATGGAGGAGAGACGGGAGTAATAGTACTCCCTCCTCGCCTCCTCCACCGCTCTGTGTGCATTGCCCCGTACTTCTCGGTAGGCCAAGAGATCCATAGGGAGCCTGAACCTACGAAAACATGTGTACAACCTGTTCCTCTCAGCCACAAGGCCACGAAACTCCCTTGTGTACCAAGGATGCTTCATACGTCCAGTAGTCACAGTAATCAATGGAGCGAGATGTTCTATGGCGTCAGTCAAGTAGGCATTAAGTGTGTTAATGTTGTCGTCAAGTGATAAGCTAGCGAAAGATGACCAGTCCAGCGAAAGATGACCAGATGACCAGATGTCCTTTCAGCGATGCTATCAGTTCGGCCTGATGAATCCCTTTATAGTCTCGGTAAGTAAAAGTTGAGTTTACAGATGGTACGCTACGTGGCATTGTAACGTCCAATGTGGCAGAGATCAAATCATGTCCGTTAATAAAGGGATTGTCCATCTTCCAGTAAGATAGCAGGTTAACCTGCTCATCAATTAACCCATTAACGCGCAAAATCGTATTTTTGTGCACGAAATTTCAAGTGCGCAATTTATACAGGAAAAGATGGGACCTTTTTCCCAAAATCCTACCTAGGGGGTTTTCGAGGGTGCTCTTTCAGAATCCGGTATCAGTTTTGCGTTAAATTGTCAACATCCCTATCAAATTTGCTTTGTAATAAAAAAAATACCAATTTTTTCAGTGTTTTTTTGGTTTTTTCTTAATTATTTTCCTGTTCCGACATTGAAACCAACTTTCTATGAACAGAAATCGCGGTCCCGATGTTTGAGCTTTCAGAAACCGTCCGGGAAAATTTTTTTTTCTGGCATCGTTTTTCCAAAATGGCGGTTTTTGATGATAGTGTTATACGAAAGTTTATAATTTTTTTACTCAATACGTATCAACTTTACAAAAAAAGTTAATACTACAAAAAATGCTTCAAATTACTCGAAGAATACGTGTGAATTTTTTAGGAGCTGTTTGGAATATTTTTGAAATTTTTGATTTTGGCCATATTTTGAAAATTAAAGAATTTGCCGCAAAGTTCTGAAAAAATTCCGATGAATATTTTGGCTAATTCTAAGCATATTTTGTAGAATAATATTTTTCTGTTTACTTCTTTATTTTCAAGTAAGAAAATCACGAAGTTTTACGCATAGAATGTTCGACATCATTCTTTTCCAAAATTATTGATGGTTTCATAACATCAAGTAAAAGAATATCAATCTGCTTTTCTTCAAATGAATGAATACTACTAGTAAAGTGTAGAAAAATCTTAGTAAGTCGTATTTATTATTAGGCTTTTGTTGCAATTTAGGTTGTAGAGAGACATGTACGTTGATGCGCTAGGACTAATATTATTAAGTCATTAAGTTACAATGCCCAAAAGGAAAAGAGGTAATGAAAAAAAGATATGTCGCCAACCTGAAGTAGAGATTACAGAATGTGAAGGATATTACGATGTCTCTGTGATACCAGACAATGATGATTCTGGAGAATCTGACGATTCTGCTGAGTCGCATAGCGATTCTGAAGGTGATGATGAGGGCGACTCTGAGGAAACAATAGGGCTTGGCTCTTTGAAAACCTTTAGAACAGTTATAGAATCTTACACCAATTCTTAAACAAAGTTAGAGAAAAATCACATTTACAACTGGGTTGAAGGCGAAATTGAGTACAATGACAATTTAGAAAATGAAATATTACTAAAAGAGTATGATTGCAAAAAAATTTTGAATAGTTCGTTGACCGAGATTTTTGAGTTTTTTGTCTCACTTGAAGTTAAAAAACATATCATTGATTGTACAGAAGCAAATGGCTATGAACTTTCTTTGGAAGACTTGAATAAATTTATTGGAATTATAATTTTTAGTTGCTTCTATAAGAGATTATCTCAAAGAGATTATTGGTCAAAAGATGAGTTTCTGAGATCGGATCTAGTGGCATCATGTATGAGCATCAAATAGTTTGAAATGATCAAATCTCAATTAAAACTACATCACCCCGATGATGAAAATAAAGAAGATAAAGTTTGGCGGGTCAGGGCTTTTATAAATATTATGAGAAAAAATATTATGCAATTTGGGGTTTTCTCTACAGCGCTGTCAATAGATGAAATGATGATAAAATACTATGGGCGATGTGCTTTGAAACAATTCATCAAATCAAAGCCAATTAGATTTGGTATAAAAATGTGTGGTCTTGCTAGCGCTAACGGATTTTTATTCGATTTCGATATATACTGTGGAAAAAGTGGTAAGAGTAATATTTTACCTAAAATTTTTCTTGGTAGTCGTGTCGTAATTCAAACATTAGAACAGTTTTTATCACAAACGACACCACGTTGTATACAGAAATATAATTTATATTTTGATAACTTATTTTGTTCTGCAGATCTTTTGGTTCATTTGAGAAAACTAGGATTGCGATGTACTGGAACAGTCAGACAGGACAGAGTATCTGTAAAGCATAACATCGATAAAAAGAAAGATGAACGTGGAAATTATGAAGTAAAGCACGATAAGAACATCGGTATCAATTACATTACAGTGATGGATTCTAAGCCAGTCTCCGTATTGTCTACTGCAGCTGGTGTGAATCCTACTGGTTCTGTTGAAAGGCACAATAAAGCTGAGAAAACAAAAAAAAACTTGATTCACCAAGAGCATTTTGTGCTTACAATAGTCACATGGGCGGAATAGATATTCACGATCAACATTGTAACAAAGTTCTACCTCTATTCAGATCAAAAAAGTGGACTTGGGTCATTTTTCTTAGACACATATAAATGGCAATTACAAATACTACAGTTTTATGGAATACTGCAATGGAAGATAAGAGTAAAAAAATTGGAACAAAGGATCTCATTCTAGCTGTTGCTAAAAGTTATCTGACAAAAAAATCATCAAAAAAAAATCTTCACGTTGCAGAACAAAGTGCACATCAAAAAAATTGTTCTAACAAAAGTTGCTCTCTCAGGACAAGAAAGCTTTGCAAAGAGTGCAAATTATACTTCTGCAAAACTTGTTTTGAATCTGCTCATGCCAAAAAGTAGTATTTATAGAATAAGTTGAAAAATATCTTCGAATTACAAAAAAAAAAATTAAAAAAAAAATTTTAAAAATCAAAATTCACAAAAATAATTAAAAAAAAAGAAAATTCACAAAAAAAATTAAAAATATTAAAATCAAAATAAAAAATTATAATTTTAGTAACAAAAACATTAACTAGCTATACAAAACCACGAAAAAATATTATTTTCTTTGATTTGTTTTAATTAGTTGATTCGTTCAAATTTAGTCAAAACTTTGAGGCAAATTCTTTAATTTTCAAAATATGGCCATAATCAAAAAATTCAAAAATATTCCAAACAGCTCTGAAAAAATTTACACGTATTCTTCGAGTAATTTGAAGTATTTTTTGTAGTATTAACTTTTTTTGTAAAGTTGATACGTATTGAGTAAAAAAATTATAAACTTTCGTATAACACTATCATCGAAAACCGCCATTTTGGAAAAACGGTGCCAAAAAAAAAAATTTCCCCGGACGGTTTCTGAAAGCTCAAACATCGGGTCCGTGATTTCTGTTCATAGAAAGTTGGTTTCAATTTCGGAACAGGAAAATAATCAAGAAAAAACCAAAAAAAAACTAAAATAATTGGTATTTTTTTTATTACAACGCAAATTTGATAGGGTTGTTGACAATTTAACGCAAAACTGATACCGGATTCTGAAAGAGCACCCTCAAAAACCTCCTAGGTAGGATTTTGGGAAAAACGTCCCATCTTTTCCTGTATAAATTGCGCACGGTTTAAGCCAGGTATCTGAGACTCGCTTCCCACGCATACAGTGATGTGTAGCACCGTATGGAACCGATTTAAGGGAATTATCCTGTATAAGATCGCGAACGAATTGTGCATCAGCAGACGTAGAGAGTTGATCAGCGTTAAAATCACCAAGCAACACTCTAGCCGCATAATTATGCACATTGTTCGCGAGCTCCTGCACAAAATTGTTAGTGTCGCCAGTAATAAATGGGGCATGTGGTGGTCTATACACCACAGCTACAAATGTTGGAATCATACCTGGAGCTGTCAGCTCACAGAACAAGTACTCAGGCTTACCTGGCTTTCCGGCCCAGACACCGTCAGAAGAAGAGATGATAAGAGAAGTCAAGCATGAAAAGTATAGAGGGCCACCTCTCCTCCGTGGTTGTTTCTGTCACGTCTGTGTAGGACATATCCCTGAAGTTCAACGATACTGTCTTCTGCATGTTCGTCAAGCCAGGTCTCGGTTACAGCTATTACGTGGTACAGGGGACTAGAAGCCAGAAAGAGCCGGATCATTTCAATGTGACCCTTGAGAGAGTTCGCATTAAAATGACTGACTCGTAGACCTCCTACCAGACTCAATGATGATGATGATGGTGAGCGAGATGAAGATGCATGAGACGAAGAAGAATGAGGTGTGATGAGATGAACGATGCGATCAGGTGTAGCTAATCCTTCCTGAGAAAATCCCTCAGATCCGCAGGTGACAAGAGTAGTACGGCATGGTCCTCCGTCTTCTTCTTTATATAGATTCGTCCTTCACGGACGAAAGTTGTGTAGCCATGCGTTTTGACCGCCTTACATGCCTCTAGCCTCAGATGGTGAATTGCACGTGGAAGCATCACATTGATGTTAATTTTATCTTCGGGGTTAGGTGGTAACGCTCCTGAAGCGAGATGCTTGATACGGTTGAGGGAGGCAGTTTTAAGGACCTTCTGTCCAGCTATCTTAGCCCTAATGATGGACTGGGCCAGCTGTCGGGTTCTAAGAGTGACTGCCAGTGATGTTGTCTTCTTCTTCTGGGACTTGTCCCTCGTATTCAAAGAGGATGCTATGGTACTCGCCGCTGATGTTGTAGCTGTGATCTCAGGTGGTGGTGGTGCAGTATCCTCTTGATTCCCCGGTGAGCTGGAGAGCTTCCGGACGTCCTGGATGTCAAACAGCTCTAAGTCCGGAAGCAGATGCGAAAGAACACAAAAAACCAATTGATGCAGATCAGTCTGAGAGGTGGTATTGAGACCAGATAGCACCGATGTGGAAGAGAACTCCCCCCATTGACTTTGGAGGAGGGCGATCTGTCCTCGGAATCGGCGCAGATCAAGCGCGTTATTACCAAGTTGGTGGCAACGGCAGCAGCTGGGGCAGGAGGAGTGTCGAGACGCTGTAAGATGTCCCCCATCTGCCTCCTGATGTCTGCAACTTCTCCTTCATTTGCAACCAGGCGACCCTCCACATCACTAAGGCGACCCTCAACCTTGTCAATTCGGTTGACAAGGGCAGGCAGGTCATCCAGAATCGTAATCTTCGCATCCACTGCATCTAGACGAGTTTTTAAGTGTAGACGAAGATCAGAGGTCGCCTTAGCCTGATTGACTTCAAGATCCCTGATGGCTTTAATGACTGCCTGAAAGGGGTCCTCGTGTTCGCTGGCTGTTAGTGGAACATAGGGACTTTCCTGCCCTGTCGATGATAGAGGGGGTTGCTGTTGTTGCCGATGCTGAGATGTAGAAGCAACGGTGTTGGTAGAGGAAGTCATTCTGGTAGAGGTGGTGAAAACAGAGGTTGCTGCAGCGATGGTGGTTACAGCTGTAGATGTTGAAGTGGTGGTAGTAGTGGCCGTGGCACCGGCAGATTGCCGTGTAGGGATGTTTCTCCTCCTTCCCATGCAAGATGTACATGCCTGACAGGGTTGCCCATAAGCCACCGAGGGGACCAATGCAACACATTTTGTGTGAAAAAATTTGTCACATATGTCGCATTGCTTAGGCCTTTTAGTTCTAATCTCTAATTTGCAGTAATCGCATGTTGCATATGCATCATCCACATTATCAGAATTGGTGGACATGATAAGTGGCAACTGGAGCAGATCACGTAAGATTTGGAGTGATCGGTAATAAGATAAGAAAATTACCGATCAAGTGATAACTTATCGATTGATGGTAAAGTTACCGACCGAGAAACGACAAGGTGTTGGATCGTTCAAGGTCCTCCAGATGGCGATTAAGCAATAGATAGAGATTACCTTGAGTGATAAGAGCGTAGGAGAAGATGGCAGCAGAACACAAGATGGCGCGTGCAGTCCCAAAAATCGATAGATCGATGAAGCCAAACCAAGCCAAGCAGCAGAATCGAGCGGTGAACAAATTTGAGGTTAGGATCAAAGCCACGTAGAAAACGAAGAAATACAAAAAACTTAGTACACAACTTGCAACACCCAATATATCGATGCCGAAGTTGCGTATTTGCGCATGCAACAACCTGCAACAAAACGCCCGTGGGCAGGTTTGTGGCAGGAAAAAGCTTTTTGACTAGTGAGCAGTTAACAGAGTAAGTAAACGTGTACGCACGTGATCCAAGAGAGAGAGAGAGAGAGAGAGAGAGAGAGAGAGAGAGAGAGAGAGAGAGAGAGAGGGGGAGAGAGAGAGAGAGAGAGAGAGAGAGAGAGCTAAACAACTGATTAGTGTTGTCTGCTTCCTTTCCATCAGCTCATCTGGACTATTTTTTCTAACCTTCAACTTGACACTTAATGGTAGTGCTACTCTTCTGTTCATCACATGTAAGTATCTAAACTTATTTTTTAACAATAAAAGCATTTTTATAACTTAATTATAAAAATGTTTCAAATTTAGAAAAATTACACTTTTTTATGATTTTTCATTTTATTTTATTTCAGATGACTGGACACGAATAAAGCTTTTGGACCATCCTCAAAATTTACAAAGATGACCAGGATAAACTTATCATTCGTTTAAAAAAGGTCCAGGTGTGAAGAAAAATTGTAAGTATATTTTTTATCATTAAATGTTCAAGAAAACTGTAAATGTCTTTTTCTCAAGTTTTGAATTTTTATGATCTTAGGTCAGTTGCCGCAGGATTTCTCAGGAATCATAAGACCAATCAAGCTGAAATTTTTTGGAGAACTCCAGGAAAGTCTTCTTCACTGCTTGAGCGGAGCAGAATTTGCAAAGATAAGTTTAAAGTGAATGTTATGTATGTAAAAATACGTAACATTCACTATAATTACTTATATTATAACTTATGCGTTACTAAATATTTAAAATTTTTATTTTTCAGTAATCCCTTCCGTTCAAGCTGAGGAGAATTACATTTGGAAGCTTTCCCATCCAGTTTGGTCTGTATTCATCACCCGGATGCTGAGAATTCTTACGGCAAAGGGAAAAAAATGATCAAATTTAATACTTTACACATGGAATTGTTTGCAGAGTAAGTATAGATATATAATTGTTTAAAAATATGTAAAATTACAATTAATATGTACACTTTAAGTAGGAAAAAGAATTTTTTAAATATTACTTATAAATTACTTTTTACTTATTACTTTTAACTAAATTTAATTATTTTTAATTGTTTTAATGAATTGAAAAGAATTTAATTCAGTATTTAACGATAGATAGTCGCATAGGTAACCTCCCGAGCTCTGCCTCCTCGTCGGGTACAGATGGCTCGGCTTCCACGTGGTGACAGAGACTGGTTGCGCGGGACGTGAGTCCTTAGGCGCCGGATGTAAGGGCCTTCCTGGTGCCAGGCCGGGGCGCAATGCGGGCAGAGTGACGTTTGAGCGCCCGCACCGGCAGCAATACAGGCGGTGCGGATAGTCGCACGTCCGATAGTGGCGGTCATGTCCGCAGTTAAAACAGCCTTGGAGCCGGGGCAGTACCTGCACCCATTGGCCCTCAATTAATACCCAGCCTACGTCATCTTCACCGTTCGTCTGCGGCTGTTGTTCCCGCCGCGGCTGTGGACTCGGCTGTCCTCTGACCGACTCAGTCTGCATCGCGACGAATCTTTTCGCAGCTGGCCTATCAGTTTGCGTGGACGTTTCGACTCTCTGACGTGGAAGGGCGTCTGTTTCCACGCAGACTGCCTGGACCGCTCTTGATTCCGTTCATGGCCTTGGTGTCTCCTCGGTCTGCACCATTGCCTCGGTGTCCGAGTTTAATGAGTATATATTCATGCTCGTCACCGGCTTAGGGGATAGGCGGGGCGTTTTTCCCAGGCAGAGGGACGAGCCAGAATTGATACACAGCCTGTGGCGGATTTGTTCCTCCTACCGCCTCTGAACCTCCTTGAAGATAGACTGCATCTGAATCAAACGGCGAATTTTCTCCACCTCCTGTAAAGGATCCGGCTCTCTGTTCTCTTTGGAATCGGAGGACGACGACTCTGTCTCTGGCGAAATCGGCATGTTCATATCGCCTTCGACCTTGCCTTCTAAATCCGGGGAGTCTCCGGTGGGACTATGACATAATCCTCCTGAGACTCTCTCCTCCATGGGGAAGAGACTGGCTCAGTCTCGGCCGGAAAGACCGGGGGAGACGGCGACAGCAGTATGGATAACACTTTAATATCTGAATCTGAGAGACTCATGACGTTTACGTTAGTCTCTGCATCCATTAGTAAGCGCTGTTTCTCATCTATCGAGGCTGTGCGTCACGTAGTGGCCATTATTTCGCGATCGGGGAAAGATATCCTCGTGAAACTAAATATTAAGAAGACGTTAGATAACCATTTATTTAATAATTCATGTCGCTTGAAATTTGATTTGTGCACTTACTTTTTCCTTTTGATCAATCCTTGTATAGATAGCTTGTGTCGTTGGCAATTAAATACCTTCTACGAAAGGTAGCCAGAAAGATAACCAGGAACACTTATGTAGGAATGGGATTCTTGGAGTTACGATATAAGCGAGCCTCTCCAGGTTAGCCGTGAGGGAGAGCTCTGGGCGCGTCGACTTGGAGAGATGGCTCCCGCTCAATCTCAGGGGGTGTCAGCCTCGTGGACTCTGGCCGAGTTAGGTGACTCATTCAGCTCTTCCTCAGTCTATTTAGGTGAGGAGGGGGGCGCTCCTGTAGGGAAGAACTTATTTTTGGGAATATTTGGGCCGATCCCGGGGGATCGGTAGCTAAAAAATATTTTGCGTACGCAAGGAGTCTCGCCGCTTAGGCTGCCTGAAAGGCTGGCTCAGACCGTGAGAAATAACGCCTCCTCATTCTCCGGCGAAGGGAGAGGAGGGGTCTCCATCATCGGCGGAGCTGGTTTGGTCAGTGGCGGGGGCGGCGGGGCTGTGCTTGCTACAGGCCGGACCGGTGCGGCGGTAGGTTTAGGGGCACGGAAATGTCTTCCACCATCAACCGCTTGACCCGTCCGGGCTTCCTAGAGGCCGTTGGCTTCTTCTTCGTGGGCAAGGTGAGGTTGGCTTTTCTGGGCGCTGATTGTTTCGCTCGATTCGCCTGAATCTTCCGGATGATCACGCTTAGAGGCATCGGGGCGTCTGCAGAAAGGAAGCGATATATCTCGCCAACTGGTGCTGGCGACACAGAGGGCGCAGTTGGCGGAGGAGGAGATGGCGGCGTGCAAAGTAGTTGCAAGTCCTCGTTTCCGATGACAGGCGGAGTGAGCGCCGGTTCCTTCTGCGTCTCGCAGTCCCAGAAGAACGGAGCGTCCATCTGTATTGCCACAGATGAGGTGCTCGGGCGTACGCTGTTTAGCCTCCGGAGTAGATCCGCACAGTAGAGGTACTCGACCTGCGCTCTGAATCTTCGGATCTCCTGCTTCTTTCGGGTCATCAGTTGCGAAAGGGGTTTTTGACTCTGAGAGGCGCCGATGGAATGCCTTTGCAGAAAAGACCGGTCAGCGTGGAACGCCTCCCAAAGATTGGCGCTGAGAAATGCCGATAGCTCCGAAAGGGGCTGTTGTTTAGAAGAAGGGTTGTGCAAAAAAATAATTAAAAGGAGCAATTATTTTCTCAGGAGGATTGACTTTTATTGGTCAAAATCTTATCAGTCGCCAGCAGTCAGAAGAATGATCAAGCCTCGGTATGGCTCGGCTTTATATCGAGTGTGTGGATACGCGAAAGTAAGGTGCTGGCCGCCTGGCGGTGGCACGTGGAACTGACGTACCGTGGGATTCCCTGGCTGCGCTGACTGGACCGTCGTAGGCAGTATTTTCAAGACTGTGAAAGGGCCTCTATAGAAATGCGCTAGTTTTGCGACGAAATTTTCCGTCGCATCTGATTAGACTATATTACGCATCATTACTAAATCACCTACTTTAAATGATATATCGCGATGTTTTTTATTGAAGAGTTACGCTTGCCTATTGTGGGCCTTCTCTGAGTTTACGACGTTCCAGTCTCGAATTACCTGTAATCAATACAGTCGTTCTGACTACTGTAGTACGTTACCCGTTTCTATTTCTGTCGTATCTTGCATTTCTTTACGTAAACTGTGTATAGGGAGGAGCTCGCGGCCGAAGTTGAGACACGCCGGAGTTACTTGTGTAGAAGTATGCTTTGCTGTGTTAAAATCGAAGCGGAAGTCGTAAATGTACGTGTCCCATTCGCAATGATCTTGGTCTATGAATGCGCTTATCATAAACTTTAATACTCGATTTACTCTTACGATGGGGTTAGATTTAGACAGAATTTACTCTTTTCTCTATTTATGAATAAATTTGCTTTGTGCAATTTGTCAAAAATAAATTTTAGCCATTTTAAATGATCTTTGAACGATTCGGTGTCGATGATGAGGTCGTCAAGATACAAATACATGTGTGGCTGTAATTCCGGACCGGTTAAAGAGTCAACCATTCTCTGAAACTTCCCGGAGAATTAGGTAAGCCATACGGGAGTATATTAAATTGAAATAATCCTTTTCCTGGTACTGCGAAAGCCATCATTTCTTTACTCTTTTTATCTAAAGGTATTTGTAGAAATGCTTGACTGATACGCGTAATTTATTATGTATCGATGTCATGAGAGGTAGCGGATATGCATTTTTTTTAATTATTGCGTTTACTTTGCATACCATGTGTACTGGAGAAGACCATTCGCTGTTATATTTTTATCTACTTCTACGAAAAGATTTATCTACTTGCTGCCGAAATCGGGTACGGACGCTGTTTGATCGGCGGATGATTATTTACGTCGATCGTGGCTTCGAGTAGATTCTTTTTTCCGAGTTTACCTGAGATAACCGGTAATTCTTTTTCAAGAAATTGTTTTAACTCAATTTCTTGTGAATTATCTAGTTCACTCAGACCATTTCACGCTATGGACGATAGCGAGATAGCTATTAAGTTGTTTTCGAATATGTGTTTCTAAAAGGGGTCTGAATTGAATATATACGTGAGATTATTAAAGCAATTGTAATTCTAAAATCTTGTAATGCATCTAAACCTAAAATGTAGTTTTGATCTAAACAATTCAAAACTCTCGCTTCAATTTATTGGAGTCGATTTTTAATTTTAATTAGAATTTTAATCGTCTCTTGTATATTCTCAGTGTACCCTAACGGAGTCGTGACTTTGTTGTGAACGTTGGGGCTTATCAAAAAAATTAAGTTTATTGGCTAATTTCCTAATTTTCGGACCGATAAATGTTTTACTCGGGCCGCTGTCAACGAGTTCTTGAAATTTTTATTTATTATTTCAATAATGACGTATAATAGTTTCGAGTTGTTATTTGGCAGGTTATATATTTCGTCCTTTGTTGATACGTTTTCAATTAAAAATTCATCTTTGGATGGTTGAGCGTAGGGCTCTAAAATATCCTTTGTATTTTCGTCGTCAATTGTTTGTATATCGTGTGTATAATGTTCGAAAACTGAATTTTCAAGTGAATTTAATGCTGTTAAAAATAAATGCGAGGATCTCTCTGAACTGTTTTCAGAGATAGCCTCTGCGGCCGCGGGGTTCATTAAGATATCCATTTTATTATTAATTATTTGCGAAATGCAATTTAAATTTATAGAGGTATGTATGTTTCCTGGGGCAGCCTGTAAATTTGAGTGATCCGCTATATCGTTGGAAAGAAAGTTGTTAATTGCGGGGAGATAACCCGGTGTATATCGACACGGTGTCTGTTGTATTGATGAAGTCGCGATGGCCTCCTTCTGCGACTTTACTTCGCATTTCCCGAACATTCGGGGCAATTTGTTTTGAGATAACCGGCTAGATCACAATTATGGCAATATATTCGCAATGGATTGCAATCGGGGCAGTTCGGTAGTCTTATGCCGATTTTTCCGCATTTAAAGCAGACGATCTTTTTAGGACTGTCGCATTCTCGCGAAAAATGACCCGTTTTTCCGCAATTGTAGCATAAGGAATTTGAGGGGGTTCGCGCGCTTGTGTTATTTTGCGAATTTTTATTTGTAGGTTGTGAGTTCGAAGGGCGACTGTTAGTCGCGCGTTTTCGGTAATCGATGTTGTTTAAATCCTCATCTTCTTAACAGATAGCCTTGTTTTCATCGACATTAGTAGTTTCGTTCGATGCAGTGCTTCCGTCTTCGATTTTTAAGTTAGCCAGCTTATAAGTCAGGTAAGAGATAGTCTTTCGCACTTGGTGGTGGCTTATATGAGCGTGCGATTAAAAGACTTTTCTCCTTTCGGACTGTTGCTGTTTCCAATTCTGGGAACGTAAAAATATCCGATCTGTAATTCGAATTTGTAACCGAGGTAACATGTTTTGAAGCGCGAGGTCATGTTCTCTGTCTTGCGCTAACGGAGGCACCATTCTATCGAACATTGCTTTTATATATGTTAGAAAATCAACGACCGGCTCGCGTTCGCCTTGTGTGCGACGACGCGCGTTTTCTAGCAGCGCGTATTGAAAGTCCGCGTCGGAGAAGCGTGCGCACCACACGTCTTCGAATTGTTCAAAATTAAGCCAATTGTTTGCATATCGCAACCCCTTATAAAAAGAATGGCATGATTTAAGCGTGTTAAAAATTCTTCCCTGTCTTCGTCGTGCTCTCCCGAAAATTGAATGTTCCATTTTACTCCGACGGCCCGCGCTCTCGCGCCGCAATAGGCTCGCTCGCCTCGCGTGTTGTCGATCGCTACGCATGCGCTCTCGACTTCTCGATTACAATAGATGCTAGAGAAGATAACCACGAATTTGAAACGCTCGCTACAATAGACAGCCAGCATTCACACAGATAATTCGTGCAAGGCATCGGCGTTGTGCGAATTACGAAGTACAATATAACTCTCAGCGAATCCTTCTGTCTAGTCCTTTATACTTCCGACGTTCATGCGGGAGAACAACCATTACGCGTAACCATGTTGCAGAAGGCGCCAACGTAGGGAGACCCCGCCCGCCCCATCTGCGTCCAACGACTTATGATGAGCGGTCGCGAACGCCCTGGATGAATCTGTACCGTTATCTGTTACTGTTGCGCTGGAGCTCGTGTTCTTATCCTCTCATCCTTGAACGAAGAGCGAAGAAGCTCTCCATCTTTTTCTCCTTTCGTTGTCATTTCTCCTCTCCTTGTGTCGTTACTCGAAAGAAACGAAACGCCAATAAACTATGCACTCGATCCCATACATACGACCTTGAGACGCTCTACCCTGGCAGCTCGGTGCTTGAGGTGACGTGGCGATATTTTGCCATGTTACAAACGTTATTTCATAACGTCATTTGATAGCATTAAATAACGTTATGGATGATACACAATACGCTACAATTTCGGACCTTGTATGACGTTATTTTGTGGCACCATTGAACGTAAATTAACGTTATTTACCTCCGGGGAAATGGTTGGTAACTTAACGTAAACCAACGCCATTCTCGATTACATTTAAATCATAAAATAACGTTGTTTCATGCGTTTCAAATATCCGGCTTGGGCAATGACATTATTTTTACATTTTTCCCTATTGAAAATAATCACGTTTTTTTCATTACGTTTAATAACGTTATGGGCAATGCTTCAAATTCGGACCTTTTCGACGTTATTTTGTATAACCTGATTTTTTGTCATTTCATTTTTTTATTTATTTAAATATTAGTAATTACAATCGGTAGAATATTGTTATTGTAATGTTTGCGCTTGTCGCTATAAGTAGTAATTAGGAAATTAAAGAAAAAAAATAGATGATTTATAATCCTAGACTGTACTACTGAGCCCTTCGTATTCCTGATACTTACATTTTTACAGTAAGATCTCGTTTTTCTACATTTTTGAACTTAAATAGTAATTTCAAAGGATTTTTTCGATGATTGACGCATACATGTGGATACGTAAATTATTTTTAATAATATACTTTCAATGATTAACTTTTTATAGAATAAAATGACTCTATCGCTCTACTCGAGTAAAATTGATTTTAGAATACAGGCTCTGCACTGCATATTCTCACACTGGAGATCTGTATGCAGGCAGGCCTCAAAAAAATATAAAAGAGAGAAATATAAATTTCTCTCTGTTGGCGTTTCGTCCCAGCTGTCAGAGTGGACTCCTCAGTAAGGCTCTGACAGCTTCCTTAGACGCCCGCCACTTCGAAGAGAAGCGGCATTTATGTGGTCTCGGCCTGCGTTTTTCTCTTGCAAGAGAGAACTCTAGCATAGAGAAAAAGGCAGGTCGCCACCTAGCGGACACTTATAAGAGCCAGTGTCAAAGTTTAGATGGTATGCGACTCTAGTATAGTACATAGAATAAAATGACTCTATCGCTCTATCTCATTTTATTCTATGTACTAAACTTTCGAGTGATAGAGTCGCATACCATCTAAACTTTGACACTGGCTCTTATAAGTGTCCGCTAGGTGGCGACGTGCCTTTTTCTCTATGCTAGAGTTCTCTCTTGCAAGAGAAAAACGCAGGCCGAGACCACATAAATGCCGCTTCTCTTCGAAGTGGCGGGCGTCTAAGGAAGCTGTCAGAGCCTTACTGAGGAGTCCACTCTGACAGCTGGGACGAAACGCCAACAGAGAGAAATTTATATTTCTCTCTTTTATATTTTTTTGAGGCCTGCCTGCATACAGATCTCCAGTGTGAGAATATGCAGTGCAGAGCCTGTATTCTAAAATCAATTTTACTCGAGTAGAGCGATAGAGTCATTTTATTCTATGTACTATACTTTCGAGTGATAGAGTCGCATACCATCTATTAACTTTTTATAATCTGTAAAATTACGTCATTTTCGTAAACCTATTTCGTAACTTATTTGTCAGAGTCCAGTGTGTAAGAGTAAAATAGGAATAAATAATTGTGCACCTTGAAGTGGAAGTGACTATATAAGTGATTATGAAAGTGACAAGTAAGTACTAGCTGTGATAGCGACAAATGAACTGTGCAATCTTTTGCAGTAATTTACAATTGTGTATCCTTGTTTTACGCTAACAAATTTGATTTTGCCAATAACACATTATGAATATCACTTTTGTTTCGCTCCGACGCTATTGCATAGGATCATAGGTAACATGTATAATCTACTTATGATCGGACAAAAAAATGATGTTATTTATTATTCCAACAAACTGAACTCTAACAAATAAGTGGTATACGAAAATGACGTAATTTTACAGATTATAAAAATTCAATCATTTGAAGTGTATTATTAAATATAATTTACGTATTCACGCGTATGCGTCAATCATCAAAATAATCCTTTGAAATTACTATATATGTTCTAAAATATACGAAAATGAGATATAAGAGTAAACATTTAAGTACCAGGAATAAGAAGACTTCGTGGCTCAGTGGTACAGTCTAGGACTATGAATCAAAAGGTGTCAAGTTCGATACTCTTGGGGGACTTTTCTTTATCTTTTTTTTCTTTAATTTCCTAATTACTGCTTACAGCGACAAACGAAAATATTACAACAACAATATTCTAACGATTGTAATTACTAATATTTAAATAAATAAAATAATGATATAACAAAAAATCACGTTATATAAAATAACATCATAAAAGGTCCGAATTTGAAGCATTACCCATAACATTATTAAACGTAATGAAATGACGTTAATATTTTCAATGGGGAAATGTCTAAAAATAACATCATTGCCCAAGCCGGATATTCGAAACGCATAAAATAACGTTATTTTATGATTTAAATGTAATCGAGAATGACGTTGTTTTCAGTTACCAATCATTTCCCTGGGTGTAAATAACGATAATTTACGTTAAATAGTGTCACAAAATAACGTCAAACAAGGTCCAAAGAAGTATCATTTAGTTTCACATTGGTCTCTAAAAATGCCAGCAGGCTCCCGGACTAAATACACAATTTTAAACTCAAATAATTTATAAAATGCACAATATTATAAAATAATGAATGAAAAATATCCAGTAAGTAATTGGAATTTCATGGCAGTTACGTTTAATATATATTTTAGATATTTTTACTTTTTGAAGAACTCGAAAAGGCAGTAAAAATACACTAAAAAGGATATGTTTGATACCAATTTATTAAATTTAGAAAATATTTCGTGTTGCACAGAGTTTATTTATTATACGGCTAAACAATTTATGCGATGTTGTTAAATTACGATTTATTTACGTTTATTTTCAGCCATTATGATGTAATAATTGACATCTACTTATTATTAACATTAGATTAGACAAGTAGAAATAACGAATCTATCAGATCCAAAATTATGTACATAACTTGTCTATTTATGCAAATTGATAGCGCTCCTATCTGACATGCTGGAGGTCCACGTTCGATTCCCGCCGTCGACAAAAAAATACTTTCCTTTATTTACTAACATTTTATCAATTTAATACATACCTTACATTATAAATAACAAAAAACTTAATAGAAATAATTAAAATAAAAATGTAATATAAATAAATAAATAATCTTAAGATTAAAATAAATCTTGCATGCTGCATTTAATGAAATCTTATCTTATCTTACATTATATTAAAATGAAAGATTCCTACTGACAAATAAATGGTAAAACATCGCCATTACTAGTAAAAATTTCTAGCTAAACCTAATTTTTTTTTACTGAAGGTTAATTGTCCAAGCACCCAGCCACCATAAAAAATTTAAGGTATGGCTGTACTATGGGGTTTAAGATATGACAATATTATAATATTTTATGATATTTTATGATCTTTTATAAATTTATGAATATTTTATATTTTATGAATTTATTGATGGTGGATATCTTTGGCTGAGGTTCGTAGTAAAGGTTATTATCAATTGAAAAAATATTTGTAAAGTGTACATTGTGTTTGTGTAATAAATGTTAACCAAATTCATTGTATTTTTTTAGTTTTATATTGATTTTCCTTCCTTACATGGTTAATAATATGTTACATAATTATTTTTTTATATATTTAATAGAATAGAATAGGGTTTATTTTGCACATAGTCAAAAAAATACATATATCACATGAAGTTTACAATATCACAAAATTATTGTACAGTCAAAGTAACTAACATTAATATCACAGCCTTTAACTATTTCTAACGTGAGAATTACCACATCCATCACAGCGCAACTGAAGTGCAGAGGTAGTTTCTTACCGCCGATTTGTACATACCGAGAGATGGTAGGTCTCGAATGCTCCCTGGTAACCAGTTCCAGAAAGTTGCACCGAGGCGACTGAACGACCTAAGGCCCCTGTCAACTCGTGAAGTCGGAACGTTCAGTTCCCTGGGCAACCTGCTGGATGCCCGATAATTGTTATTATGGAACAGTTCAGCGAGGTACGAGGGCTGCCCCATCCTGCGACACTTATACATTAAAGAGAGCAAGAAGTATTTGCGTCTCTCTTCGACCTTCAACCAGCCCAACTTTTCTCTGTAGGGAGTGATGTGCTTCAACTTTCGTAGGCCGTAGATGTATCTGATGCAAGCGTTTTGCAGTCTCTGCAGACGGTCTGGAAGCTCGGCAGAGATGTCCAAATAATACCACCGAGCAGTAATCTAAATGCGAGACAGCGAGAGCATTCACAAGCTGTTTACACACAGCTTCGGTGGTGCTGGAAACGAACGTATTCAGCCCATAAAGGGCTATGTTGACCTTGCGACTGACCGCATCCACTTGAGATTTCCAGGATTGCCTGGAATTCATCACGACGCCCAGATTTGTGACGGTATCTACAAAGGGAACGTTGACGTTCTCCTTCAGTCTTATCTTCTTAATTTCGCAAATGTTGGAGTCAGACCCGAAAATTATGGCATTTGTCTTAACGACATTCAAGTGCAGGCCATTGTCAGTTGCCCAGGAAGACACTAATGGCATCTCTGGTGACTTGGGTGTATACCTGAAGGTCGTCCGCATATAGGTGATGTTTGATTCCACCAACGTTACGTAATACAATAATTCAAACAGTATTAACAATATATAATAGTATCAATATCTTAATATTTACCAATTTTTAAATACATCACTCTCCCTCAATAATTTATTTACTCGTACATAATTATTATGTAATACAATAATTTAAACAGTATTAACAATATTTAAAAGTATCAATATCTTAATATTTACTTATTTTTAAACAAATCATTCTCCCTCAAATAATTCATTTACTCGTACCTAAAATATTACGTAATACAATAATTTAAACAGTATTAACAATATTTAATAGTATCAATATCTTAATATTTACTAATTTTTAAATAAATCACTCTCCCTTGTAACGTCGCCACAGATTTGTAAAGTTTTCACGGGCTTTAAAAACAACAGAGACTCTTCCTACGCTCGAGTCAGTAGACATTGACTTCTCTGAAATTTTAAACAGAAAAGTAAATGCCCTGCGCTGGTACTTTATTAGTACCTTCAACGAAATATCTTGAAAGAAGTCATAAATACATCCGAGCATGCAGACATACTCGTTGCGTTACCCACGAAAAGAGTCAGTAAATAGTCTAACGACATTTTCCCAAGGTTTTCTCCTATGAAGGTCCGTGCAAGCGAGAATGAAAAAAAACCAGACTTTCCTTCGACGGAGATAAAGGCTAGGGCTATGCACACTGGGCGACACAGCTGCAAGCAATAAAACTGCAGACGTTCGACTCAAGTGCGCCGCCTGCGCTCTTATCTTCCCACAAACTATCCCATGTATTTGTACAAGAAACGTTTCTTCTTACTGCGGTATACATCGCCCTTCGCATTGTCAACCATACACTTCCATGCTTCCAATTTAGTTATGAAAAATGAATGTTTTACAGCACACCAGAATTTATTCTCGTATATGCCTAAATTCATCCAAGAACTTCGAACGCAAAAACGAACTAGAATATTATTATTATTAGTAAATTAAGCTAATTTAGCATTACAAGTATATGCAATATTATCCACTCATATATCTATTCTTCTTAGTTATTTAATACATTTCTTTTTATATCCAAAGTCTAGAGTTTAATTATATTACACTATTGTATACTTATTTTGCTCCATGAAGCTATTATTTTAAGTTCGAGTTCAAAAAACAACCAAAAATCCTTGTTTCATTGAACTTACATTGTTTTAAGTAACATTATCAAAAATAAGAAGCGTTATTTTAATAATTATATATGGGAGATATAGACGCGGAAAAGTGGAAGCGTCGCAGCATCGAAACGATACTTGTAGCGCCATCTCTTCAAGGGAGCTCGAACTCGACGCTACCCTCACTCCTCCGTCTCTCTCCCCCGTAATAGGAGGGCCTAAGGCCGTTGCGAAGGCGGGATTTTTCTTTTAGGCTTTTTACATTGGAAAAACTCGGAGGAGGGGCCTATCCCAGATTCCAGAGGGAAACTGAGTTTTAGAAACCTCCGAGCGACAACGACGCGTCTCAAGGAACACTCTGACTCCCACCGCCGTGGTGAGTAGACAAAACGAAAAGGTTTCCTCTTGTATTGCAAACATATTGTTAAAAATTAAAATAAACTTGTAATAAAAAAGAATATCAGTGTTAGCGTCATACTATTCGGTACCTAAAAAAAACCAAAAGAAAATCTTCCAGACTTGATCTACAAAAACCTTTCATAATTTAAAAACCGCGCTCGCGAATCTCTAACACCATCCCAGCCAAGGCCGATCTGGAGAAGAAAAAAAGTAAGTTACTTAAGGGGTTATGCCTGAGTTAAACCTGAAAAAAACAAATTATTAATTATTAGGCAAAAAAAATTATTTATAAGTAATATTAAAAAAATTCTTTTTCCTACTTAAAGTATACATATTAATTGTAATTTTACATATTTTTAAACAATTATATATCTATACTTACTATACAAACAATTCCATGTGTGAAGTATTAAATTTGATCAGATTTTTCCCTTTGCCGTATGAATTCTCAGCATCCGGGTGATGAATATAGAGCAAACTGGATGGACAATCTTCTAAATGTCTTTCTCCTCAGCTTGAATGGAAGGGATTACTGAAAAATAAAAATTTTAAATATTGAGAAACACATAAGGTCATAATATTCATAATTATAGTGAATTATGCACATGTTCACATGCGTAACATTCTTTAAACTTACCTTAGCCAATTTCCCTCCATTCAAGCAGTGACGAAGGATTCCCTGAAGCTCTCCAAAAAATTTCAGCTTGATTGGGCTGATGGTTCCTGAGAAATCCTGCGGCAAGTGATCTAAAATCATAAAAATTCAAAACATGAAAAAAATGCATTTAAAGTTTATGCAAGACACTTATGTATACTTATATCGAGTAGTACTTACATGAACTGCTTGGCATAGTTCTTTTATATTTTAACATAAAATACCTATGTATTATGGGATTTATCAAGACCCGGGTGCTGTACAATACATGTTGATGTACCAGTATCAAAAGCTGAAATTGAAATTTAATTTTTTGATACGCATTCACAATCAACATATTTTACATGAATATAATTTTTGTAATTGCTTACCCATTTTTTAACAGGATTGTTAACAATTACAGTAGGCTTTGAGCTGCTTTGAGACTATCTAACACACAGGTGTGTACATGATATTCATAGTCCGTATACCTAAAAATAAAGAATACACTCACAAAGAACCACTTCTTCACAAATAATATGTTATTTATAGTCCAAACACTTATCTAAATTTGAAGATTAGTAGACTCAGAAGTTATCATAACAGCACAACATCCAGCTTGCACTAAACTACAGATAGCAGACGAAACAGCTGATGTCTGAATGTAAACTCGACTAGGTCGGTAAATAGAGATTTCCCTTTCCATACGCTGTAAGGTGCCATGTTTTCAGCCGGTAATTTAAATTTGCACGTATGTTTTTTTATCCCTTTATAAGTTTGATTAAAAAGACTAGATTTAAATTCTAAATTTATTTTATTTTGAACATTTAAAATAAAAATAAAATCTACGATTTTATAAAAATTAGTTATTTACAGTTTGTAATGATTCAGTAAATAATATGTGTGTTTTTTTTTTAATAGAATTGCACTTTCAAAAAAAGTTTGTAAACGCATTTAATTTTACATTTTCTATGAAAAGGCAATTGTTTTGAATAATCAAAAGTGCTATAAGACAAAACATCAATAATACGCAATTTTGAAAAATAATATTTTTTTAGTATTTGGCCTATAACTTTATAGCGGAATTTTTTCGGGCAAAAAGGACTTCAGCAGCTTATTCTACAGTAAATTTGCCTTAAAAAAATGAAATAAAAAATTTTTTGATTTTTTTGAGTTTTAACTCAGGCATAACCCCTTAATAAATTAGTTTCTCCATATTTTTACTTTTTTCAAAGGACACTGTTCCTTCGCGTTTCTTTCTCCCGTTTTGAAGTAGGAACCAGTGCCGGTGGCGCGGTAAAGTCTCTTTTTTTCAACATAGAAAACCCAGTCGTCCACTTCTCGGGCATAAACTGCCATTGAAGTAACAAAACGGTTTTCTCAAAAAAATATTTTATGATAAATTTTCGCGTAATAACCTCCGTTATTTTGAAAGTGTTGATCGCTCAGGCTTAAGATGCCGTTGCTATCTCTACCTTCAAATTAAATATATTCCCAGCTAACGGAATTTACCCACCCTTAAAATAACACTCGAACAATTACTCTATAGGTGTTTCCCCTTATTTGCCGATTTAGAATTTTTTTCTTCCTCGCTTTCAGTAATCTAGGCTAGAGAGAGCTCAACCCGAGCTATACTCGTACGTAGTATTATTACGTAGTACAATAATTTAAACAGTATCAACAATATTTAATAGTATCAATATCTTAATATTTACTAATTTTTAAATAAATCACTCTCTTTATTTTATTAAATTTATAATTTTTTAAAAAATCTTTAATATAAATGAAATCATCATAATTTTAATTTTTTTTATAAAAAATGTTAAATTATACGTTACTAGTATATATATATATTGTTAATATATAATAATAAATTATTTAAATAATTAAGAACAAATATATAAATAAATATTAATATATTAAATATTTAAATACAATATAATTATTTATAAAATTGTTTAAAAGAAATAATTATATATTAATAAATTATTTATATGTATATAAATAAATATATATATATACCATCCGTCCCAGCACAGCCGACAAAAACATCTTTCAGTTCATTAATATTTAAGTAATACATTTCATTCTAAGTAGTATATTCTGTAAATTTGAAAATAATAATAAAGTTTTATATTTGTAAATACAAAGTTATAATGTCTTTAGTTATATTTTATATTATGTAATATACAGCTATACACACTTAATGTTAATGGAAAGTTAGAATTCCATATATATACTTTGTACATACATATTGTTAATATTGCGTTAAAACTTTTTTCCTGAAAATAATATTTAAAATAATTTAAGTTTAGTTTACATATAGAATTTGTATATATTAATTCATAGAATAAAGTTTACATTTTTCCTTATCAATTATTAACTGGAGAAACTCTTTATGTTTGTTTAATTTATTTTTCAAATATAATATATATACACATGTATTTGCTGAATAAATTTAATGATTGATATTATTTCTGATTAATTGTTTAAATTCCATTTACGTACTGTGTAAGTACATATTGATAATACTGTGTTAATACTTTTTGCCTGAATATAGTTATTAAAATATTTTAATTTAAATATATACATATGTATAATGTGAATATATTAATTCATAGTATAAAGTTTAAATTCTACCTTACGAATTATTAACTGTAGAAACAATTCATATTAGTGGGATTCATTTTAGAAAAAAATATTTATATGCTGAATTAGTTTATTTATAATTTCATTTATATAGTGCATTTCTGAAAATTATAATGACAATTCCAAAAATTAAAATACAGAAATATTATGTTATTATTATGATATATGCTTCTATTGCTCGAACTCAGTATAGGTAAATGAGAGGTATTATGTATTTATTACTATTGTAACGTCCTACGACGTTATTGATTTTTAAACCTATGAATTGTAAATTAAAATACTAGCTTTTCAAAATTCAAAACATGAAGAGAATTAATATATAGATTTCGAAAGATTAAATTTTTAATGCGAGCTGTAATTTTGTAACACAACTAAACAGTGTTACATATTCGGCAATCGTTATACTTAAAAAACTGATTATTAAGCGTTACAGTTTGCAAATTAGTCATCATATTTTAAGAGTCAAATTGGCCTCATTTTAATTAGTTTCGTGTTTAAATCCAAACTCCGTACCACGCGGTCCGTAAACTGGTGGAGATTTTTACACTGTACTACAAAATAGTATCTTGTGAATTTAAGGAACAAATATATTATCCATTAAACACAAAACGAGTGCATCATTTCAATAGCCTATCGTCTCTTCCAACTCACGATTAAGCAGAAAAAGAAGACGAGGACAGCGGAGACAGCAAAATATAGACAGCAGAAGAAGAAAAGCAAAGGTAAGTCATATAAAATACTTAATAGAAATACATTACTAGGGGTAACGAGTCTATATCAATCTAGCCACTTGATTCTCACTTTTAAAAACCAATCTCCATACAAAAGCAGTCCTACCTATGTGGTGAGAGTGCAGGTAGGACGTAACAATTTGGTTCCGATGCAAATCGAACAAGTTATTTATTCAGTAAAAATATTGCAAAAATAATAGTTTTTTTTATAGTAAAATTCATTAAATAGATCAAACAATAGCAACTATAAAAATAGTTAAACTAAAAAGATAATAATTTGATTAATTTTATTCATTTTTCTTCCTTCCTAAGTCTGTTTAGTAGCGACTTTTCCTTAGACCTGCTTAGTAGTGGTCACTCTATTTATTCCTTGGGTCTGCTGTAAAATGCTAATAAGATTCCACTTATTTTTTATAAGTTCATCGAATTAATCATATCAGTTTTGAAAATTGTGAAAGTAAAGTGATTAAAAAGAAAAGAAGTGGAAAAAGTTATTTTTGCAAAAATTATTAAGCGAAAAGCAATTAATAGTAAAAGATATTACAACAATAGAAGTTCAAAATAATTCAGAAATTTCTGATTTAGTTTTGCAAATATCTGATACATTCAATAACATATCTGTTATAGAACAACAGTTCAAAAAATCCAATACTGATTGAATTGATTTAAATAATATAGAACAAGATAAAATTTCTGAAGTTAGTGAGTTTCAGGATACTAGTAAAGTTGCTCAAGTAGAAATAAATTGCTCTAGTGAAAATGTATTGAACATGGCTCCAAATGGTGCTGGCCACTCTGGTGACCAATCAAAACGAAAGCCAATAAAATTAAGTTTAAAAGAGATTGCTGGTTATGTTACAGATTTTGATGGGAAATATATGTCACATACAGATTACATAGAAATATTGAAAGACATGAAAAATTTAATTCATGATATTGATGAAAAAAAATTTACGAGTTTACTAAAATTTAGATTAAAGGGTGAAGTAGGAAGAGCATTGAGAAATAATAGGTTGAATTCGATTTCAGAATTGATAAACGCAATAAGATTATTATATCCTATTTTTGAAGATATTCATGAATTATATGCAAAAGTTGTAAAAATTATTAAAGGGGATAAAGAGCCCGTTTTATTTTACAATAATAGAGTGAGGGAATTAGTTTTCAAAATGAAGGAGTTAAAAAAAATTGGAACGCCCTTCTGAAGCTGAGGAATTGAGTTTTACAATAGAATTAGATAATAAAGTAGCAAGTAGCTATAAAAAGGAGTTAAAATCTGAAATTAAATATGAATTAGGAAATGAAAACACATTTTCTGAATTATCACAAGCTGCTTTTAAAATAGAGAAATAATTAGAAAAGTGAAAAGATTTCAGTGAGAATTTGATTCACAATTTTTATGGGGATAATATTGAGTAAATTAATAAAGTAATGCTTTGTCAAATGTGTAAAGATCGCAACCATGAAGCATTATTTTGTAAAAACGCAGGATGTGTAAACTGCAAAGAAGATGATCATGTTTCCAATAATTGTAATGCTGCGAAAGATAAGACAAAATTGATTTGTAATTTTTGTAGTAAATCGGGTCATTCAATAAGCTCATATAAATTGAATCGGAAACAAAATTTTCATTGCCAGTATTGTCAAGAAATGGGACATGAAGCTTCGCAATGTACATATATTTTAGAGTATATAATATGTCGAAATGTAAAGAACCAGGGCATAATCCGAATAAATGTGTAAATTCGTCTATTCAAAATTCAAGAAAATGTAGTTTTTGTAATAGCTTTGATAATACTGTTCAAAATTGTCCAGAATTATATTGAACGCGATGTAATAGAATTCTATAGATTGGGTGAAAATAAATTTAGATTTTGTACAATTTGTGAAACTGCAAAGCATAATAATAGTGACTGTGAAAAACTTAAAATTCTAGTACAAGGTTATAAGACTAAGCATCAGGTGAAATGTCAATAATGTGAAGGTTTAGGACGTGAAGTAAAAGACTGTGGAAAATTTAAAGCGGTACAAAGTAATCAACAATTTAATAGAAACGGGTATAGGAATAACTATGCAAATAATAGGAATAATTATAATAATCGTAAATACAATAATAATCAACAGCAATCAAGATTTTATGGGAATAGATTTAAAGAGCAAAATCAAAATAATTATAATAATGTAGAAGTAAGAAAAGTGTGTGAATATTGTAATTGGGGAAGAGATTCAATTGATGAATGTAGAAAATTATCAGCTTTAAAAACTTCGCAGAAAAAGTGTAGATTTTGTAGTAAAATGGGTCAAAAAGCTGATAATTGCGATGAAATAACAAAATTAGAAAATCAGCAAGAACAATTTTGTTCAGGTTGTAAAGGTGTTGGTCATAATCTAAATAATTGCTTGAGAAGAAATCAGGGAAACTTCAATTCTCTTCCTGGAAGGAACGCGTAGGAAGGGATTATAATAATAAAGCGTTCCCATTACAAATAAAGAGTAATGAAAATGATGAAAGCAATAGTATTAGTAAGGATTTGTGTAAATATAATAATGATATAATAGATTTATTATTTGAAACATATGTATTAAAGTTAGAAAATCTTTTACAGAACATTGAAATTACAGATGCATATTCAAACACTACATATAAATTATTAGAAGAGAGTGGTGCTCAATTAAATATTATAAAGAAGGATAAATTAATTTCTGATGTCATTGATACTCGTAATAGAATTTTAATTTCTGGAATTACAGAAAATTCCATTAGAACGTTAGGAACTGTAAAATTATTCATAAATGAAACAGATTTTGATTTTCATGTAGCTCCTGACGGTTTTTCAATTCCTTATGGTATTTTGGGGGTGAACGCATTATTAGAGCAAAAATTAAGATTAGATAAGGGTTATTTGGAAATAAATGCAAAGAAAATTCCATTAAAATCAGCTATAAGAAACTATAAAAATAATATTAATATTGTAGATTTAAAGGAAAATATGGGGATTTATAATTTTATACCGATTTTTCATGAAGTAGCAGAATTTAGAATTTTCTTTAAACGATAAAATTCAAACTGTGATTGATACTGTAGAAGTTGATAATACATGTAATATAATTATACCTATGATTGTTGATTTAAGGGATGATATTGCGACGGTACATAGCCGTAGCACGTACGCAGGAATGTGCGTACCTCGTGGAATTCCTGTATTGTTGTGTTCCGAGGCGATATACGCGAGCGCACGCCTAAGAACACAACAAATACACGAGTAGGCGCGCGTGATTTCCTAGTATCGTACGCCGCCTGTGACGTCACAGGCGAGCGTAGTAATTCGCGAAAACGCGGACTACTCGCCACACACACACAGAGCGCGTATCCCCGAGGGATCCCTATGTGTATGCGTGGACACAGCGCAGCCGGGATACACGGCATCACGCGTTCTGCGCATTTGTTTTTTTTTATTTTCGCCGCAATTTCGGCGCTTGACGGAGCAGAGCTCAGTCCCCGCGATCGGCAGCAGGAGAGATCATTATCTCCTTGACCACCACTCTAGCTACACACACACATCACTGGACGATCACTGAGGTAATTGCTACTGCGGCGATGGGTCATTTGACTCATCACATTCTCGTCTGCGCTTCACGCACATACACGAGCGCCGGCGCCTATTTATTTTAATCCACGAAATCTTATATTACTACAACGCCTTCGGTTGAGTGGGCTAAATTTCCCGAACTCCCGTTGTGCGATCGCGAGTGAAGTGCTAAGTGCGCGAATCGTTTAAAGGCTGAATCGCCACCGCGACGTTAATTCTTTTATTATTTGCCGTAGGGTTGATGCCGGTACTATAAGGTCATTGTATCGTACGTACCGATGAACTCTCGGGTTCATTTGCATCATGGTAAAGCGCGAGTACTAATAATAAATAAATCATTTTTTTGTTGTGTATTATCTTTCACAGTTGGTCGGTACTACAGCTGTTTTCGCGGGCTACAATTCTCTGTATTCTTATCCACCACGTGGATCGCGGTGCCTCGCGTAACACGGACACAGGAGGTTCTCAGTGCCGGCGGTCTCGTCGCGCGTGCTTATTCGCGGACGCGAATAATAATACGATATATGATTCTACTACATTACGTAAACATATTAATTTAACTGCACCGTTAAATATTGTCAAGCCCTAAGGCAATTAGTGCGATTGGGGAGCGTGATCTGACGGGGAGTGGAAGTACCACTCTCAGCCTTCGGGCTCCCGAGGAAGGTCGGCTACGCCAGGATTGACCTCGGGTGTTTGCGCGCATCGCGTAGTATCACGAGTAGGTCGCGTCGGTTCGTATAATTTAAAATATACAGCGCGAATCTAGAGTGCATCTTCGCACTGACATTGCTAAAATTCGTGCGCTAATAGATGCCTATAGGGCAAATCGCGTAGTCCTAAATAAATATCGCTTCATCAAATATTTTTATATGCATTAACTCCGTGCACAAGTAAGTGGTGCACGGCCACTTATATGTAATTCCTTCTGGTGTATAAGGTGCAGGTGAATATTCCTTCCACAGTGTGTCCCATCCTCTGTCGCGACTGGACGCTCGGTGACATCCGGGAAGGAGGCACACGTGTTGTAGGGCGGCCAGGCGCATTCCCTGTCCCAGTGTTGTTTTTTTTTGTCTTTTTATGTCCCGCGACGTAATACAGTCTTATTTTTCAGTAGATTTAATGCAAGTCCGTCGGGATATTATAAATGTGGCTCTTGATATAGCTTGCTCCATTCTTTCTTACGTGACGTGACGTATCAGTCAACAGCAACGAGGTTAGGGGAATTTTAGTGAATGAAAGCATTTATTTTCTCTTAGGCACAAAATCAATTTATTATCTCTTCTTACTCGCGGATGATTAGTTAACCGCCAATCTTTAAGTTTTCTTTCTTATCTTAGTATTGTAACGCGACCAGAGAAATTTGATTTTCATTACTACGCCGGGTATAGGATCCCAGGATTTCGCGTACGTTAGTCTTTATTTTCAGGGTGACGAGAGCAAGGGTAGCCGCCTACTGATGCCTAGGACCAGGCAGGTCATCGTACACCATATTATCAACATAATGCCCATTATCACCCCTTATCTTTACTCTTGAATAAAGGAACCCAATTAATAATGCACATGGTGAATGATTATTTCTGTATGTTTTCCCGACCAACTACCTATGTGTTAAGTCTCGAGGTCTCAATTTCGCGTTCGCGTAAGTTTCTGCATCACCTGATCCCTCAGTGATAGCATTTATTAGTAATTTCACATACGTTGCGCCGTTACATTGCAAGGTTCATCCGCGACGGTGTGGAAGTATGTCATTGAGGAGCATCTGGGGCATTCGGTCCTGTACATGGTGAATTCGCGCTGCTACGAAGAAATTCATTGAGAAAGAACCTTGCAATATTCATGTTATTAATGATAATGTAATTAATAAAGGGAATATATCTTTGCAGCAAGATTTAAAGAAAGTTCTAAATGCGGTCAGTTAAATTCATAATAATATTGAAGAAAACATATTGCTTGATCATGATTATAGAGCAAACAAATAGTGAGCAACAAGATTTTATGGATCAAAATTGTGAATGGAATAAACGTAAATTGATTGAATTTTTAAATAATTCTAAAATTAATATTGAAACTTTGATTGCAAGTATAAATAAATGTCTTGGAAAATATGAATTAATGAATCAAGATTTCATTATTAATTATTTAGAATTTATTGAAACTTTACAAAGGAATAATGTACATTTTGAATGTGATAAAAAAATTTGTAAATTAAAAGCATAGATAAATTATTTGACTTTTGATATTCAAGATATGCCAGAAAGTTTTGTTGCAATACCAGGTTTAAAATTTTGCAAATGATGAAGAAACTATGCATTATGGTAATATTTATTTAAATTTTGCAAATGAAAAAAGTTCTGAAGAAATTGAGAATTTAAATAAAATTGAAAGGCAAAGATTATTAATGAATACTATTGATTTGAATCATTTGTCGCGAAGAAAGAGGAAAATTGTAGAAAACTTAATTTAAAAAAAATGACGATATTTGTTGGCTAGAAGGCGCGAATTTTGGGATATGTGATGTTGAAGAGAATGAATTTAATTGAATAGATGAGACACCAGTATACGTAAAACAATTTCCATTAGAATACACAGTGAAGCAAATTACTACTTTAGAAACGAAAAAATTAATTGAAAACAAGCTAGTTAGACCGTCAACAAGTCATTTTAATGTTCCAGCCTTTGTTGTTCCTAAAAAAGGTTTAACAAAGGATAGTAAGAAAAAATGGAGATTGGTAATAAACTACCGAAAATTAAATGCTAAAACTATACCAGATCCATATTTGTTACCAAATATTACGGAAATTTTTGATGATGTGGGTAAAAATAAATATTTCACAACAATTGATATGGTTTCTGGATTTCATCAGGTAAAAATGAAAGAGGCAGATATTCATAAAACGGCTTTTAGTGTTTCTCCTTTAGGTAGATTTGAATTTAAGGTACTACCCTTTGGTTTAGTCAATTCACCTAGAGTTTTTCAGAGAATTATTACGAAGGTATTAGGAGAATTAGTAGAGACAGGATTTTGTTTTTTATATATTGATGATATTATTATAGTTGCTAATTGGATTGAAGAACATAACGACATATTTAATTTAGTTGCAGAAAAACTTAGAGATGCTGGTCTTAAATTAAAGACAAGTAAATGTAAATTTTTTCAGAAAGAAGTTGAGTTTTTATGCCATATAATTAGTGAACAGGGTATTAAAACTGATCTGAAAAAAATGAAAGCTGTAAATAAAATTCCAATTCCAAGAACACGAAAAAATATTAGAGAATTCTTAGGTTTAGCTGGTTATTATAAGAGATTTATAGATAATTTTTTGGACATAGCAAAGCCATTATCAATGCTTTTACAAAAGATGGAAACACTTGTTTGGACTGACGAAAGACAAAAAGCTTTTGAAACTTTAAGCATACATTAAGTTCTGCACCAATATTACAATTTCCAGACATGGAAAAACCTTTTATTATCACGGCTGATGCGTCAAAATTTGCAGTTGATTCTGTACTTTATCAAGGCGAAATTGGAAAAGATAGACCAGTAGAGTTTGCTTCGAGAGTTTTGAAGGCAGCAGAAAAAAATTATCATACTTATGAAAGAGAAGCCCTAGGAATAATGTTTGGTTTAAAGTCTTTCAAAAACCTACATCTTCTACATTTACACTATATTATTAGAATAAAATCCCGAAAAACAATCCTGTAAAAATTGTATAATTTAACGTTTTTGCAACGACCGTGTTCTCTGTTCCAGTGCGGTTCCACTCATGTAAAAAGTTGGGCCTCATCTAATTAGTCTTTTAAATATAGGCCTATAAAGATGACCCAAAATTTCAAAAACTCGCGTGCGAACGTACGTATGGGTGATTTTTTACTCTGAAGCAAATAAAAAATTGAAAATATGGTTAGATGAACTTAATTGTTTTTGAATATTCTACACATTCATGATAAAAAAATTTTGAGATTTTTGAATTAAACCCATTTTTAATAACAAAATAAAATAGATTTCATCAAATTCCTACATATATCCTATATATGGTTATAAAATGGAAAATAATGGATGGAGATTGCGGATGATGGATGGATCTGCAGGTGCTGTACCTCGCAGATAATTTTCGTCGACCTGGGGGTCATCCTGGATATCGTCTACAGGGACAATTTCGAGTTGTCAGGTGTTTTTGCAGTACAACTGGTGCTGATGCTTGCCGACGGTGTTTCGTCGACCTGGGGGTCACCCTGACACCTGGACATCGTATACAGGGACAATTTCGAGTTTTCAGGTATTTTTTCAGTACAATTGGTGCTGATGCTTGCCGATGGTATTTCGTCAATCTGGGGGTCACTCTGACACTTGGACATCGTCTACAGGGATAATTTTTAGTTTTCAGGTATTTTTTAGGTACTTTTTGGGTATAGTTGGTGCTGATGCTTGCCAATGGTATTTCGTCCACCTGAGGGTCACCCTGACACCTGAACATCGTATACAGGCGTAATTTCAAGTTTTTAGGTATTTAATTAGTATATGATTTTGTTACCTACGGTAAAATGAAATTCTGGCGAACCTGTGGCAAAATGTTCCTGTGGCGTCATGTCATAGTTAAAAAATTATACTTGGAGATTGTGCATGAAGAGTTTAGAATTATGTGAAAAAGGTTAATCTCAATCTTATCTCAAATTATACCTATTACATGAATCGAAACGCACTAGAACAGAAACACGATGGTTGCAACAATAACACATTTTATAATGTATTTTCAGAATATTAGGGGATTCTTTACTATTATTATAATAAATTAATATAATATAATATAATTTTTGAATAATATAATATAACATAATTTGTTAAACCCTCAAAATCATGATACAACTTACCCAAAACTTCCGTAATTCTCAAATATATATACTTACGTACGTACGTACGTACATATGTACGTGCTTGGAAAGTGTATTTTCTTTCTACGAAAGAAACAAAAAATCGCAAATGTGCTCCGATGAAATTTAATGTTTTCCATTGCGCTATACATTTTCAAAATCTCAATATTGATCCATTTTATCGATAAAAAACGGAGGCGAGTTATTCGATTTTTCATAGAATGTTATACGATATTCATGGGAACTTTGTTTTTTTTTAATCAAACAATTAAATAATTCGAAACATGAATTAATGGAATCGAATGCTTTCAACTGAGCTTAAAAAACTTAATTAAAAAATCTTAAGTAAAAAATTTGACATTTTCAGGGATGGTTAGCTCGAAAACGAAATAAAATCATGAAAAATGCCAAGAATACTTTTTTTTGTATAATTTATTTTTAAATTTAATTGTATTTTTTAAGGTGTAGCTTGTATTTTTAAAAATTTAAAAATTTTAAACTATTTTTTTGTTAGAAATGTTCGCTGCCTGTTTTGGAGTTATACAGATACTTTTGTATTAAAAATAGCTATCACCATGAATTTTTTTGGATTGCACTTCAAGCTTCTGTCATTTTCAAATATGTTTTTCATGAATAAATAATTTTATATAATGATAATAATTGTCATATACACCATTTTATTTGAATATTACTAGTGTCCAAAAATTCGTGTTATTCACTAAAGAAAAATTCATTACAATTCTCAATTTTTTATGTATTTTTCAAACCTACGTAACTGTCATACAATTCACCCAAAGCTTCTGACATTTTCAAATATGTAATATTGTATGGATAAAATAATTTTCACTAATGCTAATAATTATTATATACGCCATTTCATTTGAATATTTAATAGTACTTGATAAGAAATATCATTATTTGAATTATAATTTATTTAATATTTGAATTCTTTATATATTTTTGAAACCCCAAAACCATGATACAACTCATCACAAGCTTCCGGCATTCTTAAGTATAATAGATTGCATGAGTAAATAATTTTAAATAATGATAAGTATTATTTTATATAACATTTTATTTAAATAATTAATAATACTTTACAAAATTTATTACCAATTAAATTATTAATGTATAAAAATTATAATTTATTATTTATTTTTCAAACCCACAAAACCATGCCACAACAAACCCCAAACTTCTGCGATTTTGAAATATGATATATTGTATGAGTAAATAATTTTAAATAACCATAAGAATTATTTTATAGTACATTTTATTTAAATAATGAATAGTGTTTTACAAAATTTTTTATTAAAAAATTGTATGTGATCGCAAATTTTAATTTTTCATATATTTTTGAACAAACCAAAACTCTAATACAACGTATGACAATTTTCTATTCTACTTAAGTACGATATATTATATAAATAAAATTATTTTAAATAAATACTAATACTATACGGTATACATATACCATATTATATTTGAGCAATCTTGACTAAAATCAAGAGTTTTATTTGGGTCATAGAAGTCCGCCAATAATTATGAATACAATTCCGACCATTTATGATTCTGCAGTATAATTTATTGTGTAAGCCACTAAACAAATAGCTACACAAAACACCTTGTAATCATATATATAGATAATGAAAATCGATAAAACTTTTTATTAATTTATAAATTAGTTAAATTTTATAAATTTTAACATTCTTATATATTTGTCAGGACAAGCACGGGAATGCACTTATCGTAACTACTAATATTTATTATTATGCGAGCTTTGCTTTAACACTTGCTACGCAAATGTCAGGTGGTCACTCCTGACTCGTGAGTTCGAGTTTTTGTTTTGTTTTTTCCTATTATTATAAATGATGTTCGATTGAAAATTCTTACCTTGCTCTTCTGGTGAGTAGATAGCGTCCTTTACTTTCCTATTTCCTTTTTGATGGATAAGAGGTTGGGCCAGGGATACTTATATATATTTAAATCTCAGCTATTTTCTCAATGATTGAATTCGTGTTTGATTTATTCTTCTGATGATTATATTACAAAAATATTGTTTAACACTATTCTGATACACTGACTCTAACAATTGATACTGCTAACTCTGAAATTGTACAACTGTCTTGGGCCAATGCTCGAGAGAGAGTGACTCATTTTTGAAGTTCATTGTCGCCGATCGCCTCCTTCGGCCGACAATTAGCGCTGACGGCAGAGATTGCAACCTCCGCCCGCGCGTCCCTTGCCCTCTATACTAAGTATACGAGAAGCATATCGCACTGCAGCTCACGTTGCACATTCCTTAGGCCAAGTGTCGACACCAAGGAAGTATACCGTCAGCTTGCGCGCAGTACACTTTTCGTACAATGTACTATGTTTCGAATATTCGAGAACAATCAAAATTCGGAACATAACATTCAGAATATTCGGAACATAACATCCTCCCCTCCTTGAAGACGTTTGTTGTCCCCAACAAACCATTGCCTAAGCTAACAGTAAAAATAAATGCTACCATCGGATCATCAATGAAAACCTCACAAATGTCCAAAATACACATTAATAAAAATGGTATGGACGTGAAAATACTAATATTAATTTGGAGAAAAAAACTGTCATTTAACCATATTATTTTTTAAAAAAAAACAACATAGAAAATAACCAAAATCTAGAATGATTCAAATAGGGAAAAACAATGATTCGATGATCACATCTATTTTAACCTACCTACAATACCTATCCGAATATTAATATTATTACTTAATTTTACTGCCATTCATATTAGTAAACTTAATATTATGTAAATCTTCCTCTTCTGCTTGTCAAGCTGCCATCCTAACCGAAGACACCATATACTTATTATCAAACTCAGGTCCAATATAATGGGGTCAATAAATAAATTGGGTCAAACAACTCATTTATAAAAGGTATAAAAGAATATGTATTTGTTATTAAAAAAACACAAATTGGTCCAATAAAAATTGTATTAGCTGTGGTCTAATTTTCCACAAAAAATGGTCCATAAAAAAAAAATTGAATAATATGTGACAAAATTTGGTTCATTAGAAACTGACTGTAGACTCCAGTTCCCAGCTACTGTTCGTTTCCCACTCATCCTGTTTATAATCAGGAATTGGCCCATTATCCAACGATACAGGCAAAGCTCTGGCCTCGTCCTGCAGTCCTCCCTCAGACTGACCTTGATTCTGCAATGCCTGAGCGTCTGAAATGTTTCGCAGTATCTGGTCTAAAATCGGTTCAGCCAGACCAGACGCCTCAGAGTCCAGCTTTTGGTCCATCAAGTTCATGTCATCCAAAGCCTGTGCCATCTTCTTTTCTTCCTCGATGTCGATTAGCGTAGCCACTGGCACTCGTGCATTACATCTTCCCTCATGATGCTTACGATCCTGATTACGCACCCACGTACCGCATGGTTTATGTTGGCGCAATGCCAAAGGATTCTGAATATTGCACACCATATAGTGATCCTTTTCATACCATAGCCCACAAACTCTGTGTTGCCTTCTAAGTGGCCCATTTCGTGGCATGTGTCGCCTCGTCTCCCACTTTGGGTTGTAACCAGCGCTGCAATGATCCATTGCATAAGCTGCCTGCTCCCTGTAAAAGTATTGAATGAAAGCTTGACGCCTCCATGTCTCCACTTTTACATTGGCAGTGTCCATAAAAGTGATGTGATCCAATGGACCATATTTGGCAAACTCTTTGATGAGCTCCTCATTTGTCTGCTTGGGCCACAGCATGATGGAAAATCTCAAATATTGAGTGTCATCCAATGGTCCAGTAATCAACTTCGGCTCGGGGAATGGTCTCTGAGACGGAGTTAGCGTCTGTCGTGACCCACTTGGTCCAAGTTGAATGTTAGCACTCCGCGGAGCTGGAACCAGCCCTTGCGCACGACGCACCATAACAGACGGTCGCTCCAATTCCCTGTGAGTCACACCTGGTCTATCTCCCTGACTCCGGAAACGACGCAACGCTGCCATTGCCTCTAACTGCTGGTCCATTTTTTCTCTCGTCATAACCGTTATGGCCGGTTGGGATGCGTTGATTCGCATCGCTTCATCCACGTGGCTCAACCGATCGTATTTTACGTGAACTATTGCCTTAGTTCTTCCTTCTACTATTACCGTCCTCTCAGAGTGCGCAATGGTACATTCTCCAATACCCTTAAAGATATCCTCCACGTTCTTACGCTGCCCCTCAAATTGGACCTCTAATGCGTCATTAACATGACGCTTGATCAAATAGATCTCCACGTCCGTGGTCCAATCAATTACTTTACTACCAGCATAATTGTTCAACTGTTGGTCCATTCGTGCTGACATTTCTTCTGTCGTTTCCATTCCTAACGTGATCACGAATTGTTTCATAGAATGTGCCGCGATCGCATGCGACGCCCTATGATACGTGATCGTAGCTATAGCATGGCCTTCAGTAATTAATTCAAACTCTATATTACATGCCCCGAATGTCTTGAAAATCCTCTCCACACGTTCCCTTGGCCCAATAAAAACTACCTTTATAGTGAAGGTAGAGATTAACTCCAAGGAATGCAAACTCAATACGTGGTTCATCTGAAAACAAATAAACAATATATACCATTAAATTTTGTTATTAAAGTTTCATAATTCAATCCGCATGCATTAACTTCTATCTTATAATCAAGAAGGGTCCAAATTATCGATAAAGTATAAGGGTCAAAACTTATATTAAATCCTAGTTCATATCTATCTATTCATGGTCCTAAATCTTATTGGTCTTAAAATTTTCATAAAACATAAGTTTCAAATAAGAATTTCGCATGGGGTCCAAACCATACAAAATTCAATGGTCAAAAACAAAAACAAATGGGTCAATTAAAATGTAGAAAATTTATTATCCGAATCAACAGCAATTTTTCTAAGAATACTGGATTCTTCATCATCATCCGACTCCAACAATTCATCCTCTTCCATCGTACAAATCATTAAATGGTCGTCATCATCACTATTTTTGCTCTGTAATCTAGAGGGTCCTGGCTCAGATGATGTCATTCTATTCACCTCCAACGCTCCTATCTTTTCACATATCACCTTATCTTTCTCATCATTGCTCCTAGATCTTTTCCTTAACGAAATGACATCTCTGAGATCTTCAACTGCCTTGTCCTTTCCCAAAAATTTCACCTTTTCCATGTTCTTCTTATACTGCAACACCTTCCAACATGTATCTTCATGTAATGCAAATACATGCACATCAATTTCTTGTCCACACAAATCATGAAATTTCTTCATTCCCACAGGAAACTTATTTTTCGGGTCCTTTTTCAATGCAGCAACAGTTGGTCTGTATATTTGTTTACACTTCTGCATAGCATGTTCAGCATCAGCATCCGCAAAATACTGCACAAAACCAAAGCACAGTCTTCCCTGCTTATTACGCACAGTCTCATAATAATTAATATTGCCAAATTGCATAAAATGTTTAAAAAACATTTTATGCAACTCATCCTTTTCTGCATCTGTTCCTTCCCACGGCAATAAACAAAATAATCTATTACCCTTTTTCACAGATCTTTCCTTCCTCACAGTATGCACCTCTGATCTCACTTTTGGTTCTTTAACAGATTCTACCACATTCGGTCTTGGTCTAAAATTCTTGTTCTTCTTAGTCAACACATTCTTTTCATAGTTCCTAGCTGCTTCATTGGTAATTTTAGACAATGAAAACTCATTACTGATGTTATCCCTATCATAAAATTCCAAATCATATGGTCCAATATTGTTATAAAATTGATCTTGCTTCTTTCTCTGCACAATATTCGCAGTCGCTTCATTTAAATATCTCACAATGAGCTTATTAACATACTTCATATCCTTGATTCTCATCACACGCTTGAAATAAACTGCTTCAGGCAATGGAATCTGCGGTATCATTTCCATCATCTGGGTCAATGACGCATATCCTTTGAAATAAAATATTACTGATCTACAATGTAACATTTCTAAATCTCTGCGATACATCTCTACGTTCCTGCAATTTACATATACAACAATAAAATACAAAAAAAACAAAAAGAAACAAAAACACAAAGACAAACACATGGGTCAAATTGGTCTATTTACAACAGATGAAAACATTATATCATAAAAATTCATTTGGGTCTATATGAAAAAAACATTTTGGTCCAATATATAACACTAATGCTCAGCATTATGTTTAAAAACAATCACTTGGGTCAATAACAATTTTATCATCTCCTACACCAACTTCCTTCGTCTCACGACCTTTACCAGAATCAACCCTTCCCGACCAATTCCTCCATTTTTTCCTCACTACTCTATACTCATGGTCATAACATTTCTCATTAATCTTTTGTCTCAAACATGGAAATTTTACCCCACATTTCATCCCAACAATTAATCCAACTAGTAACATAATCATTATCAATTGCAAACTCAACCCTCCATAAAACATTTTACTCGAACCATAACTCTCTCTCCTATGCTTCCCTATATGGTCCATTTCAATCATAATATCATGTAATGATTTCACTTTATCTGAAATAAGCACTGATCCAATGATCTCTTTCATCTCATCATCATTCATTTCATACGAATGATATTTATTAAATATTTCATATATTTCATTGAATTTCAAACTAATATCTGGTCTATACACATACAAATTTTCATCATTTCTGATCTCTTCTCCAAATATTACAACACTATCTGTTCTCCCTTTGCATCCAGAAGCTAGTCTTAAAACTCCTGTATCATTCAGCATTAAATTCACCTCTTGATTATCCATACATGAAATCCTCACTTTTTCAGACTCACACATTGAATACAACCAAGATTTATCACTACTCAAATACTTCCATTGGGTCCTAAAATAATTTTTATACTTGATATCACAATTATCAAACTCCTTTTTATGTGGATTCAATAACAAATTGACTTCACAATCTCTCGAAGCTGAAGTATCTTGTAACGCCTCTAATGCTGGACAAATATGTGCATAATGGGTCTTTATAGATATTACATCTGGGTCTTGAGCAAACTTAAAATATTTCTCCTGATCACTGCTCAAAGCTAAATATTCAGGAGATGATTGAATATATAATGATCCTTTAATATTCTGATTAATCACTTGTGGTATGTTAACACTATGCATTTTATATAATTGATAAGAAATTTTATCAACTAAAGGTACATATAAAATTATTATGGTCTTGCCATCCTGATGA
>JACCIB010000341.1:0-178128 GCA_018906965.1 Philotrypesis tridentata | reverse complement strand
TAGTAGACATAGACGTATTCAATATTGGACTTGAATGATCCGTGGTCGATCAACCTTAATTTCTTCTAAAATAATACCATCCTCACTATTATTGTTAAACTCTTTCCTAAACTTCTTAAAATTCGTTGCATCTGTCTTTTGCAATGACACAAATAGATGCGTGATGGAACTAAATATTGCTCCAAATAAATGTATGGACCAACCATAAATAGCGTGTAACGCAAAACCTCTAATAATAGTATCAATGGTTAATTTATAACATTTAAAATAATTAAAATCATAATCATTACCGATGATAATGATCCCCAAGTAGTCAATTTATCAATGATTTTCTTCCAAGTATTTTCAGCAATGTGCGTCAGTGTATTCTCCGAGAAGATATTTTCTCCTGTAGATTGTCCAGCTACATCCCTCGCAACGATATTTAACAATGCGACTCTCTCCATAGGAAACAACAATTGTTGCTGTAATGAATCCAAATCCTCTTGCGCATAGACTCCACTAATAGCTAAATTATCAACTGATTTAAATTGTAACCGTATGGTAGCATCTGGTTTCAAAACATTTGGTGATCCTGTTATTTCTGGTTTTGGGGTTAACTTAACCCAATTTTCCTCAATTTTATAAAATGTAGGAACAATAGAATTACAATCAATCTGCATACCCTTTTTCATCGAAATATGCGTTTTAGGCGTTAAAAACCAAGTTTCATTACCCACTAAAACAGGTAATTGATTGTAACATTCTTTGAGATGTAAAATTTTAACAGTTCTTGGTATACATTTAATTAAATGTACTACCTCACCAGCCAATTTTGCTATGAAACCAGGTTTTTTCATAATATTATATGCAAATTCATCCGGGGAAATGGAAGCAATGGATAAGGAATTTTGTATAACTTTTCTTTCAAGTTCACATTTCTCCTTAATTAAATTAATATATAAATCATGAATTTGATTTCTTAAATGTCTTTCAACATAAACAAATTTAGAATTTACATAAGTAAAAATATCCAAATTAAACTTATTAACAGAATCTGCATCATAATAATAAGCATTCAAATTAGCATCTTTTTCAAAAATAAAGAATTTTGGATGTTCAGTACGAATAAGTAATCTATTACAATGCATTTCAGTATTTTTTATCGACAAAGCAAAAGTTATTTCCTTAAAATTAACCGCAAAAACTATTTCCTTGTTTATATCACTAAAATTTAGTAGCTATTCCCTTAAATAAAATATCAAACTTATTCCTAAAACATTCACCTTGAGGCAAAACATCCCAAAAAGTTAACCCACCTTTCATATCCATACAATGTTTATCAGAAAATTTACAAACTACTCCCGAACTTAAAATTAATTTGTCCGAATTTAAATTTATTTTCGCATTATTTTGCATTAAAGTTATTTTAATTAAACCATGAACAAAAACTTTATTCCAAGAACCAAAGCTATCCGCGAAGGAAGCACCCGAGCAAGATTTTCCTGCTGCACTTCCCGCAAAATCTATGCCTTTTGATGTAGTTGAATTTACTTTTAAACCTGCAATAATATGCACCTCATCGTATTTAAAAACTCCCGTTTCATGAATAGATTTACATTGTTCATGACTTATTTCTTTAATGTATTGTTGTTCCGAATTTTCCGTAGGTATTAAATGACCAAATATTCCACATTCAAAAACTGTTCGATGAATTTCAATTTTACATTGAATAATTGGAACTAATCGAAAATCAGCTATTTGTATTAATTCTATAGCAACATTAGTAGAATTTACTTGCTCATCTTGAAAATCACATTCTCCAGAATCCAGAAATGAATGTGTTGTTATATTAGGTGAAGAGGAACCACAATCATATCCTATGATTGCTCCATTTAATTTGAAACACAGTATGAAAATAATAACATTGATGATCAACATTTTCCTCCTAAAACAAACAAAATATATTAGTTTTTCTTTTTAAACATTATTAACTTATTCGCATGAACTGTATTTGATTTTCCATTTTTATCTATTACAATATTATTATTATCTAATACCTCAATAATTTCAAAAGGACCAATATTCTGATTTTTTTCCAGTTTTCCTGGTTTTGGTTCTTTTACAAGCCAAACTTTATCACCTTTTTCAAAAGTTACTGGGTTTATATATCTATCATAAAATTTCTTTGATTTTTCTTTTGAAATTATTAAATTTTCCCTTGCTAACTCAGCAATGTCCTTCATATTCATAACTAACTTTGCTAAATAATCATTGAACGATGGAATACGTTCGGAAATCTTTAAAGGTTCACTTGAAGGTAAACGAGGTGGATAAGCAAATACTAGTTCATACGGTGTAAATTTATGCGCACTATGAACACTCGTATTATAGTGAAATTGCGACAATTCCAACAAATCATCCCACATAATTTTTTTTGTCGAAAAATTCTTCAAATATTCACATAAAGGATGATGAGCTCTCTCCAACGAGCCATTGGATTGAGGCGAAAAAGCAGTTGTTTCAATTTTTGAAAATTTAAATCGTTTCGCTACCGCTTTCAAAAGTTTACTAGTAAAATTTGCACCCCTATCTGTTAAAACTATTTTAGGAGAACTAAAAATACAAATGAATCTTTTAATAAATGCATCCGCGACAGTTTCTGCAGTTTGATCCTGTAACGGAACTACCACTAAATATTTAGAGAGTAAATCTTGAATAGTTAAAATATATTTATTATTATTTTCAGTTATATTTAAAAGACCAACAATATCCATTGCAACCTTGTCAAATGTTTTAATTGGTGTATCTGTAATCACCATTGGTTGCCTAGTTATTACTCTTTTCAACTTATTTCTTTGACAATCATCACAATTTTTTATTCTATTTTCAATATCAGTTTTTAAATTTTCCCAAAAATATTTACTCCTTATTCTATTCTGTTAACACCTGAATGACCCCCAATAGTACAAGAATGATTTTCTTGAAATATTTTATCTCTATTATGTATATCTACATATTCTATATAATTTAAACAAATAATTACTTTAATCTCACTATTTTTAAAAACTTCAAATAAAATGTCTTCAATATCAATCCAATTTAAATTAATTATTTGCAAATGTTTAGATATACTGAAACTATATATTTGTTTATTTAACATAATTTGTTTTAATGAACTAAAAATTTTATAAATATTGTTTTTAAGAATTATTGCTGATTGACCTACATCTATGCATAATACAAATACTTTATAAACATTTAAATCTATAATTTCAATATCATTCACAATTCCCTTGAAAGTAACATTAAGTTTGTATATAAATCTACTTGTATTTCTATCTAATGCTTGTTTATTTTTATCTATAAAATGTACTAAATTATCTTTCCTAAATTCTAAAGATTTTTTTGTAAATACAATATTCTCAGATTTATTTTCACTTTGATGTAATTTTTCCTGATCATTAAATATTGTATTTTTAACCTTATTTCGTCTACTATATTTCCTTAACTTTTGTTTAATTCGATTCTCATTTAATTTTTGAATTTTCATATCATTAGTCAAAATTTCTTTACTATTTAAATCTTTCAACTCTTTTGCTTTTTGAGCTCTCGTAACAACATTTACTTGATTATTTTCTATAGGATTTCTGGACAAAGCATCCGCATTAGTGTTGACTTTACCCGGTTTATAAATAATTTCATAATCATAATCCAATAATTTTAAACGCCACCTTTGAACTCGCGAATTTTTATCTGCAGATTTAACTGACAACAATGGTTTATGATCTGTAATTATGTAAAATTTATTTCCATAAATATAATTTCTAAATGTTTTTACTGCAAACGTAATTGCTAACGCTTCTCTTTCATAAGTATGATAATTTTTCTCTGCCGCTTTCAAAACTCTTGAAGCAAAAGCAATTGGCTTATCTTCCCCAATCTTTCCTTGAGAAAGGACACATCCTAACGCATAGCCTGACGAATCAGCTGTGATAATAAAAGGTTTGCTCATATCCGGAAATTGTAAAACCGGCGCTGAAGTTAATGCTTTTTTTAATTCATCAAAAGCTTTTTGTCTAACCTCATTCCAAAGAAATTTTTCGTCTTTTTTTAAAAGTTGAAATATTGGTTTTGCTATGTCCGCAAAATTATCAATAAATCGCCTATAATAGCCTGTCAAACCTAGGAATTCTCGAATATTTCTTATCGTTTTAGGCAAAGGAAATTTATTTATGGCTTCAACCTTTTGCGGGTCAGTCCTAATACCATTTTCACTTATTAAATGTCCTAAAAATTCTACTTCTTTTTGAAAAAACTTACATTTACTCATTTCTAACTTCAACCCTGCTTCCCTTAGTTTTTCAGCAATCAAATTAAATCGTTCGTTATGTTCCTCGATTGAATTCGCTACAATAATAATATCGTCAATGTAAACAAAACAAAATCCTTTTTCTAATAAATCACCAAGTACCGAATTTAAAATTCTCTGAAAAACCCTAGGACTATTAACTAAACCGAAGGGAAGTACCTTAAATTCAAATCTCCCTAAGGGATATACACTAAAGGCTGTCTTATGAATGTCTGATTCTTTCATTCTTACCCGATGAAAACCTGATACCATATCAATTGTAGTAAAATACTTATTTTTACCTATACTATCAAAAATTTCAGTGATATTAGGTAAAAGATAAGGATCTGGAATAGTTTTAGCATTTAATTTTCTATAATCAATTACTAATCTCCATTTTTTTTACCATCTTTAGTGAGACCTTTTTTAGGAACAACAAAAGCAGGTGCATTAAATGCGCTAGTAGATGATCTTACTAAATCATTTAATATTAATTTTTTAGTTTCAGCTATAGCGATTTGTTTTAAATTATATTCTAACGGAAGTTGCTTAACATAAACTGGCTTTCCATCCGTTAAATTAATTTCATGTTCTTCAATATTACAAATACCAAAACTTTCTCCCTCTAACCAACAAATATCACTATTTTTTACTATTAAACTTTCACTAATCTTTTTCCTTTTATTAGACAAATGACTTAAATCGACAGTGTTTTTCAGTAATTGTTGCCTTTCATTAAAATTTTCATTGCTTAACCTATCAATTTCATTTTCTGTATTTAAAGAAATAGATCCACAATGCAAAGTTTCTTCTTTTTTAGGTAATTCAGCATTAAAATTTCCTATATAATTTTCCGGCATATCCTCAATATGAAACGTTAAAAAATTTATTGTATTTTCCAATTTACACAATTTCTGATTGGAATCTAATTCAACAGAATCTTCAAGTATTGTACAAACCGTGGGATAATAATATTCAATAAATTCTTCATCTGAATCAATTCCAACTTTCTTTAAACAAGTGTTTATATTACCAATAAAACTTTCAATATTCATTTTGGATTTATTCAATTAATCAATCAAATTGCTTTTATCACGCGCATTTTTCTTGCTTTCTATAATACTAAAGTTCTCAATTTCAAAATCATTCATTTCTAAGTTATTATTTATTTCACTAACTGTATTAAATATACACTTCATATCTTCATTTAAATTAATTTTCTGACAAATTTTAAAAATAGAAATATTTTCACTATCATTTCTTACATCAAAATTTGAAATAATAGAACTTTCCACATTTTTATTTACAACTAAAGGTACTTTTGCATGTTCACAATGCATTTCAAAATCAGGAATTCATTCAGAAAATTCACACTCTTCAAAAATTATTGTAGTAATAGCTTCTTTAACTTCCTGTTTAGGAATTATTTGTGTATTAATATAATATTTATTAATAATTGATTTTAGTTGAAATTTTTGCCCGTTAATATCCAAATAACCCTTATCCAATCTTAATTTTTGTTGTAATAAAGCTTTAATTCCTAAAATTCCATCAAGTGGAATAGAGAACTCATCTGGTGCAACATGAAAATCAAAATATATTTTATGAATTGGAAATTTAATCAAACCTAAAGTTCTCAAAGCATTATCAGTAATTCCTGATATTAGGATTTTATTATCAGTATCTATTTCCCTAGATAATAATGTGTTATTTTTAATAATGTTTAATCGAGCACAACTATCTATTAATAACTTAAAAATAGCCTTAGAATTTACATCTTGTACTTCAATATATTGTAATAAATTTTCTAACTTTAAAACATAACTATTAGCTATAACATCAACATTACTTGAATTATCATTATCTTTCGACTCTAAAAACTTATTTATTTCAAAAATTTTCTCTCTATTTACCACCATTTGGAACGACTTATTTTCTAAATCTCTTCTTACGCGTTCCTTCCCGGAAGAGATTTTAAGTTTCCCTGTTTTCTAAAACAATTTTCAATAGTATGACCCACACCTTTACATTCTGTACATACGATTCCCTTTTTGTGTTCTAAAACTTTAATTTTATCACAATTACTAATGCTATGCCCCTTTTGTGAACAAAACGCACAGTTTTCTTCTACATCTGATGTCAACGCCTGCAATTTTCTACAATTTTTTACATCATGATTAAAACCATTACAATATTCACAAACTTTTTTATTATCTTTATTAGTAAAATTGTTTCTATTTTGTGGTTGAAAATTTTGCTGATAATTATTTTTCTTAGAATCGTAATTATTATTTTGCAATAATCCTTTTAATTTCCAACAAAATTTAACAGTATGGCCAGATCCATCACATCATTGACATTTATATTGTTGCTTAGCTTTACTTTCTGTAACTAATATTTTAGCTACTTCACAATCAGAAGCCTCATGATCCGCAGCTTCACAAATAGTACAAAATCTAAATCTATTTTCTCCTAATTTACAAAACTTTGTAGGATGCCCCCTTTTTTGTCACCTAGAACAAAATTGTTCCGGACAATTCTGTGGAGAATGACCCACATTATTGCAAATTGTACAATTACCATTCACCGACAAATTTACACATTTAATTGAATCGTGACCTGGTTCTTTACATTTATGACAAATTTCAAAATTTCGAACTATTGAACATTGAGGTGCTTTATGCCCCATTTCCTGACAAAATTGACAATGATTATTTTGCATTTTATTTAATCTACATGTACTAATAGAATGTCCCGTATGACTACAAAATTTACAGATTAATCTAATCTTATCTTTAGCAAATCGACAATTATCCGAAAAATGATCATTTTCTTTACAATATATACAAGCTGTTAAACGACAAAATAATGCTTCATGATCCCGAGCTTCACAGAATTGACAAGTCATTATTTTTAAAATACTTTTTTCTTCAACTATATCACTCCCATACATATTATTTATACTTCTGAAATCTGAATGTTTGCGTTGATTAATTTCAGCTTCTATAGTAATAGCTCTTATTGCTAAATCATCAATCGTAATTTCATTCCCTAACTCATATCTAATTTCAGGCCTTAAACCTTTCCTACAACTAATTGCCGCATCATTATTCAATTGAGTTTTAAAACGTTGTTTTTCATCATTAGCAAGTTCTTCTAATCCTTTTATTTCATTTATTTTATACAATAATTCTCTTATACAATTTACATAAGATAAAACACCTTCTCTATCCGCTTGCATTATTTTACATAATTTTGCATATAACTCATGTATATCATTTTGTATTGGATATAAAATTCTTACAAATTTTAACAATTGATCAATAGATTTGATATTATTATGATTCAATGCTTGACCTACTTCACCAGTCAATCTCATTTTAATTATATTTGTAATACATTCACCATTAACATTAGACACGAGATTTTTCAAATTTTTTATTTTCCTAATAAATTCAGCTGGTGACATATTTTTGCCATTATATTCAGGAATCAAAGAGATTATTTCATTCAAACTGCAATTTATCGGTCCTCCCGCCGTTTGTTGATCATTCCTATTACCCGTCATGTTTAAATTAAATGACTTTATACTAGAATTATCACTAATAATTGTATTTGATTCTAACAAACGAGTAGAATTCGAATTTTCCAATTTAGTCAAAGCAAAATTTGATAAACTAGTATCTGCTTTATGAACTAATTCTACTTCTTCTTGCAAACTTAACTTTTCTTTTTCTAAAGATTTTTGCTTATTTTCAATGGTATTAATGAATTTATCAATATTAAAATTTTCCCATTGATCTATCAGCGAACTTTGATTAATTACAGTATGATTAGTATTTTCTAAATTACTACTAGCAACGGATAAATTCGAATTTGTTGATTTATAACCTTCATCCAATGTATATTGAAGATCTTTAGATGTACCTGTAATTAAACTCTGTTCTGCTTCAAAACCCCCGGTATCAGAATAATGACTTTCTTCAATTGAAAAATCTATCAATTCGTTGTTCTATAAAGTACGATTCTGTGTTGAATTTAAAATTTCATTTTGTTGATTTGTATTACTGCTTATAACACTTATTTCGTATTTTGCTGTATAGATATTTTCAAATTTGCTGAATCGGTTGATTTTAATGCTGTATTTGGAGGAGATCTCACAGTTTTTTGACTTTTCTTAAAAATGTTACCTGATAACGGATTCCTTAACGAAGACTTTAATTCCGGATTTAATTTCAAACGATTCCTAGTAATTATTGTTCTTTCTGGATTTTTTTTAAATTCATTATTTTTACGACTCATTTGAATAATTTGGCATAATTAATATTTACATTAATGTGCTGTATAAATGCTTCAAAAATCTAAATTCCCAACATATAATTTCCCAACTTACATCTGAGTTAAAAAGCAAAACAATAAACAAAAAATCAAATAGTAAGTTACAAAACAATTTTACTCCTTTAAAAGACCCAGTTATACACTAACCTATATATCTAATTACTGTTCGCGACAGTCTTTGTATTTTGCTAACGCAGCTTTCCCGCGCGGTCAGTCGCCGCTGTTTTGAAATGTAATCCTATCTACTCATATACTTATCAAATATGTCTTACACCCTGTTACCTATGTATTATTATCAAGAACACTTGTAACTAATCTAATCAGCCTACTCAGTAACGTCTGATAGCACTACAAAACAAAACTTAATATTTCAAATCTCTCAAAATTCAATTAAAATTCAGATATTTCTAAATCAATAATTTTTGTACTATATATGTAGTTAAATTTTCCCAATGTATACTAAAAATACAATTAAAAAGAACAACAAATAACAAAAATACACTTCAATAAAGGCTGCTCACGCACGATATTTGTATCGGAACCAAATTGTTATGTCCTGACTACTTCAATTTAATGCCTATAGTCAGGATTATTTGTAGGGATAAAAATCTAGCGATTATAAGTACCTAACTCTCTCAAATAAATGTATTTCCTATGAGAACAAAATCAGAACTTACCTTGTTTGAACTTATGACGTTGGATAGTCCTTCGTTATTCAAGAGGAATTGTTGAAGATCCAGTTAATGTTTTTGTAAGATCGTTGTCTTCAAAACACCCCAATGATTTAAACAATTTCCTTCAGGTTTCAACGTACAGGTTTTTAGGATTTAACTAAATTATTCCACACAATAAAAGTATACTATTATTTACTACATTTATTTTCTAACAAAACTTTAGAATAGTACACAAATTAAAAGTATGTAAACCGTAATAAATAACAACAATGAATTTTAAATAATCAAAACTCCGCCAATTTTCGGACCGGCGTGGACGGAGTCGATACAAAATCTTGACTGCCTAATTGAGGGCATTGCGTCTCTTTTAAGCACTAAACTTAATTTACAAATTTACAACATTATTGATTATTAATTTTCAAACATTCTGTAATCCTACATACAATATCGAGATCTTTCAAAAGTGTGACAATCATCAAACCTTATGCAATTAACGTAATCGATGTTATGGTTTGAATTTTGAAAGCAATATTATTCCCTCAAATTATCAACTTCCAACTATTAATTTTGCAGCTAAAAATTCAAATAGATAACGTCATACGACGTTACAAGCACAAATTATTTACGAAATCATTATGTACTGTAATAGCTAATTTTTATGAAATCGTAGATTTTTTTTTATTCTGAATGTTCAAAATAAAATAAATTTAGAATTTAAATTTAGTCTTGTAATTTTTAATCAAACTTATAAAAGGGTAAAAAAACATACATGCAAATTTCAATTACCGCCTAAAAACATGGCACATTACAGCATATGGAACAGGAAATCACTGTTTTACCGACCTAGTCGAGTTTGCATTCAGACATCAGCTGTTTCGTCTGCAGTCTGTAGTTTAGTGCAAGCTGGATGTTGTGCTGTTGTGATAACTTCTGAGTCTCTCTAGTGTTCAACTTTAGATAAGTGTTTTGTACTATAAACAACATATTATTTGTGAAGAATCTGTTCTTTGTGTGTGTATTCATTGTTTCAGGTATATGGGCTATAAATATCATGTGCACGAGAAGATGTCTGTGTGTTAGATGGTCTCAAAGTGTACAGTAATTACTAATGATCCTATGAAGTAATGGGTAAGCAATGACAAAATTTATACTCATCTAAAACATGCTCACTGTGAATGCGTATTAAAAACTTACATTTCAATTTCAGCTTTCGATACTAGTATATCTACATGTACAGCACCCGGGTTTTCATACATGGCTTAATATATAGGTATCTTATGCCAAAATATAAGAAAAATATGCCAAGTAGTTCATGTAAGTACTACCAGTTAAATATACATAAGTGTTTCGATAAACTTTAGATGCATTTTTCTCAGTCTTGGCATTTTTATGATTTTAGGTCCTTTATCGCAGGATATCTCAGCATCCAGATGATGAATTGACACCAGACAGGATGGAAAATCTTCTGAATACGTTTCTTCACTGCTTGAACGGAGCAGAATTGACTAATACAAGGTAAAAATCAATGTTGCGTACATGAATATATGTAATATTCACTATAATTACTGATATAATCATCTTATGAGTTACTAAATATTTAAAATTTATTTTTTGTAGAAAAGTCTTCCGCTCAAGCAGTGAAGAAACATATTCAGAAGATTTTACATCCTGTCTGGTGTCAATTCATCATCTGGATGCTGAGATATCCTGCGGCAAAGGGAAAAAAGTGCTGAAAATTAGTGATTCATACATGTAATTGTTTACAATGTAAGTATAGATATATAATTTTTTGTAAAATAGTTAAAAATATATTTAATACCTACATTTTAAGTAGGAGAAAGATTTTTTTTATACTATTAATAAATAATTTTTTTCAGCCTATTACTTGTTAATGTCTTTTTTACAGGTTTAACTCAGGCATAACCCCTTAAATAATATTTCTCACCCTATATGTCCGACTTAAAATAATTCTTTCCTGTCTACAGTATTACATGAACTTATGAAAATCGTTTTTTGTGGTGTATAGTAATATAAGCTTGAAATTTTTTTAAATTATAGATCATTCACGATATAAACACATGTTCTTGTGTATGTGGTATGAAATTAAAATATTCAATTAAAAATGTTTTGTAAGGTAATAATAACTTGAGCAAGTTAAAGTTTTTGTATTTTTCTGAACTCTAGCTATACATAGTTATAACAGAAATGACTTTCAAGTAGAATAAACGTAAATAGAATACTATAGGTATATGAATAAATCTAGCGCGCGCTGGCCAACAGCCCTCGCTTCGCTTGAGGTGCCAATGCCGCGGTACCGAAAACTATATAGTGCGCATCAGATAAATACTGAAGTTAGCTACTTAATTACTTACTTACTTTTTTAACTCTTGGCTGTGGGCTTGGTTTTCAATTAAACAAAAATTTGTAGATTTTATAGGTTTTATTATGCTTTTTAGTGAACGCACCTTAGGCCTGAGGTAGTGAAAAGTAGCATATGCTCATTATAGGAATATATCGAGCAATCAGGCGCTGCGGGAATGCCGCCTTCGTGAATCACGTAGTTTGCTGCTGCTGTTGTTGCTATTGCTGTTTCTGTTGTTGTTGTTACTTTTGTTGTTGCTTCTGTTATTGTTGCTGCTGTTGTTGTTGCTGCTGTTATTGTTGCACTGGCTCAAACATCTCCATTTCTTCAGGATCACATATTATTGCAGCCCAGTAATTTACTAGAATTTACGGTTTAGGGTGATATCGCTCGGATAACTCGCTGTAATCAATATACTCGACTCCTCCTTCACTTAACTACTCATCCAGTTGCTCGAGCGAAATATCAGGCGTAGTGTACGTTTCATGACATTTTCTAGCCCTTTTTTTTCTGAAACAATGATAAATTATTATTATTATTTATACAATATTTTAGGAATATTATTTACAAAAATACTCACCGAAATTTCGAAATGCTACTCAGAAACGATTCTGCTCGTTGCACAGCTACGACTCAAATGTTAGTCGGCCCGGTGCAGACGAAAATCTAATCATGCGTTCTCTCTAATCCTCGCGCGTGCTCTCTCTCTCTCTCTCTCTCTCTCGTCTCTTCTTCTCACTCCCTCTTGTGTAAAGCGCACTTGTATTTGTTCATTTATTTAAAACAAAATGTATATTTATGAAATTCAATTCAATTAAATATTTTTTCCTTTTTTAGGAATTGACCATGGATATGATAGAAAAATGTAAACAACTTGTCAAATCATTGGAACAAGTTGAAAAATTGCTAAGCAGTTCAACTGATCCTGCATCTATTAGACGATGGAAAAATTATTACTTACATTGTATAAACACTTTGAAGAATGTTTTTAAAAGTGAATATTTATCTGTACAACAGAAACAGAGTATGTTCTGCATAATTGCAAAAACAGAATTTATGAAAACAAGGTTTGAAACCATGAATCAGAGAAAGTGGTAGTGGATTATTGCAATCTACGAGGAATTGAAATGTTATAACTAACCATATTCGTTGGATTAACATGAACAGTGCATTTAAAAGTCAGATGAAAATAGCTATTATAGCCAATTTAACACAAATAGATCTGGTTGAATTCCTACAACATTCCTCAACATTATTTGCACGCAAAATAGAAAGTATAATGAGTGATAATATTAAAGCTTCGAAAGTCAATACAGTTTTATCCTGCAAATTTAAAATTAGATGTAATGGAAATGAAGAGGAAGAATGTTTTGAAATTAAACATTTCAATACAGAAAATCATGAAATTTTATTTGGAACAGTCTTAAATAAATGGTTTAAAGCTAATGTCACTGAACCTTTACTCGCACATATTGAGGAGTTTCAAGAACGTGATTCTAGCTGGACTTTTCATACTAATGAGAGTATACAAATAAATGTAAAGCAATTTAATCCATTGCGTAGTGGTAGCTCATAAAATTATGATAACAAATGTTTTGTATGGGCGATTTTATCTGCGCTAATACTATCAAAGACAAAAAGCATTCTTATAGATTTATAAGCAAATATATCAAATATGAGCATGTATTAAATGTGAAAGATATTGAGTTTCCACTAAAATTGAGGCCGATACCACAATTCGAAAAACAAAATAGTTTTATTTCTATAAATGTTTTCGGATTGGAAAATAAAATATTGTACCTCTATATTTAACAGCTTTAATAACACAGCAAAATGATAATTTAGAACTTAATTAGCAATGATTTTTCAAACAAAAACCGAAAATTATTCATTTGCGATAGATGCTTGAATTTCTTTTACAAAGAAGATAGTTTGTCTCAACATGAAGAACATTATAAAATGTTAAACAACTGCAAAATTAGACTACCCGGACCTGGAAATGATATAATTCAATTTAAAAATCATCAATTTAATGAAAAATTACTATTCATCGTCTATGCAGATTATGAGTGTTTGTTAAAACGTATAAGGCAAGAGAAAATCACTAATACGCAACCAGTGCAGAGTCATCAGATATACAGTAAAGGATATTATTTTAAATTCAGCTACTACAACTCTTTATCAAAATATAGTTTTTATAGAGGTTCTGAAGCATCTGCATGGTTTTCTGGAGAATTGAAAAAAAGAAAAGAACGAATAACTAATTTATACAATAATCCTTTACCTATGCCAAATTTATCTCAAGCTGAAATAACTGACTATCACAATTGAAAGATATGCCATAGTTGTGAAAAAAGTTTAAACGATAGTAAAAAAGTACGTGATCATTGTCATCTTACTGGAAAGTATCGAGGACCTGCACATAGTACATCCAACTTAAATTATCAGGATTCGAAAATAGTTCCTGTCGCATTTCATAATTTGAGTGTTTATGAGGCACATTTTATCATAACCGATGTTTCAAATCATTTCCCCGGACAAATTGATTTACTCCCTCTAACAAAAGAGATATATACTTCTTTTACAAAGCATGTAGAATATAGTTCAATAAAATTTAGATTTTTAGATTCGTTTAGATTTATACCTTCATCATTAGAAAAACTGGTATCATATCTAGAAGACTACAAAGTTATTAATAAAGAATTTAGTGAGCTCAGTAGAGAACAAATTAATCTGTTAACAAGAAAAGGTGTTTTACCCTACGAGTACATTAGCTCATATAAAAGTTGGAAGAATATAAATTGCCTGAAAAAGATGAATTTTTCAGTAAGCTCAATGATTTATATATATCTGATGAGGATCGATTATCAGCATGCTGAAAATGTATGGAAAACAATTGGTGAATACTCCGATCTCTAGATGAAAACTGATGTCCTACTTTTAGCTGATCTTTTTGAGAATTACAAAGAACAAAATATGAGAGTCTACAGTCCCGATCCTTCTCATTATTATACTATTCCCGGTTTTTCTTAGGATACAATGCTTAAACATACAGGAATAAAATTAAAGCTTTTGACCGATATTGATATGGTATTTTTTGTAGAGCGTGAAATCAGAGGTGGTTTAATTAAATGCTCAAATCGTTATGCAGCATCGAATCACAAGTAAACGTTTGAAAAATATGATGAAAGTAAGGAAAATCAGTTTTTAATTTATTTAGATGCAAATAATTTGTATGGACATAGTCTTTCACAAAATCTTCCATTCGATAAGTTTGAATGGCTTGAAAATTTAGATGATTTCAATTTATGGAGCACTGATGATTCCTACGGTTAAATTCTCGAAGTTGATTTAGATTATCCAAGCAATCTACACAATGATCATAATGATTTACCATTTTGTCCTGAACATGCAAAACCATCAGGTTGTAAGCAAGAAAAACTTTTGACTACTCTACGATCTAAAAGAAATTATGTGATTCATTATGTTGCTCTAAAACAGGCTCTCTCTAATGGCCTACAACTTTGCAAGATTCGCAGAGTTCTAAAATTCAAACAATCGCGATGGCTCAAATCGTACATAGATTTAAACAGTAGTTTGCGATCAGTAGCAAAAAACGAATTTGAAAAAAATTTTTTCAAGTTAATGAATAATGCAGTATTTGGTAAGACTATGGAAAATGTTAGAAAAAGAGTTTCAGTAAAACTTATGAGTAAATATGAAGGAAGATATGGTGTTGAGGCTCAAATTTCAAGTCCAAACTTTCATAGCAGTGCTATATTTAACGAAAATCTGGTTGCTATGCAACTGAATAAAACTGATAGACTGATCAATAAGCCAATTTATGTTGGACTTACAGTTCTAGATCTTTTAAAGGCATATATGTATGATAGAAGCCGTCCGAGTAAAGGCACCAACACTGATTTAATTGATTTGAAAAAATGAGCGTTGACTTGTTTGGACGACATTTGAATACCTTAAAAGGTCCTCCTGGCATTGGATATAAACTCACTCATGATAGTCAGTATAGTTTCGAAGACAAGAGATTGTGCAACTTAGCAGATCCTAAAGAACTAAACGAGGCTATAAATTTAAACACTCTGCGCAGTGCTAACACGCTGAACAGTGTTACTCAAACTATAAAATCTGATTTAAAAACTGAAATATTTAAACTACATGAAATAGTTGAGTTACACAGAGATGAGATTGATGAAACGCTAAGAACACTTACTATTAATATTGAGACACTAAACAAACTATTACTTCAACTAAATAAATGAACATAAATAAGTATTTTAGCAATACAAACTCTGTGCACGAAAAGCATGGTTATGATAAGTTGGATACATATAATACCGATGGAAAAACAAAAGATTCTGTTTGGAAAATGTGTACTATTATCTTCTCGAATAAACATTATTGTCCCGGGCGAGAAGGTTATAAAAAATTGTAAAAGCTACGTTTGTAGTATAAAATAAATTGCAAATTTATTTTTAATAAAATTTTGTTTTATTTACATCCAATTATCCTTCTCCTTCCTCGATAGTCTGTTTGGAAACAGTTCAATTTTCGGGGTAAAAACAGCTCGCTGGGGACCTGATTAATAAAACACAGTCATTTGCAAGATGGCGACGGAGAAGAAAAAGCCTCCTGATCGCCACGTGGAGAAATTTTATAAGTGTCATAAGGATACCAAGATTGATATAGTGATTTGTATCATATGTGAAGACATCTATCATTACAATGATTTTATAAGAAAAAATTGTGGGACAATAGTGAGTGAAAATTTAGCAGTCTGCAAAAAGCACTCGGAGGTAAACCTAACCTCTTTAGAGGACGAAAGTATACTAACGAATCAATGGAAGATAATAATGTGCCAAATAAGACATAGATGGAAGGAGCAATCTGTGCGGTGCCAAAAGATACATGATACACAAATTGCGGAAATAGAGAAAGAATTACAAGAAGAAAAACGTAAACAATTGGGTTATGATCTAAATCAAACTTTTTATGAGTCAACAACGGGGCAAGAGGAAAACTATAAGAAAATGAAAGAAGAAAATAAATTACTGAGAGAACTAAACGAGGAATTAAAAGATAAGAATAAATTATTAAAAGATCTATTAAAAAAGGAAAAAGAAAGCACAAGTAAAAATACATATGCAGAGATATTAACAGGAATAAAGGAAAAGGTGAAACAAGTGCCAAAAATAAAAATAAAGAAAACAGGGGAGAAATCATTTCAAGACATCAAAGAAAAAGTGTCAAAGTGTCTCATGAAAAATAAAACAATACAAACGTATAAAATTTTTGAAATAGAAAAAAATGATGAGATAATAATAAGTGTAAGTGATATCTTACATTCCTTTGCTAGATTTGAGTTTAATATTTCTAGAGCATTTTCTACATTATTATTATCATATTGCCATAAGTAACACTGAAAATTTAAGAATTTCGGGAATATATAAATCTCATGATGTAACTAAGACTGAGTTTATATTATCGACTAAGAGATATTTACAAGAAAATTTAAGTATTAAAAATCATTGTATAATTGGAGATTATAACATAAACATTTTATACAAAGAGCATTTAATATATGATAATAGCGTAGAGCAAGAAATTTTCAATAACTTTCTAAGCCACGAATATGCACCTTGTTTCCTAGGGATAACAAGGCCTGCTGAAAATAGCTAAGGAGGTACTAGTATTGCCAATTTTTATATAAAATCGAATAAAATAGATACAAGAGCATTTAAAATCACAAATCCGTTTAATGATCATTATCCATTACTAGTTGAATTTAATATAAAAGAGCCAATACAAAATAAGGAAATAAGTAAGATAATATATTATAACAAACTCAAAAATATAGCAAGTAAAATGGAATGGAGATCTATATTGTCAATACAAGATCCGAATTGTGCTATAAATAAGTTAATAAATATGATCCAAGAATGTAACGAAAAAGCGACCTCATTAAAAAAACCAAGTAAAAATAGGAGAGAGAATATACTAAGAAAAAAGTGGATCACGAAAGCAATAATAGTATCTTGTAAGAAAAAAGAAATGTTGTACAAATTATGGAAAAAAAACAAAATGAGTGAAATTCTAAAAAAAGAATATTTGGACTATTACAAGATCTTAAATAAGGTGATAAAAGATGCTAAAATAAAATATGATAGAGACAGAATAAACTATAATTGTAATAACTCAAAAAAATTATGGGCAATTATAAATGAAAAACTAGGAAAAAACAAAAGTTGTACGAAGAAAATAAGATATATAAATGATGGAAAAGGTGGAAAAATATAAGACAGTATAGAAATCGCTAACAATATGAACAAATACTTTTGTGAAATTGGAAATAAGTTATGCAAAGAAATTAATATTGATAGAATACAAATAGAATCAATTGAACAAAATCCGAAATCAATTTTCATAACACCAACTAATGCTGTAGAAGTAATAAATATAATAAATGAGCTTAAAGATAAAGCGGGAGGAGAAGATAAAATCAATTCTAAAACTCTCAAAGAAATGGTCACTTATATAGCTGAACCTTTGCAGTATATATTGAACAATTCAATTGAAAAATCAATTTGGCCAGATGCACTTAAAAGTGCAGAAGTAATTCCTATACATAAACAAGGCGACAAAGTAAATATATCAAATTATAGGCCGATCTCACTTATTTCTAATTTAGCAAAAATATATGAAAAAATTATACATAATAGAATAGTGAATTTTCTAAAAGAATGCAATACATTATCTGAATACCAATTTAGATTTATTAAAAGTAGAGGCACCAAGGATGCACTAAATAAAATAGCCGATATAATTTATAAAAATCTAGATATAAGTAAACCGACAATAGCCACCTTTATTGATTTAGCAAAAGCTTTTGACACGGTGAATCATAAAATTTTATTAGAAAAACTAGAAAGGTATGGGATAAGATGGAAGGTACTAGAGTTATTGAAAAGCTATCTAACGAATAGACAACAAAGAGTAAGGATTAATGAAAAATATAGTGAAAAAAGAACTGTAGATACTGGAGTTCCTCAAGGAACTATATTAGGACCACTTTTTTTTATATTATATATAAATGATCTACTGTTAGATATGCAAAAGGAGACCATATTATCCTATGCAGACGACGCTGTTATTATCTCACATGATACACAGTGGTCCAAAGCACAGGATAAAATGAATAAGTACTTAAAAAAAGTAGCAACATGGTTATCAGTAAATAAATTAGTACTGAATACCTCTAAAACAGTATTCATGACTTTAGGAAACTACAAAAATAGTGTGCCGTTGGAAATGAATATAAAAATCAATGATCAACCGATGAAAAGAGTTGAGAGTCATAAATACTTAGGGGTATACTTCGATTATAATATGAAATGGGATAAACATATAGAATATTTAGTAAAGAGAACTAAATACTTAATCTATATTTTTGCAAAATTAAAAAAGGTTATGGGGATAAAAACGTTAATGAAAGTGTATTATGCTATTTTCCATAGTATAATCAATTATGGCATAATTGCATGGGGTAGTGCATACAAAAACAATCTGAATTTAATACAAAACATACAAACAAGAATACTAAAAATTATAAATAGAAATACATTTCCTGGAAAAGATGCTCCACTTAATCTAAGTAAATTATTCACGTTAGAAGCAGTAATGTTTCATTATGAAAAATTAAAAAACAATTACATTAACAGTAAAGCGGTGACTAGGAAAAGAAACATAATTCTACCAAAAATGGAAAAAATGATATGGAAGCAATAAAAATAGTTATATAGTAGCAATAAGAATTTTTAACACATTGCCTAATGAGTTAAAGTGTTTAAAGCTAAAAAAAGAGACTATTAGAAATAAGATAAAAAACTTTATTATTGTTGAATAGGGATAGTGGTCTTATAAATTTTATATGTAAGTAATTGTTAATGATCGAGAAATTTTTTAAGACACGTACAATTATTAGTCAAATTACATATGCATATAAGAATAAGACTTAATTTATGTATATATTATAACCAACCTATGTACAGGTAACTGTGTTTACCTCGATAGGAATTTACCTTGTAAGACTCCTATTTTCATATAGGAGACAACGTGTAAATTAAATGGTTTCAATAAATACAAAATACAAAGTTGCTCGCTGGGGTCTGCTCGATAAAACAGGGAGTGGGCCAGCCGATAAAATATGGACAGTTGGACAGTTCACTGGGGTCTGCTATGGGGCCAGTGGGGCGCTGGGAATGGATCAACCGACAAGACAGCCCGAATAGAAATGAATTTAAGGGGAACGTAAGGACCGGATGAGACGTTGAGCAGGTCCGCATCCGTACGCCGTATCCGGACCGTAATCAGGCTTAAGATACCGCGGCGATAAGGCCCGGATTTGATATCAGGCTTATATCAGGTGCTAATCAGCTGCGCCTGAAGTAAAATACGTTTCTTATCGAGACTTTACTTCAGGGCTGATCAGCACTATGTCAGGCTCTTATACGTATATGAACTCACATGGTTAATAAGAGCCTGATCAGGGCCTGATAAGAGCCTGAACTTTTATATTAATAAATAAGGGATTTTGTAATCTACTAAATAAAATTTAACGCTTTTTTAAAATAAATTTTTCTTTATTTTGTATTAATAATTTTTTCTTAAATTAAAGAATACTTATAAAATTGAACAAATAATATTTAAGAATTACAATGTATGTAAAAAATTTCTTGAAGGTACTTTTTCTTGAACAGATTTTAATCAATACCATTTTAATCAATACCAGAGTTATTTAATGCAAGTCTGGATCGTTTCATCCTGTGCCCATCCCAATCTTGGGCATTGTTAATAATGGTGCCAACGGTTTGACACAGCATACCGTCTTCGATAATTTTTTTTGCATTAAATGCATGCATAAGTGAATCTGAAATAAATAATATAACAAATAACAATATAATAAATAAATTATTAAAAAAGTAAAGGAAGTTTAATAATAAAGTTTAATACAATACCTTTTAAGCAAGTATAAAAATTTGTAAGCTTGAAAATTGGCTTATTTGATTTTAATCGTTGAGCAGTGTGAGCAATAATAATTTCTCTGGACAACAATTTTCGAAATAATTTTGTAACCTCTTCTGTAAAATCATTACTTTCTGTATTTATTGTACAGATAATGTGTGACTTCTGAAAAAAAAATTTTAATTTGAATTAAAACAAAATTGATAAATTTAATTAATAATACAAATGAAATATTTAATTCTACTTACCAAATCTTTATACATATTAGTCTCAAGTGTGAGGTCTTGATTAAAATTATCAAAATCCGATAATTTTTGCAGTGGAAGATTAATATTATATTTATTGGAAAACGTTGCCAATGGCATAATGGTTTCACTTTCAGAAAAATTCCTGTGATCTACTGCCCACGTTTTCATTTCTATAACATCTCGTTCTATATTTTTTAAAATTGCATGATTTGACAGTATCTTCTCCTCCAAATCTATACGACAAAAATTATTATTAGACAAGAAAAGATTAAATTGTAAATAAAATTGTAAATAAAAACAAACTCACAAGTTAATTTAGCGTTCTGACCGATTATCAACTGTACCATTTCATCAAAATCTTTTTTGGTAACGAGTGCTAATCCATAATCCATAGTTGTATTATCAGGTAAAACTTCATCTAGAGAGCCATTGGCCAATTTGATTGCATCTGTCTCAAATTCTAATTCTGCATTATCTATACCTTAAAAATAAAATAAATATTTTCAATAATAAGACAATTTAATTTTTAAAACTTAAAAATATTACCATTCGATTGACTGGCATTGGGTAAAGCTGGTATATGACTATGAAGAGTGCGAAACTCTACTGATTTATCAGTTTTCAAAAGTAGCAAATCATTCAGATGGCTTTCGATGCCATTGACATTTTCAGAAACTGAATTAACTGTTACTTCAGATCCAATTTCAGATGGCATGCTGCTACGTACATCATCTGCAGTTAAATTATCTGATATGTCTGTGTCGAAATAGTCTGTCACAAAATTTGTACTTATAGCCGCTTGTGTACTCTGCGTCAGGTCCAAAGTGTCCACATTTGCATTTTCAGTTTTAGCAGGATCATTACTGACATCTTCTGTGGCAGATAAATTAGGAATATTTTTGATTATATCTTCTATATCTGCAAGGTAAAATTCATAGTTTGAATTATAAAAATTATCATTTTAAAACTGAAATATTTAAAATATTACCTGTTGATTGGTTGTAGTTTGGAGACGATGCTGGTATGGTATTCAGAGGTGTACGTAACATTGCTTTCTGGTTTCTTTGTAAGGATGGCACAACGTTTAATTTATTTTCAATGCCATCATCAGGAAACTTAGTTACTGAATTAATCGGTTTTACCGAACTACTTTTAGTTGGCCCATTTGTTGTAGTAATATTGCTGTTCTTGACGATATGGTTACAATTCTGGTTTCTTTGTAAGGATGGCACATCGTTTAATTTGTTTTCAATGCCATCATCAGGAAACGTAGTTACTGAATTAGTTGGTCCTTTTGTTGTAGTAATATTGCTGTTCTTAACGATACTGACAACTGTACTTGCCTTGTCCAAGTTCACAATTTTTTTAACTTTAACAGCCCTCTGCTTTTGTGGAGTTTGAATTTTAACTTCTTTTACTTGTGACTGACAGACTTTTAAATTCTGTGACACATTTTTAGGCATAATAAATTTTTTTGCCTCATCTAGTGATTCTAGGTATTACATAAATAAAATTAAAAAAAATTATTACTATTAATTAACACTTCAATTCAAATTCAACTTACGGAAAGATTTTAAAATTCGGCATTGAAATAAAGGCCAGCTTTCAGGTGCTGGAACACGAGGTCTTTCAATGAAGTCGCCCAGCAAACTGTTGTCCCTGTGGTTCATCGGTTGCTCCATAAATTTTACTGACACATCATTTCCATCATGGTGAATGTAAATCCATGGCACTATAACTCTTGTTGTCGCTATAAATCCATTCCCTTTAGGAATTTCAGCAACAGCATACAAAGGTGCAGGTACATTTTCATTGTTCATCGTGTCGGCAATCACGTGTATAGCATCCATGCACTCATGCAGGCACTGGTACAAGCATTTGTAGGTTAAATTTCTAATGTATAATTAAGAAAGACAAAGACGGGATATCGCTATAAGTGAGTTTCGAACATTCCGCCGCTGCGATTGTTGTGGATGTATTGAGAGTGACTAGAGTTGCGCGCGCATGCGGGTGTTTACAGAATCTGGCGCTGAATTACGGCAGTAATCCGGGCCTGATATATTTCCTAAAAATGACTAAGGAACACAATTTTTTATAATTTTTTTACATTTAAATGAAATATTTATGTAATTATTCATATTTACCTTATGACTAAATAAAAAATGTTTATTATATTAATTACTATGCAATATTGGGATTGCAAATGAATCTGCAGTTTCATCGGATAATTCAAAAATATTTAACAAAATTATTTTGCTTTTAATGTTACAAAATTTTTCTTCAACTACAACAGCGTTTTTGTTTAATTCTACTTTATAAATGTTGAGAATTGAAGAATCGAAGGGATAATCTAAGCCTGAATCAATAATTTTAATCTTTTTCCCTTTAAAATTTATATTATTGATAGCGTCAGACATATCATTGCAAGTAATACTGGATATTAGAATAATATCATTATTATTTAGTATTACAGCATTGTTTGGCGGCTTTGTAGTAATTGTAAAATTAGTAGATTCTATTTTCTTAATTGATTTAATAGATTTATCTTTTTCATTCTTTTCTCCTTTTTTTGTTGTTATAATATTAAATTTTGCATGACCAGTTGGTCGGTTATCCTGGTACATATAGTTCTCTTCCAATCTGTAATATTACAAATATGAGTTAAAGACTTAAGATGAAATATGAAAAATAAATAAATCAATATACAATAACACTGCACCTATTACATAACTGAGTGAGAGGTTTATTGCCAGATTTTAAATACTTTTTTATTTTTCCCAAAGTGTTTTCGAAAGGAAAAGCTGATATGTCTGTTAAAGGGCAATCAAAATATCTTATATCGTCAGCCAAATGTATTAGATTATGCATGTTTAAAACTAAAGTACCAGTCCCATACAGTTCAGGACTATTTGCTAGAGTAGCAAATTTCTTTAAATAAATATCTGCATAATACCAATATTCCTTATATAAATTTTTACAGCTAAGTATTCGACATGCTATACTTAGTAATAGAAAATGTTTATAAAATTGGCTTGGAAGTACATCTTTGAGAACAAACATACCAGAGTAGAGTAAAAAAAGTCTGTACTCTGTTGCCTTCCATTGTCCAAGCTCACCCAAAGATCTTGTAGTTCGCTGAAATTCTGTTGGAATTTGACTTGAAAGGTTCATCATTCGCTGTGAAATCCGAAGTATCTGTTCTCTATTCAATATCTTGCTTGATAATTTAGTCCAATATTCTGTTAATAACCTCTTCATAATACCCAAGCAACCAAGATGCATGAAATCTAATGAGAAATCATTAATCATATCAATTGTAGGTTTAACTTTTGTCAATGGTGACACTCCATGATGATGATCACTATTTACTTGTTCTCGAAATGACTGGTTTGTTCTTAATTCATATTTCTCTACAGGGAACACTGTTTTATTATTTTCTCTGCATCCTGGAACTGTACATCGTTCACAAGCGTAGTAGCCTGTATGACCTTTTATGCACTTAACCATAGCTCTAGCAGGTCTGTCGCAAATGAAACACATAATATTAATTGTAAATTGTTTTCCAAGAATTTCAATTCCATCTTTTAGAAGACCATTTAATTCGTTTACAAAATCTTGTAAATATAAGTCCAAAGAACTTGGTTTGCCTTTACCACAGTGTATAGCAATTTCAAAAGGTTCATACACATTTTTTTCTTCGTATACTTTTCCCAAAATTGGCCAAAATTCTTTTGAACTAGAATTGAAAAGAGGTAATCCATCCACATGAAATTGTAGCTTCAAGATATTGTCACTATGTAAATTTGGATTTACAAAACGCTTCAATTGCTTACCAATTCCAAAATAAACATATTCAGATTTATTACTGTTATTATCTGGATCAAACTTACGAATGTCATAAGTATGGTAGGAGTTTAATTGTAATAACGTTTTGGAGCATGTTGGCAGATCCGGATGATATGAATGTAAAATTTTTAAAAGTTTGTCAAAATGAACACGAGGAATTCTAATTTCTTGAGACCATGATATTAAATCTTCTTTTAGAGTTGTTGACTTAGTTGCAGCCTCATGAAGAATGTTATTAGAACAGTCATTGTTTAAGTTATACTCACTGCAAGTAGAATCTGAGTCTGAATCAGAAGAAAGATTATCTAAAATATTCTTGGAGTTACATTCAGTCATAGACTGACTTCTTGATGGAATCTCTGTTTCAGCAGTACTGTTATCATGTAATTCTTCGAATTTATTATTCAACAACTCTGCACTAAGACTTGAACTAAAAAATGTTTCTTTCTTAAATTCAGTTTCTAAATTCACAGCACTTTTTTCATTATTTAAGCTACTCAATTTCTTTTTCAAGTGATAATTACGGTTTCTCAATTTTCTTAACCTCTTAGCCCTTTTCAAAAACATTGTAAAATTCTTCAAAACTACTTTTCCATGTGCACATCACTATAAACTTCCTTTTATATATTTACATATTATAGCAAATTTTTTGGAGTCAGGGAATGTTCCGGGAACTGTAGGAGATTTATACGGCAGAAATTTACGTTTACTTCATTTTAAAGACAATGTTGCGCATTATATCAAATTTTTTGTTTTCAGGCAGTATTCCGGGAACTATAGGGGGTTCATACAGCATGCAATTTTGCGAATCAGGGCCGGATTGACGCGGTATCTTAAGCCGGAGCTAGCACCTGAAGTAATCTTCAGGTGAACCTTATAAGGACCTGACCTTCTATTACGGCTAGCCCCATTTCATTTCCATTCGGGAGGGGGAAATATGGCATTGCAGGAATCCTGTTTTACCGTTATTCGGTAATGTAGGAATCTTTTACCCGTGGTCGGTAAACGGGACGCTGGGAGTGGATCAACCGATAAATCAGGGGGAAGTACATGGGATTACAGAAATCCTGTTTTGCCGTTGGTCGATAATGTAGGAATCTTCTACCCTTGGTCAGTAAACCGTGGCGTAGAACCCGCCTGGGGTAATAACCGCCCAGGCCCTACTACTCATGTATACGTTTTGATTGCGCGTCCAGATACGAAAATGCGCATACTTTTGGCTCTCTTTAGCATGAAACTATGAAGCATTTTGCAGTATTAACAATGCGTATTTAATGTATGATGCTGCAGAAACCGATAGAATATTTTACATTTAAACAAAGTCGCTTATTAACGGCGTCATGCACTATACAAATGTACCAAAAACATGATTTTTTGCTTAATCTTCAACGCACGTTAGGCCTGCAGCGATCGTCCGTGCATATAAAAAAATGCTCATCTTTTCGGCTCCCTTGGCACCAAACTATACAAAATTATGTAGAATTAACAATTCGCGCTTAGTGTTTGATGCTGCAGAAAATGATAGAGTGTTTTGTTGTATAGTTTTGCGCTCAAAAAAGCCAAAAGTAAGGGCAATTTACTATTTACAGTATACACGCGTAATTTCTGCGTACCGTTCGTGCTTTGTGGATCAAGCAAAAAATCATATTTTTGGTACATTTCTAAACACATAACTTCGATTAGAAACGACATTGTTCAAATGTAGAATGCTCTATCTGTTTCTGCAGCATCAGACATAAAGCACGAGTTGTTAATAATGTAAATTATTCTATAGTTTTGCGCTAAATAGAGCCGCAACTATGAGTATTTTCGTGTATACGCTTTGATCAAGCGTGTATATTCGAAAAAGTTCATAGTTTTAGCTCTTTTTAGCGCTTAACTGTAGAATTTTTTCCAGCTTTAACAATTTAAGTTAAACGTCGTTAAAAGAATAAATTGTTCAAATATAAATAAATGTTAAATTTTAATAGGATTACAGGTGACCATATGCTTCGATTGAGCTCAAATTTTGTGAGTATGCTCTATGTAAGTATAGTTTTCGTATGAACAGAGGGATTTTGATTTGAAAGTTTCAAATTTATTTAAAAAATAAAAATGTGGCATAAAAAATATTAAAAATGAAAAAATTAACTTTTTTTTATTAAAATTTTTCTAAGCATTCAAATCAAAATCCATCTGTTCATACGAAAACTACACTTACATCGAACATACTCACAAAATTTGAACTCAATCAAAGCATAGGGTCACCTGGAATCTTACGTGCCTCTTCGAATAGGTAGGTCCAAAATTGGATTTTAAGGGCTTAAATTGAAGGTAAGTGAACATACTATAAGTATGAAATGTTTCTCTAACATATTGTTTAATTTAATTATAATTTCTTATAATTTTATTTTTCAGTATTTAAACGTGTTGGGTCCCCTTAAAGTAAAGACATTCAACAAATTTGAATTTGCCACTCGAACAAGTTGTGCCTCACAACGTCCGGTCGAGAATGAAGATTACTGTTTAATCGGTATAGTAGAATTTTCTGTAAAGCAGCAGAAAACAGTCAAACAGCTGTTTTTCATCCAAGACACTAGATCGGTGTAGTTAGTCTACTAGTTGCTGTAACAATGCTTATAACCTCAGTGGTGTTGCAAGAGTGCAAGAGCTTGTGCAGTGTACAAAAATTATTCAATTAAGTATTGGAATTTAATTAGTAATAATTCTGTCCATAATAAGCTTTTTCTTTGTCAGTTTATTTTTTGCTTTTAGGTATACGGGTACAAGCCAGCAAGATGGGAGTTTATATTAACTATCTGGATTATTGTTTTGCATGCTTTTCAACAACTTGAAGTGTATTTAATAATTAAAAGTATTGCATGTAACTGTAATTCATAAGCTAAACTTGATTATGCATAGGTAACGAAAAATTTTATTTTATTTTCAGCTTCTAAATACTATTATCACACAGTATGATATGCGCGTACCACCAAATATACTTTAGTGTATATATATTTGAGTACCAAAAGCAAATCAACTTATGCCAGATAGTTTCTTTAAGTATAGCTGAGTTCATTTATATGATTTACATTATAAACTTTAAATGCCTTTTACTCAAATTTAGTTTTTTCATGCTTTTTGTGTACTTGCCGCAGTTTTCTGAAGGAACCGTACCATCAATCCTGAACATTCACTATAATTACTAATATTGTCAATATATGTGTAATTAATTATATTAATTTTGTGTTTTTTAGGAATCTGTTCCACTTAATGTCCATACCATAGACCAGACTCATAAGGAAGATTTGTCACTTTAATTCATCAGGATTGATGGTACGGTTCCATCAGAAACATGCGGCAAGCAAACAAACGTGATGAAAACGATGATTTTTATTAGCAAATATCTCTAATTGTTTTAAAATGTTATACTCACTTTATGCATATTATTTATGCATAAAAATTATGTATAATACTTAGATTTCAAATGAAAAATGTAGTTTTTAGAGCACCTACATTTTTTACAGCACTAATCATTTTTCTTTTTTTTTCAGGTTTTCCGGTCATAACCCCTTAACTCCCTTAATTATTGATATTTTTTATCAAACTTTTTGCTAATCTATTGTCATTTACTTCAAAAAGAAGTGTATGAAAAAAAATTCCAAAAATCTTGCACAGTTTCAGAGTTACTTTGAGATAAAAGTACTACCTTTGTATCATGTTTAATTTCAAATAGCAAATCTAAAATGCAATGGAACACGGTAAAGAATTAAGTTATCAGAAAAAGAAAAAGTGTGTTGGGCTTGGATTTTCCTAGCGAACAGCATAGGACCTTTAGAGAAACCATTTTCAAGATAGCTTAGATAATATGTCACATATGTCACCCATATATATATATATATATATATATATGGGTGACATATTATCTAAGCTATCTTGAAATATATATATATATATATATATATATATATATATAATTAGGGTGACACAAAAATGCACGTGAGTGCTGAATTCCATTTGCCATAAGCTTAACGGGTAGTCCAGAAGCCGACGAGGCCGACTGAGTTTTTATTTTTCCGATTGAATCATTTTTCGAGCTGCCAGAAACATTTTAAAGTTTACTAAATTTCTGTGACGTAGTGTAGAAAACTAACTAAAAAAATTAATGAGGTGATAAACAGAACAATACACAGTATTAGTACGATTTATGGTAGGGTATGCGGGTCTCTCTAGGTGCCTCCGACATTTGGCTCGATTGAGGATTAGAATTTTCCTCCGCAGCTACCTTTTTTTTGCTACAACTTTCCCTCTTTCCTTTCCTTCCAAATTTCGTCACTGCGTAATACGGGTGCTCAACTTAGTCTTTTCGGAAAGAGAGAAATGAAGCAGAGAAAGAGGGAGAGTCGCAACGCCGCTAATTGTGTTCCTCTGAGTAAGAGAACATCCTTAACCAGCATTCGCAGTACTGTACGAGTATACCTGGAGTATACATACAGCCAAGATCCACGGCCGTCGAACATGTGTCGCGTCCCTGCGCTTCAGGCAGGAAGGGTCACTAGAATTATCATGTCAGCTTATTCTCAAAAAAAATTTACTACTTTCACCTATATTTTTAAACTGAAACCGTTACTTTCATTAGATTGTACTCGCAGTTGTAAACACTTTTTCTGAAAAATTTTTTCGGAAATTACTTTCACATGAATGTGAGGTTACTGTGTTTAAGTTTGAAGGCTCTAGCAGCAACGGAACGGACCTTAAAAAGCCTCCAAACATCAAGCATTTTAATGCAAATCGGCACCTGTTCACTTTCCTAATTATTATTATTTTTGGACCAAACTTTTTCTAATCGATTGGTATCTATGCTGTAAGAAGATTAATGAAGGCAAATATGAAAAATAGCATTAATAATTTGTAAGTTCTAATCAAAAACGTATGAACACCTGCTTACCCTACGCTATTTTAGATTACAAACTTCAAATGTTTGTGGCATTTCGAAAAATGGTTCAATTAGCTTCTGGACTATTGGTTAAGCTTATGGCAAATGGCATTTTTCTCTCACCCTAATATATATATGTATATATATATATATGTGTGTGTGTGTGTATGTATATATATACATAGTGTATATAGTATATATATATATATATATATACACATAAACACACACAGCGTTTTTTCACTGATGGAGCATCCGAGCTTTGACAGTTGTCATGGGCACAGTCCGAGCTGTGTGACTTTCACTCGGAGCTGTGTCACTTTTCGTGGGGAGCATCTGAGATGTGCCAGTTTTCGAGGGAAATATGAAATTTGTCATTTTTCGCGGAGAGAGCGTGAGTTATGCCAGTTTTTGTTCTAGATCTGAGCTGTGGCAGTCTTTGTATGAGACGACGATATATCGCTGCAAGGATGTATCATTATATATTACATGTTTGGACGTTCATAGGATTTGACTTTCTATATAAAATATTACATAGAATTCATATCATTAAAATATTATTTATAATATGATTATTCATCATTATTTGCAATAGGGTTGTCAAGTTACGATGTATGTAATCTTTGTAATTTAACACGAATTGATTGGAGTTTTTTAGCAATATTGCAGGAGTAAAGTTGTATAATATTATATATATAATTGTATTGTATTCAAAAAATGTATTTAAAAATATTTTAAAGAAAAAAATGCAAAATACTTTTACTGTTTACACTAAACTATGACAGATTTAACGTTCTGTACAAATTTTATATTCTGCGACTAAACAATGTTATAATTAATATGTATATACTTGGAGATACAACATTCATTTCAATAAATAGTGTATTAAATCATCAAAAAATGATTCATATAGTACCTATTTTTGTGTATATAAAGAAGTATTTTACTTATTTACATTTTCAAAAAAGTTACGATTTATACTACATTTCTATGAAATTAATACCATTTTACGTAAATATGTATTCTCTGCTTCATATTATGTACATGCTTAACTATGAAACAATTATTTATATTATCTTGATTGTTTTGATACTTAATAAAATAGTAATCTATGAAAACTGAAAGTTAAATTTTCATTGATTTAAAACCACCTGCTCAAAAGTAATAATGTAAATTGATGAAATTTGATAAATTGGTTTTTAAACATTGTGAATCGAAAAGTTTTTGATATTGAAACGTTCTAAAAAAAAGTTTGTTTGCATAAATTTTTTAAAATGGTAATATTTTATTCCAAAGTAAAGTAAACTTAACTTTAATTAAAAAGTTAGAACTTCAATAAACAAAAATACTAAAGCAATTCTGAAAAATTTTTTTATTAATAACATGAATTAAATTGCTGAATAAAAGTTTAAAAAAATAACCTTTCTAAATTGTATTAAAATCTACTTCAATCTTATTCTTCATAAGACTTAAATGAAATATTACAGCTATTAATTTCTAATCATTTGCACCTTAAGTCTCCATGATCCTCTGCACCATTTCGGTGGGGGCGTAAGTCCTGCCTCGGTTTGAGAACAGGGGTCAGCCCCCATTTTTCGATAAACTCTATGCGAGAAATCTTGATGTTTAGAGGTAGTCACGAGAGGGGGTAATTCCCCCTCTCGTTATCCATCGTGTCGTATTACTGAACTTTTATAATTTCGTATAACAATTCTTCTACCACTTGTGTTTCAAAGTTTTTCTCTTGTCTTCTCATCCACATTCACTAGTTTTGGAGTTATATCTTACCCCTCTTTCTGCAGCTGAGAACTGCCACCAAAATGGCTACGGTTTCAGAATCTTTAACTAATAATTTAATTTATAATGCGATTGTACACTCCTAATAATTAATAATGAACCTCTTCCTTCTTACACTATAGAAAATATTACTTTTATTGTTATTCAGTCCCGTTGTAATAATTTAATACACTAAAGCGGTATAACTTTTACAAAAATTCGAATTGAATATTTGAATTAAAAGAAATACTCAAAGCTTTTATAATTCGTGTAGAAATGATAATAGTATAATTTATTTTTTTCTATAAAGTACTTTTATCGTGTGAAAACAGCATTTTTATTGCAAATAAAAAATTTTTAATTCATATAGTCATTCAGCAGTTAACTTGATTTTTTTTTCAATTTTTTTTATTAAAAACTGACATTAATTAGATTTTCATCCAGAAAATAGTATTAATGTTTACTATTAATAGACAATCGAAAACTATGTACTTCATCAAGCGTATTATATCTGATTGCAAAATATATATTAATTCTTTTATGTAAAACTAGGTATGGAAATAAAAATATAAATAATATACTAGAAAAGTTATGAGATTTATTTAATGTGTGTATAAGCTTACTAGCCAATCCTAAAAGATGCGCGCGTTCTCCCACTCTAATATTTCTATTGCTCTCTCTCTCCCTCTCTCTCTCTCGCTCTCTCTCTCTCGCTCTCACTCTCTCTCTCTCTCTCTCTCGCACTCTCTCTCTCTCTCTCTCTCTCTCTCTCTCTCTATTATTCATTCCGATATTTGAAATTATAATCTATGTCTATTAAGCAATGATAATAGGATATCTTTAGATGAATATTTCATCACACAATTAATTTCAGAAGTTAAATTAATTATTCGATTTTAAATTCGGACAGTTAATATCAAATTAAGTTGTATATTTATTATCTGATTATCTTTACATATAGTACTATGCATGGAAAAATTGTGCATTTTTATTTTTATTTTACACTTTACTGAAAAGAAGTACGTATTTTTAATAAGTACTTCTCATGACGTAATTATAGTGCGTAATGAATGTATGTAATTTATTAAGAAATAAATATGAACGATTAAAAAAATTACATAAATTTGTATGAAAAAATAGAAAAAAAATTTTATTAAAAAATTTCTCCATTGCTTTAGTTTGTAATGTAGGTTTCAAGGAGAAAAATGGGATATTAAATATTCAAATTCGTCTACCCAAACGCTTATAACCGTGATTGCCGTAAAAAAACTTCAGTAAAAAATCATGCCCTAATTATAATGCATTTGTGAAATGAAAAATTAATATTTTTTAGAGTTGAATAACTTGAATCAAAAGTCTAAACAAACACTTTAAATCAAAGAAGTTTCATCATGATTGCATAAATAATGAAATTTTTACAGCTTTCAAAAAAGACATTTTTTTCTAATCGTTAACCTAGTCATAACTCATTAAGTTACAGATAATATCGTCACTCCATACAAAGAGTAAGGCAAATTAAAAACCATTTATTTTAATTTGCCATTTTTAGAGAAACAGAATAAATGAGTTCGACAAAAATCTGATGAACTTGGAATATACTTCGTATATCTTAAGTTTTTCATATTTTTAATAAATTGATTTATTTTGAGTCTCCAAAAATGGCAAAGTAAAATTATCATTATAATATATAAATTATATATATATATATATATATATATAAAAATGATTCTCTGGGAGATTGACTGGCTCAATTTTTTTTTGTATTCGATCTATCCTAAATCTCTTCTACTCGGAGAAATATAATTCCCCAAATTGATTTAGCTTTTTTTCTATCAAGCCCCTACGAACTACAGAGAGTCAAAATTGGTGAAATCAGCATTTTTGGCATTTTTTAACTATATTGAAAAATGTTTTGCACGTCAGGACAGCAGTTTCTAACAAAAATGTTTAGAATACGTTTTTTAGAAAATTTTCCCAGCTTTAAAAAAATATACTGTCAAAATGATATATACACGTTTCAGCAGTCATATATGCAATTTAAACATTAAAATACAAAATTTTCAAGGTTTGCTCACTTGAATTCAAACCAAAAAAATGACAAAGATAACTTTTTTCAGTATAAAAGTATCTACGCTACTATCGTAATGTTTAATGACCTTTTCCTAACCTCAAAAAATCCATCGGGTCTATGAAATTTGAAAAAAATTTTAAATAGCTTATATGGCTTCGAAAAAATACAGTTGAATTGTAAAAAAATTTTAAGGATAAAAGTATTCTTGTCAGTTTTCATAAGTTTGTTTCGTTTCCGAGCAAAAAATCAAAGAAAATGCCAATATTTAATAGTAAATTTAATGTTGAAATTCGTCATTTTCTTTAACTTTTTACTCGGAAACGAATCAAAATTATGAAAAATGTCAGTAAATACTTTATTCTTAGAATTTTTTAAAAAATATAATTGTATTTTTTTCAAAGCCATATACTATTTTTTCAAATTTCATAGACCTAATGGATTTTTTGAGTTACAAAAAGATATTACGAGAGTAGCATAGATCCTTTTGCACTGTAAAAAGCTATCTTCATGATTTTTTGGCTCAAGCGAGTAAACCTTGAAAAATTTCAATTTCAATTTAATTTAATTACTATTTTCGTTGAAAATCGCTTTTCTTTATTACAGGTAAAAAATGCCAAAAATCCTGATTTCACCATTTGGCCCTCTACAGTTCGAAGGGGTTTGATGGAAAAAATCTGAAAAATTTAGGGAGTTGTGTTTCTCCGAGTAGAAGAGATTTAGGATAGATTGAATAAAAAAAATTTTAACCGGTTGATTTCGCAGAGAATCATCCATATATATAAATCTTTCTATAAGGTAAAATTTAGGCAAGTATAAGTTTCCATTTTTTTAAACAAAATTTTGTAAAAGATATGCAGTTTATGCGTCTAAGTAATAGAAATTCTTAAACTTAAGTTGCATTTTTTAACTTATTTGTTTAATGCATACCTACCGTTCCAACGTCTTAATATTTTAATCTTTATATGTTGTACAATAAATAATAATAGTCATATAAAAAAAAAATTTTAAACTTACAAAACTTGCGTTTCGACTTACATAAAATTCTGATTATTGCACACTGCATTCAATTGTATGAAATAATAAGTTTAGTTATGTTCGAATTTTTTGAAGCCTCAGACACAATATCGCATTCGTTAGTATTGTAATATTTAATACCTTATTTACTTTAGTTAGTTATAGCCAGGATTATAATTAGAAACTTTAAGGTAGAATACATTTCTATGATGTTTCATTATAAGTTACAAAACTTGTTTATATTGATAGTGCATACATTTAATATAAAATCGTAACAATAAGTTCTCTGTTTTAAAATTATGTTCGATTAAAATGTATTTTTTTTTTTACTATAAGGCGACGGGGCAGCAAGTATGCATTAAAAAAGTTATATATAACTATAAATTTCTGATATGGCCATAATCTCTTTTTTAGTATTTTTAGTAATGGAATATAATTTCTTAAGGGGTTATGACAGTGTTTGATCTTGAAAAAAAAAATGATTAGTCTAATAAAAAATTAATATATATGTAAGTGCTCTAAAAACTATAATTTTCTTAGTATCGTAGTATCGTAGTACTATACACCACAATTATGCGTTAGAAATGTGCATTAAGTGGGTGTAATACTTGATAACAATTAAAGATATTTACTTACCAAAAAGCATGATTTTCATCATGTTTTTGGACTTGCCGCAGCTTTCTGGAGGAACCGTACCATCAATCCTGATGAAACAAAGTGGAAAATATTCCTTATGAGTTTCCTCACAAAATGAGTGGAAGAGATTTCTAAAAAACACAAAATTAATACAATTAATTATACTTATATTGACAATATTAGTAATAATAGGGAATGTTACATATGAGAACATAAATAACATTCACTTTTAACTTACTTTTGCCAATTCTGCTCGACTCAGTTTGTGACCAGACTCATAAGGAAGATTTTCCACTTTGGCGCATCAGGATTCATAGTACGGTTCCTTCAGAAAGCTGCGGCAAATAGACAAAAGCCATGAAAAACTAAATCTGAGTAAAAGGCATTTAAAGTTTATAATGTAAATCATATAAATGAACTCAGCTATACTTAAAGAAACTATCTGGCATATGTTGATTTGCTTTTGGTACTCAAATATATATATACACTAAAGTATATTTGGTGGTACGCGCATATCATACTGTGTGATAATAGTATTTAGAAGCTGAAAATAAAATAAAATTTTTCGTTACCTATGCATAATCAAGATATGTTTATGAATTACAGTTACATGCAATACTTACTATTATCATATACACTTCAAATTGTAAAAAAGTATGCAAAATAATCTGAGAAGCTCTTGCATTTTTACAATACCACTGAGGTTATAAGCATTGTTACAGTAGCTAGCAGACAATCTGCACTGAGATAGTGTCTAGAAGGTTGGATGAAAAACAGCTGTTTGGCTGCTTCAAAGTCTCACTAAAAATTCTACTATACCGATCGTATAGTAATCTTCATTCTCGACCGGTCGCTGTGAGGCGCAACCTGTTTGGGTGACAAATTCAAATTTGTTGATTGCCTTTACTTTTACACATTGAGTTTAGTAACATAAAATCGCACATAGAAAAATTAAAATTACGGATTTTATTATATTTTACGGAAATAAATTAATAACTATTGAGAAAAAACGGTTTGTAAAACAGTTTTTATGTCGTATTTTCAGTAAGATATCTCATGAAATTGCTCTGTAAGAAGTGTGGTAGAACAATTCTTTCCACAAGTTTGGCCGAATTAAAATATTTAAAATTCGCGATTTTTCAAAAATTTACTTGAAACAGATATATCAGATTGTTATCGATATCTTCGAGGCAAATTTTTTTAGTAAAAAACGGCTTTCAGTACCATATTCAACGGACTATTAACTGTGAAAAAAGTGAATAAAGAAAAGTGGATATTTTCAAAATTTTAACACTGTCATAACCCCTTAATATATTCATTGATACACGCATAAACTGTAAATGTCACAAAATTTTGTTTAAAAAAATGGAAACTTGTGTTTTCAGCGCAAGCAGTCGAGTAGTCAGCCCTGAAAAGAGCCAGAGGAGGATGACGCGGCGCCGTGAACAGCTTGCCGCCGAGCAGCAGCAGCACGAGGCGAGAGCAAGAGAGAGGGGAACACAGCGCAGCGTCGTATAAGCGAGAGAGAGAGAGGGCGAAACTCAAGACGTAGCATGCGAGCCACGAGGTGAACGCGCGCGAGCGCCTGCCACCATGTTGGCGAGAGAGAGCGAGAATGAGTTCGATAAGTATAGCGAATGTGTGTAGGAGAGAGCTTGCGTATAGACAGACAAGAGAGAGTGGAGGCAGCGCGTCGCAAAGTGTATGCTATTGGGTACAAGGTGGAGGGCTATGGCTGGATCGATTCACAGCGCGCGTGCGAGCGACATGAAATAATGTAAGTGTGCCATACCGAAAACAGCTGTAAACTGCGAATGGAATGAGTGTAAAGCCAGATATGTAGGAAAAACACGTTTGTATTTCGCGCATCAACAGGAGAAATAAGCGAGAGGGTGAGAGAGCGTCAGTGCGCTATATGATGCGATTACGTGCGATATTTTCATTGGATGATGCGAGCGATCGAACGGAACATGTATGAGTGCGAATGCAACAGCGGAAGACGCCGGGATCCGGCGTAGTTGCCGAACACCGCGAGTGAATCAGTATGCCAATCCAAGTTATCTATGTAAATAACATTGATGCAAACGTACCAAATACAGTTGAGGAGGCATTAAACTCGAATGAATCAAAAGAATGGAGAAACAGCAATAAACTCTGAAATTGAAAGCCTTATGAAAAATGAAACTTGGACACTAGATGACAAACCATTAAATAAAAAAGTTATTGATGTCAAATGGATATTTAAAAGAAAAAATCAAAATACTTACAAAGCTACATAGTGGTAAAATGCTTTCAACACAGAAAACATACAGAAAATGTTTACTCACCTGTACGATATTTGCAATCTTTAAAATTTTTGTCATATTGTTGCGCAAACGATTTGTTTATTAATCAAATGGATGTAGAAACAGCTTTTTTGAATGTCAGATGTATATGTCAATCAATCACAAAATTATGAAGTAGGAAATAGTAAAGTTTGTAAATTGCAAAACGCATTATACAGATTGAGAGAAAGCCCAAGAACTTGGTATCATTATTTTCATAAATACGTTTATATGTAAACAATGCAAGCAGAGATTCAATATATGTACTAGTTTTCGTAGACAATTTATTAATCTGTTGTAAGAATAAGAGTAAAATAAATGATATAAAATTAAAATTGATAGAAAATTTTGCAATGAAAGACTTAGGAAAAGTCAGTCAATATAGAGGTATAAATATCGTTTAGAATCAAAAACAGGGAAAAATGCCACTAAGTCAAACAAAATATATTGAATCTTTTGCTGCAAAATATAAATTAGAAGATACAAAACTATACAACACTCCAATGGAAACTGATTAAAGTTAAAAAAACTACTGAAATAAGTGTATAAAGTACAGAAACATTATCGGAGAGTTATGATACATTAGCACTGGTGCTAGACCAGATATTTCATACAGTGTGAATTACATATTGAGTAGATTTCAAAGCTGTTATAATGAAACTCATTTTAAATATTGCATGAGAGTATTAAAATATCTCGTAAATACTAAAGATCTAGAGTTAACGTACTGTAATAATTTACAATGAGATACACTAGACTGCATGGTAGACACAGATTTTGCCCGAGATAACGTAGATATAAAACCCACAACTGTATATATAGTAAGACTTTATGGAAATCTGATTTATTGGGAAATAAATAAACACAAAAATCTAACGAGATGTTCAACTTTTGCTGACTGCTCTGCTATATCAGAAGCAGTAATAGAAGTAATACTTACAAAAAGTCTGCTAAGTAAAATATTTAATCAAAATTCGATGAACGAATAAACACATACGAAGAGAATTCAGCGAAGCAATAGCGGTTGCTAAGTTTGAAAATTACACCAAAAACTCAAAGCATATTAATTAAGGCGCGCGGTAGCCTCACGATAGCAAGTATAAGATATATCAGTACGTACACCGCCATCGGCCGCTAGCTAGACCATATTATACATCTCATAGGCACTGTTCGATACTAGACTTACCGTTAGTAGTAGGGGCTGAGCGTCTACGACCCCAGGCGGGTACGGCCCACTTTTTACCGACCATGCGTGAAAGATTCCTAAATTACCGACCAATTGGTAAAACAGGATTCCTGCAATACCCCCTGTTTTATCGGCTGACCCACTCCCAGCGCCCCACTGGCCCCATTACAGACCCCAGCGAGCTGCCCAACCGTCCCTAGCAGGCCCACTCCCTGTTTGCAACGAGTTACCCTATTTTATTGACCAGGCCTCAGCCAGCTGTTCCCAAAACTGTTCCCAAGCAGACTATCGAGGAAGGATAATTGGGTGCAAATAAAACTATTTAATTTATTAAAAACAGATTTGCAATTTATTTTATACTACAAACATAGCTTTTACAATTTTTTATAGCCTTCTCGGTCGGGACAAGAATGTTTATTCGTTGAGTAGATATTAGTACACTTTTTCCAAACAGAATCTTTAGTTTTTTAATCAGTAGTAAATTTATCTAACTTATCATAACCATGCTTTTCGGGCACAGAGTTTGTATTGCTAGAATACTTATCCATGCTGTTCATTTATTTAGTTCAAGTAATAGTTTGTTTATTATCTCAATATTAATGGTAAGTGTCCTTAGCTTTTCATTAATTTCATCTCTGTGTAACTCAACTATTTAATCTAATTTAGATATTTCAGTTTTTAAATCAGATTTTATAGTTTGAGTAACACTGCGCAGAGTGTTTAAATTTATAGCCTCGTTTAGTTCTTTAGGATCTGCTACGTTGCACAATCTCTTGTCTTCTAAACTATGCTGACTATCAGGAGTGAGTTTATATCCAATACCAGGAGGTCCTTTTAAGGTATTCAAATGTCGTCCAAACAAGTCAACGCTCATTTTGTCCAATCAATCAAATCAGTGTTGGTACCTTAACTGGGACAGCTTCTATCATACATATGCGCCTTTGTAAGATCTAGAACTGTAAGTCCAACATAAATTGGCTTATTGATCAGTATATCAGTTTTATTCAGTTGCATAGCAACCAGATTTTCGTTAAATATAGCACTGCTATGAAAGTTTGGACTTGAAATTTGAGCCTCAACACCATATCTTCCTTCATATTTACTCATAAGTTTTAATGAAACTCTTTTTCTAACATTTTCCATAGTCTTACCAAATACTGCATTATTCATTAACTTGAAAAAATTTTTTTCAAATTCGTTTTTTGCTACTGATCGCAAACTACTGTTTAAATCTATGTACGATTTGAGCCATCGCGATTGTTTGAATTTTAGAACTCTGTGAATCTTGCAAAGTTGTAGGCCATTAGAGAGAGCCTGTTTTAGAGCAACATAATGAATCACATAATTTCTTTTAGATCGTAGAGTAGTCAAAAGTTTTTCTTGCTTACAACCTGATGGTTTTGCATGTTCAGGACAAAATGGTAAATCATTATGATCATTGTGTAGATTGCTTGGATAATCTAAATCAACTTCGATAATATAACCGTAGGAATCATCAGTGCTCCATAAATTGAAATCATCTAAATTTTCAAGCCATTCAAACTTATCGAATGGAAGATTTTGTGAAAGACTATGTCCATACAAATTATTTGCATCTAAATAAATTAAAAACTGATTTTCCTTACTTTCATCATATTTTTCAAACGTTTACTTGTGATTCGATGCTGCATAACGATTTGAGCATTTAATTAAACCACCTCTGATTTCACGCTCTACCAAAAATACCATATCAATATCGATCAAAAGCTTTAATTTTATTCCTGTATGTTTAAGCATTGCATCCCAAGAGAAGCCGGGAATAGTAGAATAATGAGAAGGATCGAGACTGTAGACTCTCATACTTTGTTCTTTGAAATTCTCAAAAACATCAGCTAAAAGTAGAACATCAGTTTTCATCTAGAGATCGGAGTATTCACCAATCGTTTTCCATACATTTTCAGCATGCTGATAATCCTCATCAGATATATGTAAATCATTGAGCTTACTGAAAAATTCATCTTTTTCAGGCAATTTATACTCTTCCAACTTTTCCATGAGCTAATGTACTCGTAGGGTAAAACACCTTTTCTTGTTAATAGATTAATTTGTTCTCTGCTGAGCTCACTAAATTCTTTATTAATAACTTTGTAGTCTTCTAGATATGATACCAGTTTTTCTAATGATGAAGGTATAAATCTGAATGAATCTAAAAATCTAAATTTTATTGAACTATGTTCTACATGCTTTGTAAAAGAAGTATATTTCTTTTTTGTTAGAGGGATTAAATCAAAGATTTTTTATGTACACATAATGTGATTGCGCTGCGAATTGCTCATTTTCATCTAAATTATCATTTTTCTGCGTTATTACGAGAAGATTTACATGATTATTCTTTTTGAAAACTGTTAAATATAGAGACATTTATGGAAATAAAACTATTTTGTTTTTCGAATCGTGGTATCTGCCTCAATGCTACTGGAAACTCAATATCTTTCATATTTAATACATGCTCATATTTGATGTATTTGCTTAATCTATCAGAATATTTTTTGTCTTCGGTAGGATATAGTGCAGATAAAATCACCCATACAAAACATGTGTTATCATAATTTTTTACATTAATGCATGCTACAATGGATACAATGGATTGAATTGGTTTACATGTATTTGTAAACTCTCAATAGAATAAAAAGTCCAGCCAGAATTACGCTCTTAAAACTCCTCAATATGTGTGAGCAAAGGTTCAGTGACATTATGTTGAGTCGTGAGTGCGAGACTGCGAGCAGCTTCAAGCGGAGCTGTGTCGCGCTCCCCGCCACTCTGACCAGTCAGTCCCTTTTAGTCGAGGAAAAGAATCAGAGCTCTATCTCTTGTATATTCTTTTTTTGTCCTTTCTTTTGATTCTCCAAACTTTTATATTAAGCTCGATTAGTGTAATAAAGGTATAAGCTAAACAAAATCTTTATAAAATAAATATTGTGTTTTTCATTTAACTCCGCGGCACTCGCAGGATAAAAACCTTAACAGGTAATGGGCCCAGCACGCTTCCACTGCGCCTGGAATTTTCCCGCCTTGTGTATGCGCGGAAGGTCAAAATTCGCGTGTGATTGTGTTATTAGTGTAATAAAGCTCGAATACTTCTACAACGATAAGCTCGACTCGACTCAGCGTGTTGTGAAGGTACGGCACGGCACGACGCCGCCTGAGATTTTGAATTTAGCTCAACAAATCTTTTGTAAAGATCGCAGCGAGTTTACTGGATTTGCTAAGCTCAATCTCTCTCATTTTCACTGCTTGACTACTTTCATCGTCATCAGTTTGATTTGCCTTTTCATCGCCGCCGACATTTCGAGAAAATGGTAGAAAAGAAAAGGATAGATTTTCTCCACGATCTCAAAACAAGAGGTGAGTGTGAAAAGAAAATCGACTAAGTCCGAAAAGTCGACGCGGTGTAGTTCAAATTCTAAGAATCGTGCGCGCCTTAGTCAATGTTTTGAAACAAACGAGTGACTACTGCCGCTGCCGCTGCCGTTGCCGTTGCCGCTGCTGTTGGCGCTGGCGCTTGCTTTATCGCGAGCTAGCTCGGCAACGTGCCGAAGCGCTGGAGAGAGAGAGAGAGCGCCGAGTCATGCGCCGTGATCTCTATATGTGAGAGCAATACAGTATGTATGTATATACTGTCCCCGCGTGCTACACTAGTAAGAGTGATGAAAGGTTTTCTTGACTTTCAGCACAATTACACGCGAAATAAGTTTGATAGTTTAAATGAAATTAATTTGCTCGATTTAAATAAATGCTGGAATATATATATATATATATATATATATTGCAAGGGGTTCTCAGCCGGGGGAGATCTGTTGACGTGCTCGTGGGTAACTGCATAGCCTTCTCTCTGTGGTGCAGTCCGTCAACGCCGCAGACTCCTCGTTGCGGGGATGGGTGGCGTAAATTTTAATAATGACTTTAGATTTATTTTAATGACTCATGCATTAATTAAATAAACTAACTAGCATGCAATTAGTTAGTTTGTAAAGCAGTGTAAAAGCAAATTCGTGCTTAAAAGCCAAATTAAAAAAGCAACAAAAGAAAAAGCCAGAGTCAAGTCTCCCGATCCTGTAACAACTTAAGTAAGATAGTGGTAGGACTCGAGGTACTCTGAGGTTACAAATCGCAAAATCAAACAAATACACACATGATATACTGTAATGTATAATTGTTTATTCTATGATCTTTAGTTTACAAAAGAGAAAAAAGTTATGAGCTTATTCTATTTTTATGGAGTCAATTGATTTAAACCGTATCGTCGCGGAGGTACAAAATTTAACGCATAAGCGTGTCAAACTAAATTCGCGAGCTATGGACCTAAGGGTCCTAGATACGGGGATCGAGGCGTAATGCCTTACGGATTAAAAAGGATGGATGAATGCATCGGGGACATTAGGCGTCCACCTGAGTGCAGCCGCTTTTCACGGTACCACCCTGCATTGGAATATTAAAAAAGGATGGGAGGGCTGCTCCCAAAGACGTACCCACCGGCATATGCCGGAGTCATCGTCTAGACTAAAAGGGAAGGATAGGTGACTCCAACCAAAGGTATTTACCAGAGAGGTGAGGAAAGTTGAAGTGCTTTACCACGGCTCCGGTGGGCCTATTTATACCTGAAATTGCGATGTCCGGGTGCGGGGGCAAGACTCCTTCCACCGAAAGAACTCAGATACGCTGTTACATTTGCTACGGGTTAAACTTGCGTCACAGAAAAGAAAGGGGGTGATCTGCGCGCTGGATGAAAATTGTATTAAACGTATGTTAATTCCGCGCTGGAAAGAGAAAAATCGTAAGAGGGGACGACACGCCTTTATCACACGGACGGAAAAACTCCCGAACGCGAACATACAAAGATGCCCCACCACGCGTACGATCAAAATTCGATTCGATCCCCACGAATCGTCTAACGCGTGATTTGTCGCAAGCATAGCCAGGAGCGTAGCGAGAGAGTACGGCCAAGCGCAAGGCCGTACCTATGCGGCAGCGTGTGTGGATTTGTGGCTGAGAGCCTCGTGCATCCTTGCAATATATATATATGTGTGTTTGTGTGTGTTTTAAAATAAATCTTAAAATGGATTTTAAAATGGATCCTTCGAGCCGAGAAAATATTTATTTAAAATAAAAATGGCAAACCTGTGAAATTCAATTGATTTGAATTTTAAGCTTGATTAAAGTTTGACTATGTTTAATTAATTTGATTAATTTAAACAGATAAGAAAAACGTAGCTCTTTTTCTGCTACTGCAAGGCCAAGAACTGAGGATCTCCGATCAACATCCGGATGAGTGTACGACCCAGAGTTTGATAAAGCTGGATGTATTTGTATTATGACGTCAAGTGGTCATAAATACGAAACAGGTAAAAGCTCGATTTATTAACGTTAATAGCTGGAGTAAAATTGAAATTTTATACGTACGTGATGAATTTCAAAAGAAATTCGAATAGCATGCTTTTCAGTCCCAATTTATAATGTCGACCGGTATATACAGCGTTGTGTATGTTGTTGCTGCTGCACTGCGTGTACTGAAAAACTTATAGTTGTACGTCACTTGAGTGTGTGCTTAATTGAAATTGCCTTAAAGTTTTGAAAAATTTGTTTTGATTGTTGTTCGTCAAATGAATAATTCATTTCTAGATAACTCAAGTTTATCTGCGTCTATACTGGAATCTCTGAAGAGAGAGATTGCAAGAGTCAGAGCAGAAGAAGAAGCCTTGGAGGCCGAATCAGTTTCTAGTCGGCAGGAAACGATTCAACCCCTTAAGCTGGATGACAACAAAGAGTTCACTGACGTTGATGTGGCCAATAAGCTCGAGTTAAATAAGTCCGATGAAGCTGGAAGCATTAAGCCCGATGCATCTGCTATTACATTATTGGAGGCTAAATTCGATTCTCGGTTACTAGGTAAATCTACTCCAATAATAAAATCACAAAAAGTCGTTAATTTAGATTTGGGACTGAATAATAGCCGTCAGGAGGGGAAAATTTATAAGTTCGATGTAGATCCAAAGCTTGATTTGTATGCTGGAGACAACAATATTCAGGAAGAATGTTGCTTAGAGCATGGTAGCATTAACAAACCCTCTTAGCTTGATTATAGAACATAAATTTTTACCTATGACACTCTGGTGTGATAACAGAGCAGCAATAGCTAGGTCTCAAGTCAGTGCTACAAACAAATTAAAACATATGTCTGATGTTCGAAAACACTATGTGAAACTAGAAATCTGATCAAAGTTAGCTGGATTGCATCAAAGGATCAAATAGCTGATCTATTTACAAAGGCTTTGCCTTTTGATTTGCATTTAAAATTGACTAACCTAATTCTTAATTCTGATTTCAAAAACTAATATATTTTTTATTGCAGGCTCAACTAATTGATCGGAAAAATCAGAAACTCATCAGAAAAAATATATAGAGTGAGAAATATTATTTAAGTTTTATTGCAATATAATACATATAACAAATTTACATAATAAATATATAAATTTAATGTTTTTTTATTTTTTTGCACCTAACAGTTTTGATTTTTTTGTTGCCTCGTAATACGCTGTTTTAAATTTTTTAACCTTTTTTGTCACATAAAAATTTTAATAAACATTCCATAGTAACATTTAATTTTTTAATTTCATTAACATTATTTTTCAATTCGTTGTGGATCTCCACATAGAGATATTGTAATTTTTCAATTTCATCTAATACCAAACTATCAGATTTTATTCAATCATCTTCATCATTACAATTTTTTTCCCTATAATCGCATATGACATCAAAATCTCTCCGTAAAATTTGTAATTCTTCAGCGGTAAAATCTTCATTTTCCGTCTGTTGACCTTCCTTCAGAGTAAGTTCAAGCGGCTGCTCGTCCTCGACTGTTATCTCGAGCGGGTCGGGCTTCTTACGATCGGCATCTCTATCTCCTCGATTGTGATTGCAACCGACTGCTGCTGCTGCTGCTATTGTTGAAATTCAGCCCTCTGAATATTGTGCTGCTGTTTCTGCTGTTCCTGGGGGGCCTGACTATTTGTTGGTTGCAGCCAAGTATTGAAAAACTCATCCATGTTGATGTTCGATAAATCAGAATTAATGCTAATTAAATCCTCGAAATTTGGTACTTCGTAAAATACATTTGGATATTGATTGACATCAACGCATTGACCAGTCTGTAAAATAAAATTTGTTAAATAATAATAATAAAAGAAATATTGAATTGAAAATTTTAAAAAACTTACATTCATTAACATTTCTCCAGAGACCAGCTTATCGTAGTCCTGATCTGCTTTGCTTTTCTGAAAAATAAAGAAATATTTTAGCACATGTTATTATATATGAGAAAGAATTATGCACGTGTGTGCACTATCTATATATGAGAGAGAGAGAGAGAGAAAATAGTGTGTACGTTCGTGATTTTGTATAAGTGAGAGAGATAAAATCTATGTATATATGTGCAATTTGCGTGCAATTTGTGTCTGAGAGAGAAAATATCTGTGTGTGTACACTCTCGATTTTGTAAAAATGAGTGCAAAATATATGGGTGTCCAGCTATTTGTATAAGAGACAAAATTTATGTGTGCGCGCATTTGTGTGTGAGAGAGAGAGAGAGAGAGAGAAAGAGAGAGAGAGAGAGAATGTGTGTATATACTGTAACGAGAGGTTAGAGCGTGCTATTCGAATAGCGCGCGCTCGTTATGTCGCACGATGCGAACATAGCAGCAAGCTCCTTTGTTCTATGGAGGCGAGGGACGCGTGGGGGAAGAGAGGAGAAGGCCCGCGTGCTGCGGGATTTAGATTCGATTTGACCGAGCCGGTGGGTGCTTCGCGTGCTAGAACGACCTTTTAGCATGACCACCGTCGTGACCGGGGGTTTTGCTATACCAAGTTTGGATACGTTCTGTGGTGATTTTGGTACTCCATCATCTACGTGCTGGAGAAGAGGCGCTTTCTTCACACCATCCGAAATCGTCTAGGCAAAGATCCCGTAGAGGTGTTAGCGGCTCGAGAGAGTGTACTGAGGAAGTGACGCGTACCTCATACCAACTGTGAGTCGAATTGTGTTAAGAACATCTTCCTCGGCAAGGTCGCCGTTGGACGAGTATTCTTCACCACAGAATACTCGTCTCTTCCTTGTTAGAGTGTGTGCGTAAATCTCTCCGTTATCGTGCGCGCGACCATTGCAGGCGGATAATTATATATTTCAGTTTATTTAATATACGAGTCTTCGACTCATTAATTCAAGCTAATTACGTGGTATTCGATTATCCTGTATTCTGTACTTCGTCCTTTCGTTCCTGAATCCGAAGATTATTTTTCAGTATGGAAAAGTGTGATGCTCGGGTGCATCATACATTTGTATTCGTGACAGTTGGTTTTGCTATCACCGAGTGGAGCTACGTCGGGGTAGCATTTTCGCAAAGTATAAAGGTAGGACTCGTTGACGCGGTGATATTCCGTGGTCGCCGTGCTAAAGCCAATTCACCCCGTTACAATACACTCTCGATTTTCTGTAAAAAAGAGACAAAATGCATATGTGTACAGCTATTTGTATAAGAAACAAAATGTGTGTGCGCATTTGTACGAAAGAGAGAGTGTGTGTATGTGTGTGTGCATGAATTACAAGTGTAAAAGTAAATATATAAAATTAAATAATTTTTCTACTTACATTTTTTCTAACTATTTTTGCACTATTAGAAGCACCAAACTTTTGTAGCAGAACTAAACTTTTGAAACACTGTATAAGTATACGATTTGGTCTTGCTGACAGCTACAGCTCAAATGACTTTTGAGGATCAAGTCCTTCGAAAGAAAATTCTATCGTCTCGAAACTGTGTTGGGTGGGTGATGGTAAGCACTCACAAGATTTTAAAAGGGACAATGTACATACCTGCTTTCGGAAATCTATGTTGCACTAAGATACAACTAATTTATAAATATACTGTTTACTAACACTTTACACATCTGATCTACAAATATATTGTGAAATTTTGGCATATAAGTTCAGCAAGAATGATTAAAATCAACTCCGGAGCGCGACATTTATATACTTGCTTAAGTACGAAAAAAAACTGTGTAAGAGGGGGAAATGTTTTGTGAATTCAATATATGAGGCTGTCCACAAAGAGTTAATATAGACCTAAAAAGCATAGAAAAGTATACGATTGCGTGCCCACTCATTATAGCTCGGCAACCAATGTATTTAGAATGTAAGAAAGGCCCACTCCATAGTACAGCGGGAAACTTGTTTTTCGGCTTATTATACTCATATATCTAGGGTCTAAGTGATAACGGAAGAGGATACGATTCCTATACGTTTGATGCTCCCTTTACCTGGAGAGTGAGACTGTCGTGGACGGAAATAGCATAAAGCAGTGAGAACAGTGAAAGCACGTTTTTATATGTGGGATACACAGCCTAGCTTTTTGCGCCTGGCGCCTCAGCTAGGAGATTAAAGCTATTCGTTGAGCATTGGGGAGATGATGCACGCGCAAATATACTTACCAGTGTTGATACACTGTCCAGCGAGCTGAAAAAGGTTCGCTACCTTTTAAGAGTCATTAGTTTTATTACCGTAGAGAGTGAGAGCTGTTTGTGTGATACACATCAGCTTAAGAGAAAAAGGCACGCTTTCTATACGTTTCTACTATAGAAAAGAGAGACTGATTCTCTCTGTTCGAGTCCTCGATACGTATACTTTGCAGGCTATTGCATGCTTTAGCTGATGTCTCGGCACAGAGATGAAGCTGTGCGTTAAGCATTGGAGAGACGATGCACACACCAGTATACTTATCACTGTAAATACACTGCGCAGCGAGCCGAGAAAGGTTCGCTATCTACATGTTGCATTAGTTTTACCCTAGAGAGGCTGCTGGTCGGGGGCAGGCATAGAAAATAAATATAAGAATAATAAAAAATTCAATTTATTTAAAAAATAAATAAATATTCAATTTAAAAAAATTTTTTCAATTTTTTTTATTTTTCAATTATTTTATTTCAATTTTTTTTAGAATTTGTACATTGGCAATAGAAATTATTTATTATTTCACCATTGAAAATACAGTTTTCATATTTTACACATGAATTCATATCATAAGCTGAATTTAAATTATTTTTATTTTGTATTTTTTTACTGATAACGGTATATTAGAAGCTGTTCCATTTCCTAGTTTAATTTTCTTATACGGCCGTTGATTCTCTACTCCATTGAACGAAAGTCTAACATGTGATTTTGACTGAAAATGTTGAGGCAGCTTTGTTGAGGCAGAGCACAAGAGAAAAAGGCACGCTTCCTATACGTTTTACTATAGTAAACAGATCAATTATCTCTTTTCGAGTCTTCTACACATATACTTTGAGAGACACTACAGCAAAGCTGTTGTATACAATAGGGGGGAATAGTGGAGAATATATAAGCACGCTTTAACCCATGCTAAGCTATCATTCGTTTCACCAGCCAGACCGAGTACCAATCTTTAAGTAAGTACATATTATACCTTACTATTGTGGGATTGTGTGTGTGCGTGTGTATGTATGTTGTATGCGTCTACGAGTGTGCAGGCAGTGTGCGTGTGATCAAGAGTACGTCTATGAGTGTTTGTGCAGATGAGTGCATGCGGTGTGCACGTGAGAGAGAAAGCGGGGGCGAGGGAAGCTTCCTGCGCGCAGCGGAACAAGCCCTTCCGCTATTGGAAGAACGACAGAAAGCGGATCTGCGATTGGGCCCTCCGGACCCAAGCCGCAGATACGAATGAGAGCGAGAGAGAGAGAGAGAGAGAGAGAGAATGAGAGGAGAGAGTGAGAGTGACTGAGGGGAGGATGCGACCCCCGTGTCGGCAGTCTTCAGGGAGACCTGGCTGCGTGACGACGCAGCCCTGCCCTGTGTGCGTTTAGAGAATGCGAGAGCGATTTTAAAGCAATTCATTGTAATCTACATAGTGTTCATTTATTCAATATATATCAATAGTCTTTCAGTGTTCATTTTGATACCAGAGTAGTTATTTCTGTTTCCACTCCTTCTCCAGATCCCACAATTGGGGACTCGTCCAATTCGGAGTAGCGCCTCGCAGCTCTCGCGCGATATAGTGACAAAACCTAGACAACGACAAAAACATTCAGTGGCTCGGCGTCGTGGATTCGACGTGTGACGAGTGTGAACAGTTCGGCGCTGCGCAAAGCGTACTAAACGAACAAGAAGGCTGGATCCGGCAATATATTAGTGTGAAAACGGATTGTAAAACAGCCAGGCTTGCGGCAAGTAAGCGATTGTGGTGAATTTGTGTGTGCTAAAGTGCAAGTTCATCGAAGCGTCGGTACCAAGACGCGAAAAAAAAAAAAAAAAAACAAGCGTCGCAGAGACGACGCGGCCATTTTTCTCATTCGACACAAGATAGCGTCGAGTGGGGGAGGAAACGACGCGGAAATTCCCCGGCAGCGTCAAGAGGGAGAGGAAACGAGCGGAATTTTCCCCACGGCGCAGAAGAAACCGAGAGGGGGAGGAACAGTCCCCAGCGGAGAGAGCGCGCCAGCTCGACTCTGTACAGTCAAGACTAAGTGGGGGAGGAACAGTCCCCAGCGGAGAGAGCGCGCCAGCTCTGTAGTCCCGAGGCCGAGAGGGGGAGGTGCCTAAGTAGAGAGCGCGCGCAGCGCAGTACTGCGCACTCAGGGCCGAGTGGAGGGGAGGAATCAGCCCCTGTCGAGGACTACACTGCAGTTCGCCCGCAGCTTCGATCGAGAGAGGATCGGCTCTACCTCACAGCGGTCATAACCTCAACAGCCGGAGTGGAGGGGAAAAAGAGCAGCGGCACAGATCGTCTTCGAAGTGTACAGCCGACAAGATTCCAACCGACGAGAGGCGTGAAGAATTCGACAAGACAACCAGACATGCCGCATTCAAAAGAGGAATTCGAAGCGGAGAAGCAGGCTCGTATCGCAGCGGTGCAACAGTGCAGCGAGCTGCTCAAGTCTATGGAAGAATTGCGCAAGCAATTCCAGGACTGGCAGGAAGGCGAGCAGCAGCGCATGGACCGCCTCAACTCTCAGCGCGAGGAAGATCGGCAGACGATCGCGTCAATGCAAGCTCAGCTGAGAGCACAGGTGGAAAGTGCAGGGCAACGTGTAGAAGATCCTCAAACAGTGCAACCCTTGAGTACAACGAGCAACAGTGTAGGTGTCAACGATCAGCCACCCAGGGCGCCCGGCAATGAGGTATCAGAGAGCACTGACCCGGCAGCGCCTACAGAGCCGGCAGGCAGCCTGGACTGGCTGAAACAGGCAGCGGAGATTATGCGCACAAATGCAGAAGACTCGAGCCAGCCTGTGAAAGCCTGGATAAGGCGCGTCGATGAGGATGCCATAATGTACGGCTGGTCAGCTGAGCAGAAATCCCTCGCCGCGAGAAGGGCACTATCAGGAGCTGCGAAGAAGTGAATAGACGGCCGTAACGGCATAGCCTCATGGGACGAAATGAGGGCCGGGCTGGAGGACGCGTTCGGCAGACGTATACGTGCCTCAGATATCCACTACGCCATGCGCCAGCGAAGAAAGAAGAAGGAAGAGTCGCTGCTGTCTTATGTGCAAGACATGGAGTATCTCGGCTCCCAGGGAGAGGTAAGCAGCGACGAGATCCGTCAATATATTATCAACGGCGTGACAAACGACGTTCAGACGCGGCTAACGCTGCTTAGCGCATCGTCGAAAGATTTGTTCATGCAGCTTTTGGAAGCCCATGAACGACGCTCGGGAGTGTCCGGCTACCAGTCTGGATTTCTGGAGTTCAGTACGACCTTGAATTCCTGGTCGTTCCTGAGGAGAACCTGCCATCGCCTGTGCTCATAGGGGACCCGATGCTCGATCACGCCGATATAAGACTGACGAGGAACGGGCCCGTGCTCGAGCCGATTGTAGGCGAAGCTTACGTCCAGCACCTACAAGTTGAGACTGCAAACCCTGTCGACGAACTTGTAAGCAAGGTTCCTGCTCAGTTTAAGGAGAGAATCCGCAAACTGATTCTAGGGTACACACCAGCAAAGGACGTCGCGTGCCCGGTCAAGCTGAGCATCACCGTCAACGACACAAAGCCGATCGTCAGCCATCCCAAGCGCTTGTCTCCGGGTGAAGAAGAGGCAGTGCGCAAGATCCTGGATGACTGGGAAGGGAGAAAGATCGTCAAGCAAGGTACGTCCAGCTACGCAAGTCCGATTGTCCCGGTGAGGAAGAAGGACGGCACCATCAGGATATGCATCGATTATAAGAGACTCAACAAGGTCGTAAATCGATTGCATTATCCTATGCCCTTGATCGAGGATACGCTAGATGGGACGGAAGGCTCCGTCTACAGCTCCTGCCTCGACGTGAAAGACGGATTTTTCCACGTGGACGTGGCAGAAGAGAGTCAGAAGTATCTAGCGTTCGTCGTCCCTTGGGCCCAATTCATACCTCTGAAGGCGCCGTTCGGATTCTGCAATTCGCCCGAGATATTCATCGAATTAGTAGCAGCAGTGTTCGCGGATTTGATTCGAAGGAGGATCGTCGTTGTATATATGGACGACATCTTCGTAAAAGCACAGACCATGGAGCAAGCAGCAGACCGCCTCGAGGAAGTGCTGAAGGTCGCAGCGCAGCATGGCCTCAAATTCAATTGGAGTAAGTGTCAGATAATGCAGCAAAAGGTTGAATTTTTAGGCTACATTATTGAGAATGGCACGATAAGACCATCGCCAAGGAAGGTAGAGGACGTGAAGAACTTCCCGACACCAGCGATCGCGAAGCAAGTGATGCGCTTCCTAGGCCTCTGCGGATATTTTCGCAAATTTATCCACAATTATGCGAGAATCGCAAGGCCGCTCAGCGATCTGCTGAAGGACGACGTCAAGTTCACCTGGGGAGATGGTCAGGAGCAGGCGTTCGTATCGTTGAAACGCGCCCTCGTCGGAGCAGATGTGCTACGGCTCTACAATCCGAACAGAGAAACGGAACTTCATGCCGACGCAAGCAAGGATGGCTATGGTGCGATCTTACTACAGAGGTGTCCCCAAGATAATAAAATGCACCCTGTGTATTTTATGAGTCGCAAAACGACACCAGCGGAAAGCAAATACCATAGCTACAAGCTAGAAGCTTTGGCTGTTGTTCGAGCTCTGGAGAAATTCAGAATCTATCTGCAAGACATATGGTTCAAAATTGTTACAGACTGCAAAGCATTTGAACTGGCTATGAACTGCAAACATCTCAAGCCGCGTATTGCGAGATGGGATATGTTTCTGGAAATGTTCCAGTACAAGATCGAGCACCGATCGGGAGAGAAGATGCAACACGTCGACGCCCTCAGCAGACAGCACAGTGTGCTGGCCATCAGAGACCCGCTGATCGACCGCCTGAGACGAGCGCAAGGGCAAGACTGTCGCTTGGAGGCGATCAAGGCGCTGCTGGAGCGCGGGCCGTACAAGGAATACGTGCTGGACGACGGGCTCATTTTCGACGAGACAGGCGGAAAGCGTAGGCTGCTTGTGCCTCGCGGTATGCAAACGGAGATAATACGAAGAGCACACGAGGTAGGCCACTTCGGCGTGAAGAAAACGACAGAAGCCATCGACAAAACCTATGCTATCGACGACCCGAAGAAGAAGGTACAAATATTCGTTGACAACTGCATCACCTGTATTTTGGCGTATAGGAAACAAGGGAAGAAGGAAGGTTTGCTGTCACCAATTCCCAAGGAGGCTACGCCCATTCACACGCTCCACGTCGACCACGCTGGTCCACTGCCGTCCACCAGCAAGAAATACAAACACATCTTGGTAGTCGTGGACGCATTCACGAAGTATACGTGGATCTTCACGACGAAGTCCACTGGAACTGCGGAGGTGATTAAGAAAATGAGTTTCTTGCAGCAGCACTTTGGCAATCCTCGAAGGATTTTGCCTATAATTTTGTAACGAAATTTTTTCGGGCAAAAGGAGTTTCAACAGTATATTCTACAGTAAATTTGCTATTAAAAAATCAAATAAAAAAAAATTTGATTTTTTTGAATTTTAACTCAGGCATAACCCCTTAAGTGTAATCCTTACTCTTTTTACTAATGATTTTAAAAGCCTTATACTTTATAAAAATGAACATAATATTATTAATCATTGACGAATTCTGATTGTTTAAAGAATAAGAAACGTATTGTAGCAGCTAAAAGTGCCAAAACCACTTTTTGACGGTTATTTTCATCAAAGAACAGCTTTTCACAAAAAATGATCCATGCACATATCTAATTTTTTAATCTTTTTCAAATTAGGGTTACAATTTATATTTAAATTAAAGGAACAATCTCATGTACCATTTATGTACAATTTTTATTATGAAATATATTGATAATCAATAAAAATTTGAAATAGATAGAGGTAACTTTATAACTTTATGTAAATAATACACGGGATTATTCTTGAAATAAAATTATTAATTTTAACCCAAATGTAAAGAAAATTAAAAAATGAGGTATGCGTATGGAACATTTTTGTGAAAATCTGTTCTTCGATGTTCTTCGATGACAGCTAACTCTGTATGGGACGTGCTATGTGCGATAAATATGGGAGCTTGTGGACTTAGGTGTGCAGACGATGGATATAGGTGTTTATTGTGTGTGTGTGTGTGTGTGTATATATATATATATATATATATATATATATATAAATATATACTAGGGGGTAACCCCCTGCTCGCTCCGCTCGCCAATCCCCATAGCCTCAATCTTAGTTTTAATATTAACTTAATATAACTTAGATCAATATAATTTTGAATTTCAAGGTTTAAATTACAAATATGACTTGTAATACATATATGTCTGATTTCAAAAGTATTTTTTTTGAAAAATCAGCACAAAATGCAAAAAAACTGATTTTATCAACTTTGACCCCCTGTAACTCTAAGACAATCAATTCAAAAAATGCGAAAAAATTTGGAGTAACTCGTGGCAACCTCTAGAACAAATTCCCAGAGTTATAGTGAGGTCTATTTTTCGGCCGGTCGATCTCACAGAGAATCACCCATATATATATTGTCACGTAGCTCCTTGCTAGCCTTCGTGGTCACTCCTAGCTTTGCGTCCGGTGACGCAAAAGGGACTTTGTGTACAAAAACCTTACCCGGCCTCCTGGCTTCGCTCGGCTGCTCAGGTTCTCCTTGGCGAGCTGGGGGGATCCGGGGGTGCTAGGTATTGGGTGTAGAACGCGCAGAGAGGGATGCGTAAATGAATCTCCCGCGATTCTATAGAGGCGAGCAAGCAGAACGCACTTGCTCGTAAGTTTATTCTGCAAATGATATTACATGAGCGCACGTTCGCGCTGTATATTCGCGCTTCCTTGAATTGGCTCAACGAGGCGAGGATCGAGCTCGGCGAATTATGAGCCTCGACTGAGCTCGCGCGTACCCGGACTAAACCTACTCTACGGTCGCGCAATGGGCACAACGGACCCAGGGTATCGCCGCGAAAGAGAGAGAGAGAGAGAGAGAGAGAGAGAGGCGCACAGCCGACACTTACAGGTGTTGCCGGTGGACGCTGGACTCCCGGTCGGTGGCCTTTGGGTCGTACGTCTTCTTCTCGACGGCCAGGGACTCGGTGCGTTGGCGCCGGGAGGGAGGCTGGGTAGCTTGTCGGGCAACGCAGGTTGATCCTTCGTCCTCGGAGAACTTGGTCTTGGGACGATCCTGGGAGGCAAGGCTGGCGGCGGCAAGGTGTTAAGCCCCGCGGCAGCGTTGGGCCTCCCAGCCGCTGGTAGCGTCGGTTGTAGTCGTGTCTGGGAGCGCGTGCTCTGGTCAAGGACCGAGATTGGAATCTCTCGAGCGCTATCGCGCTCGCATAGTTTCGGCACACGTAGAGTCCGCAAACTCCCCACTCCTCTCCTTTGCGTGACGGCGTCTTCATTGGCGCTGTCGCGTCTCTTTGTTTCTCTCTCTTTCCTTCGTGCTCTATATGCGCGATGATGTAGGTATCAATGCCTACTCTCTCTTTCCTAATACTTTTCCCTCCCCTTAAGCGGTTACGCGTGCGGCTCCTGATGTCTCGATTCTCGCTTTGTTGTGCGTATCCATGTATGTTTGTACGCATGGCAAAATGATGCTGGGTAAAGGATTGTTTTTGAGACCTTACCACAAAGGTTTTGGTATCTCTCTGAATAGTAGTAAGGAAGAAAGCAAAAAAAAAACTTCATTGAAGTAAGACTGCGAAAACGTGCACGTACCGACTACGATATACTCAAATATGCAAAATTAATGAAAATAGCAAATTTTCGTCGAGTTTCGATGTCAAATGATTTACCTTCCAACGGCTGCCGTGTGAAGGAGTCTGCAATTATAATTCTAGATTATGCGAGTCGATCTGGCACATATTGGGTAGCTTATCGAAAAATTGGTAAAGAAGTTGTATAGTTTGACAGCTTTGGAGACTTACAATCACCTCTTGATCTTATGAACTATTAGACAGTTTCTAAAGTCAAGTACAATTATCAAAGATGTCAAGAATTTGCAACGTTCATCTGCGGTCATCTTTGTCTCAAATTTCTCTGTAACCAGCTCAATCATTAAGAAAATTTTCATCTTTAATGAGTCTATTTTACATTATGAGGTGCACGCTCAGCAGCCATACATCTCACACGCATTCAATCAGAGTGATGAAATTCTAATAGCAATTCAGCATCAAGATTTGTGTGTACTACCGTCTAAAAGTTCTCTACATATTTCTGGTGAAATTACCAAAGCGGATGGTAGTGCTCTAACAAATACTCAATTTGTAAACAATACCATCAGTCATCTTTTTGAAGAATGCTATTGAGATTAATCGTTGCAAAAACGTTGCTGTAACAACCTTGATGAAAGGCTACACGTCTTTCTCGCCAAGTCAGCTTAAGCATCTTGAAAATTCAAGCTGGTCCAACGTTTCAGAATTAGGAAAAATAACCGATGCTAATGAAAACTTTGGTGTCACAATTCCTCTGTCAATGATTTTTGGTTTCACTGAAGATTATCAGAAAATTGTTGTAAATATTAAACATGAACTTATTCTTATAAGATCGAGAAGTAATTTGAATGCTGTTATGCAAACTTCTACAGCAGCACAAGATGCAGCAGCTTCCTACGAGAATTTTAAAATTGAAATTTCTCGTATAGAGTGGCTAATGCCTTACATAGTACTATCAGATCGGAGAAAAATACAATTATTCAACTACATTCAGAAAGATACAGCTATTCCTATGAGTTTCCGTTCATGGGAGGTGTACGAGTATCCAGTTCTTCCTACAACAAGGCAACAGGGTCGTTGTTTGATCTCCTTCGGTGTCGCATTACCATCTAGCGGCACCGGTTCCTCTGCAAAATAACTCCGAGTCGTTGCCACATGGACGACAGTCAAATGGTCGTCATGTCGAATTTGTAATTTTATATTTAGAAGTTTTTATTATTTAAGCCCTGAAGAGGACCGATAATCGGTCGAAACGTTGGCAAAATATAAGAAACTTTGGCTCGAAGAGATGCATCTATTCATTTCTCCTAAACAAGGTAACATGTTTCGACAGTAAAAATATCAAATCAGTTGGAGAAACCGCGCTTTGTTATTCTTGGCTTCAAACAGCTAGAAAAGAAAACAAAATAATCAATGCTAGCTTATTTGATCATTGCAATATTAGTAATCTTCAACTCTTCGACTAATTCCTCAACTCTCATAGTTATCCATATGGAAATCTCAATCTTGATATTTCAAATAATCAATATGCTCTACTTTATGATATGTCCGCAAAATTTTAAAATGCATACTATACTGAAAGCGCTATAATAGATCCGCTTTAAAGCAAAACAGATTTTAAGGAGTTTGCTTTGCTCATAGTTATTGATTGTTCCAAACAAAATGAGTCTATTAAACAGACAGCTGTAGACGTTCGTCTTGAATTTGAGTGTAAAAGTAATGTACCTACGAATACAACAGCGTATTATTTAATTTTGCATGATCGCATTGTAACTTATAATCCTATAAGCGGCGATGTGAAGAAACTTGTATGAAACTATATATAAAGATGAGGGTAAATCAACTCAATGGAAGTATTATAAGGCTATAGAAAATTCTAATATAGTTGTGGAAATAAAGAAAAAAAAGAAGTGAATACAATGCAGGAACCCCCACTCCACCGTTGACTATAAATATGTAATGATTCAAATGAACTTGTCAGTCGATTACTAATCGCTGAAACATGCGATTCTAAAAATGGGTAAGTGGAAAAAAACTTCTCTTCGGGAAAAGGAGAGGAACATCAAGTTCTCATCGAGTTGAAAAAATTGAATGAAACAACTTCCGTTTCGTATCAGGAAACGGCGACGGATACTCTAAAAGATTCATAAACACAAAAATCTTGTTTTGAAGATTCATTCTCAAGTTATAGAAGCCGTCCTAGTAAAGGATCCAACACTAATTCAATTGATTTGAAAAGATGAGCGTTGACTTGTTCGGACGTCATTTGAATACCTAAAAAGGACCTCCCGGTATTAGATATAAACTCACTGCTGATAGTCAGTATAATTTAAAAGACTAGACATTGTGCAACGTAGCAGATCCTAAAGAACTAAACGACGCTATAAATTTAAACACTCTGCAGTATTACTCAAACTATAAAATCTGATTTAAAAACTGAAATATCTAAATTAGATGAAATAGTGGAGTTACATAGAGTTGAGATTGATGGAAAGCTAAGAACACTTACCATTAATATTGATACAATAAACAAACTATTACTTGGAATAAATAAGTAAACATGGATAAGTATTCTAGCAGTACAAACTCTGTTCCCGAAAAGCAAAAGTTGGATACATCTACTCATGAAAAAACTAAAGATTCTGTTTGGAAAAAGTGTGCTAGTATCTTCTCAACGAATAAACATTCTTGTCCCGGGCGAGAAGGTTATAAAAAATTGTAAAAGATATGTTTGTAGCGTAAAATAAATAGCAAATTTGTTTTCAATAAAATTTTGTTTTATTAACACCCAATTATCCTCCTCCTTCCTCGATAAAACAGTCAGCTTGGGAACAGTTCAATTTTCCGCTCTGGTGATAAAACATCTCGTGGGGGGCTTGGTCAATGAAACATGGGAGTGGGCAGCTCGCTAGGGTCTGTTCGATAAAATAGGGAATGGGGCCTGGGAAGAATTTGCCAGTAGTCGTGGGGCAGTAACCGCTGGAAAAGAAACAACAGGCTGATAAAACAGGGAGTGGGTCAGCCGATAAAACAGGGAGAAATATATGGACACGCTGATTGCAGGAATCCTGTTTTACCGTTGATAAGTAACGTAGGGATCTTTTATCCGTGGTCGGTAAACGATGTCCCAAAACCCGCGTGGGACAGTAGCCAACCAGCTCCTACTACTTATGTCCGCGGTTTTAGGTGTCCACGCTAAAGTAGTATGTCCGCGCTAACGTAATGTGTCCGCACTATAAAGATTTGTCCGCGGTTCAAATATGTCCGCGGTTAAAAAAATGTATAGTGAGACGGCAATACAGGCGACACAACGACTTACCGACCGCAGTCGGTAAAATACCGACTTATCAAGAGAGGGCGTTTGCAGGCAACGAACGAAGAGCAGTCAACAAAAGCAACACCAGGAGGTGCTACAAGAAGAAACTGGGTCGGAGTACGGGTATAAGAGAGCGAGCACGAGCCGGCAGGAGCACTTTTCGCTGGTGAGGACTAGAGGATGGATCCCTCTCTTTCGGCTTGGGCTCTATCTGTCTAGTCTCTCTAACGCTGGTCACCACGGTTTACGCATCCTCCCTTTTTTTGCAAAGTGGCCAGCTAAATTAAAATAAATTCATGATTTCATTTAAATAACTTTTGCTTTGAAACCCCCTCTCCTGATCATAGGATGATTGGCTAGTACCCCTCTCTTCTACTTGGGCTACTCCCTTGATCATTCATACGGTTAAGGTATATCGCGGATAACCGGTCGAGACCCCTCTCTTTATACTTGGGCTCTGGACTGAGTTATTCCGCTCTACGGATAAGGGTACTTGCTGTTCCCTGTATCCGAGGCTGCATGTACTAAAAAGTACATGCACCAAGGTTGCTTGTGAGTGCAGGGGACACTATCTCGAACTCCACCCGACCGAGCAGCCCCCCCCCCCCTCACCTCTTCCATGTGAAGAGAACGGGCGTAGGGAGCCGTGCTAAGAACGGGATATTATAACCCCCTTCTTATAACGGGCGAGCAACCCCAGTGCACCTCCTTTCCTTCTAACCCCTCCTCCCTACTACTTGACCGATCTCACTGCCCAAGGGGGTAGGAACGTCACAATAGTCTGTCGACTCAAGTGGAAAGAGCATAAACACTTGCTACTCACGAGCGCGCGACCCAGTTTTCGCGTTTTGCAACTTTGTAAATTTTTACCACTGATGAACTTTACAAACTGATCAAATTAAACCTCCGTACTGAATTATGTATTGAATTATATTTCTTGACTTTTACTCAATTTGTTCAATAATATTGCAAAATTTTATAAATTATCAAATTTAATTTCTAGTTCTAACTGAAATTCCGATTTTTCTATTTACTCAGTTTCTACTTTATTTTCCTCAATTTTAGGTGTTTGGAAAAGTAAATCTATTGTACTAATTATTTCCGCTAATTGTTTTCTTAATTGCTTCCTATTGCTTAACAATTTTTACAAAAATAATTTTTTTCCATTTCTTTTCTGTTTAATCACTTTACTTTCACAATTTTCAAAATTCATTTGATTAATTCAATGATCTTATACAAAATCGGTGGAATCAGTAACCGCTCCTAAGCAGACCTTGGGAAGGAAGGAAAATGGATTTAATTAATTAAATGATTATCTTTTTAATTTTACAATATATGCTCTATTATTTTTGCAGTGCTTTTACTGAATCAATACCTTGTTTGATTTGTATCGGAACCAAATTGTTACGTCTTAGCCACACTCTCACCACATAGGTAGGACTGTATTTGGGTGGATTTGTTTAAAGAGTGAGAATCAAGTGGCTAGATTGATAGACTCGTTACCCGTATTAGATATATGTTTGTTATACAACTTACATTTGTTGCTTCTATCGTCTTTGTTTTCTGCTTCTGATATTCTCGTCTTTTTCTTTCTAACGAGTTGTAGTTTGGAATCAGCAATAGGCTTTTGAAATGATTTGACTCGATTTCGATATCGATAAGTTAAAATTTATTGGTTTCTTTTAATCACAAATTAAGTACTTTGTAGTACAATAAAATCTCCGCCCGTTGACGGACCGCGTGTTACGGAGTTCGGACTTAAACACGAGACTAATTAAAATGCGACCAATTCGACTCTCTTAAAGCCTGAATCTGATGACCGATTCTCAAAGTGTAATGCTTAATAAGCAGTTTTTAAAGTATAGCGATTGCCAAATAAGTAACACTGCTGAGTTGTGTTACAAAATGACAGCTTGCATTGAAAATTTAATCTATCGAAATCTACATCTTAATTCTCTTCATGTTTAAAATTTTGAGGAGCTAGTATTTTAATTTTCAATTTATAGATTTAAAAATCAATAAGGTCGTAGGAGGTTATACTGTAAAGTGCTGTATATAACCTTTATAAATAATGAAAATAAAAAATGTAGTCAATCTTGCCAGCTCAGTCTGGAGAGTGATCCAAAAGACAGACCTTCGACCATATTTTAATCCCGCAAAATGAATAGAGCGGGATGTTAAAAAAATTATGAACGCATGTGGTAGTAAATGCGAGAACGAAATGCTCCTCTGAGAGGCCAACGATGCGGTACGGCAGGCCTCAAGCGTAGGTGACCTTCTCGCGACGGAGTACATAGCGGATGACCACCAGCGTAAGAAACGATGGTCCGGTATAATACCCTTTACCGGAAAACTCCATAAATTCCTCTACGGTACACCCAATGAGGACGATGCGATTATGATTCAAGATGTGGTTAGATCCGTAACAAGAGACGCGCGCGAAACCGTGGCACTCTTGACTCTAACGTAGATTGTGGAGCACGAGCTAACCAAGCTAAACCAAGATATGTTTAGACTGAATATAGCAACGGATTATCTGCTTAACGAAACAACCGAGCATAATATGAAGCTCGTAACGCTGAATGCGATTACTTGGGCAAAAGTCAGCTTAGATCAATTTAGAATGGACAGACAGTCCTGGACAGACGCGATCTTATTCGCTGCTAAAGGGGCGCTTCATCCGTAGGTCGTACCCCCAGAGTTAATCTATAACGCGATGTTAGCGGTAAAGGGGTGGGTATCAAACGCTAGGTTTCCGATTGCGGAGGAAAAATACTCCTTACTAGCCGTAATGCAGATCTCGCGTATAACAATCATGTATTCCGAGGGCTGGTTAGTTCACCAGATCTCCATCTCCCTCCTTGATCCGGAAAATTAGAATAGTAGTTAGGGCAGCGCTGATACCACGCCATGCTGATCCCACGCCACTTCCTCAGTCGATAAGGTAGATTTGCTCAGTGGGTAACTCAGTCGATAAAAGTAGGTAGCTATAAGGCCCCCGCTAACAGCGCCACCAAGTCGCGAGTTCGCCAGCCCCGACAGTACGCCAGTCTCTCCCCACCCAGTCGCGAGTGAGCCCGTCTCTCCCCACCCAGTCTGAGTACGCCAGTCTACCCACCCAGTACGCCAGCCTTCCAACCCGGTCGGTATGGTCCCAGCCTCCCCACGCAGTCACGAGTACGCCAGCTCCACCACCAGCGCTATCGCGCGCAAAAGTACGCCACCAGAGCCGCCTCGTTTTAAAGAGAGTTTAAATAATAAGACAAATATTTGTGCTATCAGTTTTCTATTTTCACATTACAGCTTATACTTGAAAGCCTGGATTAACATATGCGGGATGCTGTTTATAATGCAGGCTCTCTCTTAGAGCCGCGATGCCGTCGATTACTTACCTCGGAAACATCATCCGCAAAATTCGTTTTCTCCTGCGCTTTTCCAATTGATTTACACGTTTCCACTTTTTTGAAAACACACAGCTTTTTGAAGTAACAAGTTAAGGACTAACTAGACCTTGTTATCGTAACGGACTTAACGCCGGCGCTATGTTTATGAGTATTGAAGAAGCTTCCCTTTCTCTAGCATTTTTCCATACGTATCCATTATCCCCACTTTTAGATTTTAAGGATGGATCGACACTGCAAATAGCCTCCCACTCTCGCGCTTTAACATACATTTCACTAGCTCTCACTTTTTACAAATCTGTGATGTGAAAGGCGATTTTTTTCTAGCACAGTTTATCCTTATTAATATATAAGGGAAGCGAAGTCTAGTTCATGTTTCTCTGCATATACGCACGCACGTCTTCCTGTTGGAAAGACCTTGGTAATTAATATTTTAATAATTTAGTATAGAGAGAGAGAGCGAGAGAGCGAGAGAGAGAGAGAGAGAGAGAGAGAGAGAGAGAGATTTAAACCCCCGAGCACATCGAGTGAAAAAAGTGTATAGTGCATCAACTGAGACAACTTTGACTATACGAATAATTGGGACTGTGGATTTAGATATGTTGTGCTATAAAGTTTAATAAGATGCTTCTATCGCTCGAACTGTGTGAATGGTTAGAAATGAGAATCTATGCATCTATGGCTCGAAACGTCGGCGAGAATAAAAAGTTCAAAATTACTCGAATAGATGCATAGATTCTCATTTCTAACCATTGTGCTATAAAGTTTCATATGATACTAGTGACATATGTGTACATCGCTTTACTTGAGCGCTATTTACACACTGAGCAATAACGAGCCACTTAAATCACATATATCTTAATATACTATTCTAGCTTATTCTCTTTCATATTCGCTATACCTCGCAGTGATTCGCGTTCTTACTCTTATTCACGTATTCAAATAACTTTTATGTACTTAATAGATATTAAGGAGTGCAAGAGCAGTGAGTGTGTGCGGATTATGTGTTGGGATGTGTGCGATTAAACGTTTTCGGTGTGAAGGCTATCTATTAATTTCACGGTTTTATTAGGATTTAGATATCTGGGGTGAAGTTTGTGGCGTGTTATCTTCGGTGTGTGTAGTAGTTTTGATTGTTTCTCGATTCGGATATCTTCTCTTTAGACTGCCTTGCGTCAATTATCTCGAGTATCCAGTCCTTAGTATTACGATATTTTACGAGTCGCGTTTAAGTTCATTGAGTGTGAATAAACTAGAGAATAAGTGTGTTCGAATACAACATAAGTTATGTCTCTATTATATTTATCTATTAAGTGAATGAGTGAGGTGATTAAAGAGTAAGCTTTACATACATGAGCGAGAGCGAAACTCTAGCCAATTTATTAGGACTTAGATTTCTTAGAAGTTGTTATCTTCGGTATGTGTAGTAGTTGGGGTGTGTCTCGATTGAGATATCTTCCCTTTAGGTGGCCTTGCGTCAATTATCTCGCGGAACCAGTCGCTTAGTATTACGATATTTTACGAGTCGTAAGTTCATTGAGTGCGAAGAAACTAGAGAATAAGTGTGGCCGAATACAGTGTAAGTTATTTCTCTATTATATTTCTCTATTAAGTGAGTGCGCGAGGTGGTTAAAGAATATTCTTTACATGCATGAGCAAAAACCTAGCGTTTCAGTACATATTTTATTATTATTAGCGTCACTGTCTCTCTCTTTCTCTTATTTATATATTATGCTCTTGCGCGTTCATGCTTAGATTCCTGCGTGCACATTTTATCAATGACGCTTTTATTTATTTATTAATTAATGTTTCAGCTGCTGAATACTAAAATGGAGAATTTTCAAGTGAATAATTCATCACTGTCCGAGGACAATGAACAGGTTTTTTCTCGTTCACGATTGATATTGTATAATAATAATAATTATAAAATAATTACTTATGATTATTTAATTTCAGGATAGACCTCTCACTAGGTCTTGAGTACATTCTGAATGAGAAACAAATATTAAACGATGAACAACTGCAGTGTACCAATAAAGAAATGCAGGAGCGGTTTAAAGATTTACTTCCAGTACTGGACGATCTGAGTAAAAATCTTCGGAATGATCATCAACTACCACCAGCACCATCGGTCATTGACTTGACATACGAGTCACTAACTTCAGCTGCTCCGTATGAAAATCTTAACGTTCCCTTATTTTTCATATTAAAATCCTCGGATATGAAGCATTACCTCGATCCGCTGAAAAACTTGGTACTAATTTTGCAGGAGCAATGCCAGTAGAGATGCAAAAGCAGAATCGGCTAATAGAGAAGTTAATGAAATAGTCCGGGCGTCAGGGAGTTCGAAAGTGGAATACCATTAAGTTTCTTCTAACTTTATTTTTATGATGGAAATATGTTATTGGTAACTTACTCAAAATCACCCTAAAGTCCCGATTCGGGCCAGATCGGGAACATTGTTATAATAGCAAAAAGAATTCCGAAAATGCACTTTTTTTAGTTTTTCGCGTATAACTCTTTTGTAACTCATTTCACGTAAAAAAAGGTACAGATGAAAGTCGTTTAGAATTGAATTTCATATAAGATACATGTATTCCTGAATACAAAATTAATTTTTTTAGTCGTTAAATTGTTAAACGAAAAAATAATTTTTTTTAAATTTCATATTTCCACAGATTTTACAAAAAATTATATTTTTCAATAAATAAGTACTCAAAGATGAGTTACAGCACGAACAATGCAAAAATCATCAATCAAAATTCATCTCCAAATTGCCCATGGAGCGCTTATGAAGTACTTAATGAATGCTAAAAAGAACTTTTTTAAAAATTAATATTTAACAACATTTTTAACAACAAATAATTTTTATTTTCGCTAAATTTACAGTTAGAGAAACGCGGTAAAAAACCATGAATTTTCGTATAAGTTTTGTTGAGATCCCACCAATAGACACCGAGATACGAAAATTTTTTCAATGGACGATCACGCCGAAACTACTAAATATTTTTCGATGAAATAATACTTTAAATGATAGCATTTTTCCCGATTGTTGTAGATAGCTCAGTTTGTCCAAAATTACCGATGAACAATGGGAAATCTGCACGCACGGCCAAGCGGTTCCTCCGGCCGGGCGGCGCGATGGTGGGGGCAACGCCGCGCGGTGTCGGACAGTATTTTTATAGGTGTAATGCAAATACCCTCAATTGACAATTTTTCTGAACAAAAATCTTTTTTGGCTATGTACACAACCTTTATATACATATATTGCACTACTAAACATTTTCATACTGAATACTAATATCTGTATTACAATAGTAATGCAATTCATCCATATAAAGGTTGTGTACATAGCCAAAAAAGATTTTTTTTCAGAAGAATCGTCAATTCGGGGTATTTGCATTACACATATAAAAATTAAATTATTATAACGTTAAAGCTCATAAAAAAACACGTTGAATAAAAAAAATTTATTGCAATAGCTGCCTTAGTTACCGAGATAATCGAATTACAACTAACGTGTACGAATACTGTCTGCCACCGCGCGGCGTTCCCCCCACCACCGCGCCTCCCGGCCGAAGTAGCCACTCGGCCGCGCGCACAGATTTCCAATTATTCACCGGTCATTTTAGACAAACTGAGCTACCTACAACAATTGCGAAAAACGCTATCATTTAAAGTATTATTTCAGTAAGCACTGTACCAAATTTCATCGAAAAATATTAAGTAGTTTCGGAGTGATCGTCCATTGAAAAAATTTTCGTATTTCGGCTCCTATTGGTCGGATCTCAACAAAACTTATACGAAAATTCATTTTTTACATACTTTAAGATGCATTTTACCGCGTTTCTCTAACTTAAAATTTGGCGAAAATAAAAATTATATGTTGTTAAAAATGTTGTTAAATATTAATTTTTAAAAAAGTTCTTTTCAGCATTCATTAAGTACTTCATAAGCTGTCTATTAAAGGCAGTTGGATCAAGTTATCGCTCCATGGGCAATTTGGAGATGTATTTGAAATTTTGAGATAAATAATTTTGCAATAAGACGCCTTTTTGAGATATCCAGATCGGACAATGATTTTTACATTGTTCATAGTATAACTCATCTTTGAGTACTTCTTCAATGAAAAATATAATATTTGTAAAATCTGTGGCAATATGATATTGAAAACAAATTTTTTTTTCGTTTAACAATTTAACGACTAAAAAAATTAATTTTACGATCGGGAATACATGTATCTTATATGAAATTCAATTCTGAACAAATTTCATCTCTTATCTTTTTTTACGTGAAATGAGTTACAAAAAGGTTATTGGTGAAGAACTAAAAAAAATTGCATTTTCGGAATTCTTTTTGCAATAATAATAATGTTCCCGACTTGGCCCGAAGTCGAGACTTTAGGGTCATTTTGAGTAAGTTACCAAAAATATATTTCAATCATAAAAATAAAGTTAGAAGAAACTTAATGCAAAAATGCTAACTTGCACCGACAAAAATAGCAATCAGTATCAGAAGAATAAGTAGGGCCACGCATAAAAAGAAAAGCAGCGCCAAGAAAAAGTGCAGTCAAAAAGTAAAAACCCGATTCAACTAATAGAAGTTTTCAAGAAATTCTGAAAATATCTAATGTATTAAATAATAGTGACAAAGAGAACAAAAAACGTTAATGTACTAGTGTAATTATACTTATAATATTATAAATAATAACAAGTTGTTTATTGTATATGTATAATAATATAAATGATATACATACTTGCATTATATGTACATTATTGTATATGTTTGTATAATCATGTACAATAATCTAGAATGTAATGTATAATATTGTCGAATGTAATAACGCCGGATATAATGTATAGAGCGTTGAATGTAATGTAATATATATATCTTACTATATTATATAGTTCTTTTGGGCTGAGGTGGAATTTGACCTCCCCTCCCGCACCCTCACCCCCCTCACCACCCCCTCATACCCCCCTCTACCCCCCTCAAAATGACCGAGAAACGTTTCAAAAGTTTGGTTATTTTTACGGTTTCCCATCCCCCTCATCGCCCCCCTCCCGACTCCTCACCCCCCCTCACGAACCACCCCCCCCTCTACCCCCCCTCATTCCTTAGAATGTTAACATTTATAATAATTTAATAGAACGTATAGATTATGATTGGAGAAGAAAGACATCATTGGAGATAGGGACAGGCGGAATCAGAATGTTATTCTTGTTGGAGATAGGTATATATTATGAAAAAGGTGCTAGGTGTGCATGGAATTCATGTGTGAAATTGTTGCTGTAAATCAGAACATTACCAAAATATAAAGTTAAAAACTGAAGCAATGCGGGTTGGTGAACCGAGCGAGGTGGAACCCCCCCTCTACCCCCCCCTCCTTACCACCTCATTGGAAGTGTTTAGTGATTGATAGTAACAAAATAGTAAATTTTTCAAACATGTTTATTTGAGTGACAGTAAGGTGTGTATGTAAAAAATAATAACTATTATTTCCACACCTTGAAAATAAATAGAAATGGTACATTTGTTTAAAGTAGGTTCTCTTGTACTGATTATGCAAAATCATTTTTCTACCATTGAATGTGTAGATTATAATTGAAGTAGGAAGACATGATCAGAGACAGTGATAAGTGTAATCAGAAAATCATAGATGTAGGAGATAGGTAGAGATTATATGTAGAGGATGGAGATCGCGATTCTCTTTATAAATGGATGTTGTAGGGATAGCTGGAGAAGAAGGACATGATCGAATGCAATAGATGGATGATAGAGGTGCTCGGTATAACGTACATTTCAGAGCTAGAAATGGCAGGTGTTGAGTAGAGGTCGTGTAGGATAATAAGTTGTTCAGAAGTTCATGGCTAGATGTGATAGATGGAGGCTGAAATCATGGGTGATAGGTGGAGGTCAGAAGTCATGATTGGAGTCATAAGTCGAAGGAGAAAGTGACACGCGGAGTAGGAGAATTGGATTTCCAGTAACAAATGCACAGTGGAGGTGCTAATTTGTTGGTACGCTTCATGGGTCGACATTATAGGTGGTGCGGTTTGAGGTTACGCTTAAAGATGCTAGGTGGTGAGTGGAATTCATATGTGGAGGTGATAGGTGTAGGCAGAAAGTGTGAACATATTTGCAGATTATGCGAAAAGGGTGGTGGTTATGACTGTAGCAATGGAGTGTGCGGTTCACGTAGATAGTGTAGGAGATAGGTGGAGTGTGGAAGTCACGATTGGAGTTATAAGTGGAAGGTATAAATGATAAGTAGAAAACGAGGACATAATTGCAGGGAATAGGTGTTCGTTAGAAGCTACGAGTGAAGGTGGTAAGTGGTGGTAAAGTTATGGGTGAAAGTTGTAAGTGGTAGGTCAATTAGCTAGAAGGATGGTGGACTTTATGGGGCGAGATAGAAAGTGGAGGTAACAGGAGAATAAGAAGGTCATAGGTCGAGGCATATGTAAAGATTAAAATAGTCAGGGGTCGAGGATCGAGCGTCAAGGTTGTAGATGATCGGTAGTAGATAGAAATTAACAGTGAAGGTGACAAGTAGTTGGTAGACTTCATGGTTGGAAATGATCGTTAACAGGTGGTCTAGAGCTGGAAATGACAGGTGTTTAGGCGAAGCTATGGGTGTAGGTAATTGGTCAATGTTAGAAGTCATGATTAGACATAATAGTGGGAGGCTAGACGTCGTGATTGGAGGCATAGATGTAAGGTGGAAATGATAGGTGGAGAGTCAAGAAAATGGAGCGTTACGTAATAAATTGGGGTGGTAGGTGGAGAACATACGCAGAGAATAATAATTTTAGTTGAAAGTCATAGGTAAAGGGTAGATTTTATGATTTAATCGGCCTCATGGGTCGAGATTATAGGTGATGTGAGTGTGGTGCTAATAGCTGAGAGACGGTGGAGTTTATGGGTTGATGTAGGTAGATGAAAGGTCATGGGTCAAGGTGATAGGTAAAGGTTTAAAGTCTTGAGTAGAGCTGTTATATAGGGGTTGTGTATGGACGCTGGAGGAAAAAACTAGAGGCGAGGTGTCGAGGATGTAGATGATCGGTGATAGATAAAGGTTGAATGGTGAAAATGACTTCATGATTAGAGGTCATCGTGGAGAAGATAGGGAGAGGTGGCAGACGGAGGGTGGAGCTGATGGGTGAGCTGTTTTATAATAACATTTTTCAGTATGATTTATATACCATGAATTTGATGGCAGTAGGCCATATATCTTAGTATATTATATAGTTGTTTTGAGCCGCGCTGGAATTTATCCCCCCCTCGCCCCCCCCCCTCACTGCCCTCACGAGCCCCCTCAGCTCCCCCTCAGCCCCCCCTCAAAAGTACCAAGAAATGTTTCAAAAGTTTGGTTATTTTTATGCGTTTTGCCCCCCCCCCCTCGCCCCCCCCTCAGCCACCCCTCAGCCACCCCGTCAGCGCCCCCTCAATAACAAGAACTAGAACGTATAGATTATTATTGGAGAAGAGAGGCGGAATCAGAATGTTATTGATGTTGGAGATAGGTAGAGATTTTGTAAATGGTGGAGATCACGATTGTATTCATAAGTGGATGGTAGAGAACATATGTAGAGAATACTAATCTTAGTTGATGGGGATGCTAGAAAGTGGATTTTATGATTGACGGCGATACATTGAGAGTGAAGGTGCTGGTAACGGTGAACGCTGGACTTCATGGACATAGAAGAAAGGTGGAGGGTAACAGGTTGATGAAAAGGTCCTGGACAGCGGTGATAGGTGAAGGCAGTAAATCATGTAGAGGTATTAGGAGCAGGCCAAAAATCAGAGGTGGAGGTGATAGTTTAGGCTCACGTATGACGGATGGAGTTCATGATTGTAATAAGTAGATTGTGTAGGGGATAGGTGAAGTTTGGAGTTCATGATTGGAGACATTAGTGGAAGGTGAAGGTGAGAGGTGGAGCTGAAGGACATGATTGCAGGCAATAGGTGGGCGGTGGAGGTGCTAGGTAGATCGTGAGCGTCATGAATCGAGGTGGTAAGTAGTGGGTAGAGGGTACGAGTGAAGGTGCTAAGTATGCATGGAAGTCATGAGTGATGACTATAAGTGTAGGCAGAAAGTTGTAGGTAGTAGTGACAGGTCAAGATTATGTGTGAAGGGTGGTGGTGGTCATGAATTTAGTAATAAGTAGATGGTGTAAAAGATAGACGAAGTGTTGAGCTCGCGAATGAAGTCATAAGTGAGAAGTATAAGTGATAGGGAAAGAACGAGGAAATAATTGCAGGCATAAGCGGACGGTGTAGAAAAAAGGAGGATTGTGAACATTATGGTTAGTATTATAAGTGGAATGTGTAGATTATAATTGAATCAGAATGTCCCAGGTGTAGGAGATAGGTAGACATTATGTGTGGAGGGTAGAGATCACGATTGTATTCATAAGTGGACGTTGTAAGGATAGTTGGAGAAAAAGGACATGATTCAGTGCAATAGATGGATTGATGAACGTGATTGATCAATGTTAGAAGTCATATGTGGACGATTAGAAGCGATATGTGGAGGGTGGAAGTACTGGTGAAGGTAAATGATAGACTTTATTGGTATAGATGAAAAGCGTAGGATAATAGGTTGATGGGAAGTTCATGGTTAGATGTGATAGATGAAGGCGGATAACCATGGGTGTAGATGATAGGTGGAGACCAGAAGTCAGGGGTGGAGATGATAGGTAGAGGCCAGAAGTCATGTGTGACGCTGATAGTGGGAGTTGTAAGGGATAGGTGGAGTGTGGAATTCATGATTGGAGTCAGAAGTGGTAGATGAAAGAAACAGGTGGTGTAGGAGAACTTGATTGCAGGTAACAGACGGACAGTGGAGGTGCTCAATAGTTTTTAAGCTTCATGGGTTGAAATTATAGGTGGTGGTTTGAGTCTACGAGTCAAGATGTTAGATGGTACGTGGAATTCATGTGTGGAGTTGATAGTTGTAGACAGAAAGTGTGAACAATAAGGTCCTCATTGGAGACGATAGATGGAGGGTAGTAATGATAGGTTGAGAACATTTGTAGAGAACAATAGTTTTAGTTGAATTTTAGGTCATAGATAGAGAGTAGATTTTATGAGTTGAGGCGATACGTAGAGGGTGAAGGTGGAGGATAACAGGTTGATAAGAAGGTCCTAGGTAGTGTGATAGGCAAAGGCGGAAAGTCAAGGGTAAAGGTGATAGGTCAAGATTATGTGTGAAGGGTGTTGCTCATGACTGCAGCAATAAGTGGATGATGTAGGAGATAGATGGAGTGTGGAGGTCGCGATTGGTGGTTCAGGTGCTAGGTAGACGGTCGCAGGTGCTAGGTAGATCATCGTAGACAGGTGGTTGTTTAGTAGGTCAAGGTGGTAAGTAAAGTTTATACCAGGTATGAAGTTGAATTGTGGAGCTCATTATTGGAGTCATAAGTAAAGGATCTAGGTGATGGATCAAGGGTGTAGATGATCGATGGTAGATAAGAGTTCAATGGTGAAAATGGTAGGTAGTTAGTAGATTTCATGGTTAGAGATCATCATGGACAGGTGGTTGGTTAGCGTCATAGGTCATGTTGGCAGATGAAGTTTGTGCCTGGTATGAAGCTGAAATATGGAGCTCATTATTGGAGTCATAAGTGAAGCATGTAGGTCATAGATGTAGATGAGCGGTGAATAGTGAAATTTGTGATTGAAGGTAGTTGGTGAAGGTGGTATTCATGATTTGTGGCGATAAGTGATAGCTGAAGAAGATAGGTAGAGGTAGCAGACGGAGGGTGGAGCTGATGGGTGAGCTATATTTATAATAACATATTTCAGTATCATGTATATACCATGAATGTTACGGCAGTAGACACATTTAAGAATTATTATTGTTCCAACAATCAATAAAATATGCATAAATTTAAAAATTGGGATTTGAAAAAAATAGTTTAAAATCAATTCTTTAAATTGTTGCTGTAAATTATATCTGAACATTACCAAATACAAAGTTAAAAACTGAAGCAATGGGGGTTGGCGAGCGGAGCGAGCAGGGGGGTACCCCCTAGTATATATATATAAATATATAAATCGGGTATTTTTAATGCATCCCTATAATAAACTACCCTTCGCTAGCGCATTCAAAATTCCACTTTTGGCATTCAATATTCCATATTTAAAAATAAGCCTATACTACCCCTACTTTCGGCGCATTCAAAATACCCGATTTATGTATTTATATATATATAGTAGTGTATATATACTAGGGGGGTACCCCCCTGCTCGCTCCGCTCGCCAACCCCCATTATTTCAGTTATTATTTTGGCAATGTACAAAAATAATTTACTGCAACAATTTCAAGAATTGATTTTAAACTTTCAGATTTTCAAATCTCAATTTTTAAATATATGCATATTTTATTGACTGTTCGAAGAATAATAATTCTTAAAATTTGCATACTGCCATAAAATTCATCACTTATACCTTCCACTTATAACTCCAATCGTGACTTCCACACTCCACCTATCTCCTACACTATCTACGTGAACCGCACACTCCATTGCTACAGTCATAACCACCACCCTTTTCGCATAATCTGCAAATATGTTCACACTTTCTGCCTACACCTATCACCTCCACATATGAATTCCACTCACCACCTAGCATCTTTAAGCGTAACCTCAAACCGCACCATCTATAATGTCGGCTCATGAAGCGTACCGACTAATTAGCACCTCCACTGTCCATCTGTTACTGGCAATCCAGTTCTCCTACTCCGCGTGTCACTTTCCCCTTCGACTTATGACTCCAATCATGACTTCTGACCTCCACCTATCACCCATGATTTTTATCCTCCATCTATCACATCTAGCCATGAACTTCCGAACAACTTATTATCCTTCACGGCCTCTACTTAACACCTGCCATTTCTAGCTCTGAAATCTACCTTATACCGAGCACCTCTATCATCCATCTATTGCATTCAATCATGTCCTTCTTCTCCAGCTATCCCTACAACATCCACTTACGAATACAATCGTAATCTCCACCCTCCACACATAATCTCTACCAATCTCATACACCTATGACTTTCTGATTACGCTTATCACTATCTCTGATCATGTTTTCCTACTTCAATTATAATCTACTTATGATACTAACCATAACTTTCAGAACCAAACTTTTCACTTATGACTTCAATCCCGACCATTACTCAACCTATCCCTACACCGTCCACTTATTGCTACAGTTATTATCCACCACCCTTCACACACTCCTTGACCCATAAAGCTGACCATCTACCTAGCACCTTCACCTGAGGGGGCGCTGAAGGGGGTAGAGGGGTGTATGAAGGGGGGTGGGGGGAGGGGGGGGGGCAAATTCCACCTCAGCCCAAAACAACTATATAATATAGTATGACATATATATATATAGATATATATGTATAGGGTATAATAAATAATATATCTATAATAATTCATATATAACTAAAAAAATTCACTTTTAATATCAATGCACACAATATACTCGAGATTCTCCTCCACCAAATCGATGCATTCGGGTTCCAAGTCGATGAATTTAGGAGGCTGTAAGTCAATGCATGCCAGACTCCGGAGGCTCTAAGTCGATGCATACAGGCACCAAGTCAATGCAAATCGGCTCCAAATTCTCCGACACCTTATCGCTCTCATCCTCTATCGGCCCCAATAGATTGTATTGAGTGTACGGTATTGAGTCAAAAAGTTCACGGTTCTTTAACATACTAACCCGTGAAACGATCACCTTAATAATTGATACATTAATTACTTAAATATTTATTTGTTTCTTTGTTTAATATTTTGATGAATAAATAACCTGAAGAATTTTAGCTTATTTCCTTAGTTATGGACATGTGGAAATTTTTCAGAATTTATGTCTTACTTCTGTTAACAGCATACGAAAACTGAGATGCATTCACTATGTTCCATCGACTCATCAAAAAGAGAGAGAGGGAGAGAGAGAGAGAGAAAGGTTAGCTGATATATTATCAGCATAGCCCCACAGAGTAATACGCTACATCCCCACCTCTCACTGTTAGCGCTGCAGTCATAGGATCACTGTTCTGTTTTATCCGTCGCGTGCGCGTATACTACAGTCTCTCTACAATCTCGATCCCTCTCTCTCTCACACAGGATCACTAACAACTTCCTGTTTTACCCTACGTGTGCTATACATGTGAAGCACGTCTTCTGCTAAAGTCTCTCTCTCTCTCTCTCTCTCTCTCTCTCCGCATCTCTCTGTCGGAACCACCAGGATCACTAACAAATTCCTGTGTTACCCTTCTTTGAGCATATGTAAAAGAGCAAATGTGTGCGTGTGTGCGTGTGTGTAGGAAAAATGAGCATAAATATATATATATATATATATTTTGTTAACTCATTGTTTTAATATAGAAATATATTATATTGTTTCTTAAGATCATGTCGGATATTGCAGAAGAATGCTCAAAACCGTTGAAGCTATTGGAAGAGGCTGAAAAATTACTGTTTTCTATTTCTGATTCACCTATAATACTGCGATGGAAAAATCATGTTTCAAAGTCAATAAAGACTATCAACAAAGTCCTCAAAACTGAAAAGTTATCAGTGCAGCAGAAATAACGTATTTTATGCCCTATTGCAAAAACCGAATGTATGAGAGCTAGAGTCAACTTTAAAGCTCCTGGAATAAGTGGTGGTGGAGTACAAGAAGCTAAGAAAAAAGGTACAGTCATGGATCGCGTGTGTTGGATTGATTTAAATAGTGCTTTTAAAAACCGTATGAGAACTGCTGTTATTGCAAATTTAACTCATATAGATCTTGTAAAATTCTTAGAAGATGCGGATTTTCGCGAAAAATAAAAAATATAATACGTACAAATACTCAAGCATCAAGGTAAATACAGTTTTACCATGTAAATTTACAAAAACATATGTTAAGAATGATGATGAAGAAGAGTGTATTGAAACAAAATACTTTGATACTGAGAATCATAATATTTTACATGGCTCATCGTTAAATAAATGGTTTGAGGACAATGTCACTCAACCATTACTCACGCAAATTGAAGAATTTCAAGAGCGCGACTCTGGTTGGAGTCTACAATCTATAGAAAATATACAGTTAAATATTAATAAATGTAGTTCAATGCGTAGTGGTGGTCCCTACATACCCTTGCCAATATATATTGAAAGAAAGAAAGCATGTATCAAAGTTAAAAATACTGATAATAAGTGTTATATGGGCAATTTTGTCAGCCTTATATCCTGTACAAGGTCAATTTCATCCTAAATGATTAAGTAATTACTTCAAGTATGAAAATACATTAGATATGAGTGGTATTGAATTTCCTGTATCATTAAAGAATATACAAAAGTTCGAGAAGCAAAATAGTTCCATCTCAATAAATGTTTTTGGATTCGATAAAAAAAATATCATTCCTCTCTATTTAACAGCCTGTAAAAAGAGTAATCATGTGAATCTTCTTTTACTAACGAGACAAGATATAGGTGAGCATGATGAATTGATTACTAAATCACACTATGTACACTTTAAATATCTTTCACGTCTAATCAGTAGTAAGTTAAATAATACGAGAAAAAAACTTTACGTTTGTGATAGATGTTTAAATTTTTTTTATGAAGAAGAGAATTTGATAGAGCATGAAAAATACTGTAAAACAATAATTAATTGTAAAATTAGACTTCCAAAGCCAGAAAATGATGTGATTGAGTTTAAAAATTATCGGTATAATGAAAAATTACCTTTTATTATGTACGCTGATTGCGAGTGCTTATTAAAACCTATAAAATATGATGAAAAAATGAATACACAGCCTATACAAAGTCATAAAATTTATAGTATAGGATATTATCTAAAGTGTAGCTACAATGACACTTTGTCAAAATGCAGCTTTTATAGAGGTTTGCATTCATCTAAATGGTTTGCTCAAGAGTTAAAAGTTATCGAAGAGCAAATTAGTAGGTTATATAAAAATCATATGGCCAATCTTAACTCCAGATGAAATCATCGAATAATACAATTCAAATATATGTTATAATTGTAAAAAGATTTTTTCAGTTGATAATGTAAAAGTTCGTGATCATTGTCATCTTACGGGAAAATATCGAGGTCCAGCACAAGCTTCATGCAATTTAAACTATCAAGATTCCAAAATAATACCATTCGTCTTTCATAATTTGAGTGGTTATGATGCACATTTTATCATATCAGATGTTTCAAATCACTTTCCAGGACAAATTGATTTATTGCCTTTAACAAAAGAAAAATATATTTCTTTTACAAAACATGTAGAAAATATCTTAATAAAATTTAGATTTTTAGATTCATTGAGATATATGCCTTCATCATTAGAAAAACTAGCATCATATCTAGAAGATTACAATATTGTTAATAAAGAATTTATCGACTTTAGCAGCGAACAAATTAATCTCTTGACAAGTAAAGGTATTTTACCCTACGAGTGTATTAGCTCATGGGAAAAGTTAGAAGAGGATAAATTGCCTGAAAAAGATGACTTTTTTAGTATACTTAACCACTCACATATATCCGATCAGGATTATGAGCATGATCAGAATGTGTGGAATACATTCAATATTAATACACTTGGTGAATATTCTGATCTTTACATGAAAACTGATGTCTTGCTTCTAACTGATGTTTTCTAGAATTTTCGAGATCAAAGTATACGAGTCTACGATCTCAACCCAGCTCATTATTACACAACTCCAGGCTTTTCTTGGGATGCAAAGCTCAAGCATACTGGAATAAAATTAAAGCTGTTAACTGATATAGATATGATGCTGTTTGTAGAGCGTGAAATCAGGGGTGGTTTAACTTCAGTTGACCAATTAGGTGCATATCCTTTGTCAAAAACTCCCTTATTTCGGCTAACACGTACCAATTTTGAATTTAGCTCGTTTTGAAACATTTCTATGAGATTTTTTTATTCTGTTTATTACACGTTTCACTTTGTCTCTATTCACTTCAGCAGGTTTCATTTCTATTATTCGATGTTGGCTATTATTATACTCTAATGTTAAGGGGTTATGCCTGAGTTAAAATTCAAAAAAAATCAAATTTTTTTTTTATTTGATTTTTTAATAGCAAATTTACTGTAGAATATACTGTTGAAACTCCTTTTGCCCGAAAAAATTTCGTTACAAAATTATAGGCAAAATACTAAAAATATATAATTTGTCAAAATTAAGTATTTTTCATATTTTATTCTATAGCGCTTTTGTTTATTCAAAGCCATTACATTTTTATAGAAAATTTAACGTTAAGTGTGCATACAAACTCCTTTTGATAAAAGACAGTTTTATTAAAATTAACACAAATTATTTATTTATGAATTATTGCATATAGTAAATAGCTCATTGTGATAAAAGCATAGATTTTTTTATTGTGAATGTTAAAAATAAAATAAATTTATCTGTTTCATTAATTTAATCTTTTCAATAAAATAATAAGCATCCGTGCAAACTAAAATATTTTTATAAATTACCACCTAAAAACATGGTACCATACAGCATATGGAAAAGCCAATCACTGTTTTACCAACCTAGTTAAGTTTGCTATCAGATAGCTCTTTCGTCTGCTTGATCTGCAGTGTAGTGCAAGCTTGATGTTGTAAATATTGATCTGAAGTGAAAACTTCTGAGTGTCAGTGGTGTTTATATTTAGATAAGTATTTTGGACTCTAAATAACACATTATTTGTGAAGAACTTGTTCTTTGTGAGTGTGTTCTTTATTTTTAGGTATATAAGCTGTCAATGGCATGTGAACGATAAGGTACTTATGTGTTCGATGCAAGGTTAGATGTTGTGGAAGTTGGCTGTAACTATTAACAATCCTAGAAAGTCATGGGTAAGCAATACCAACAATTATATTCATATGAAACATACTGACTGTGAATGCGTATAAAAATTTATATTTCAATTTCAGCTTTCGATACTAGTATATCAATATGTGTGGCACCCGGGTCTTAATATATCCCTTAATACAGGGATATTTTATGCCAAAATACAAAAAAATATGTTTAATAATGACTCTATCGCTCGATGATGGAATAGTGTAGAATAAAAATTGATGCGTCTCTTCGAGCCAAGTTGTTTATTTTAAAAATGCCAAACGTTTCGGGATATTTTTATCCCCTCTTCAGTGGATGTATAAACGTTAAGTTACAAGGTTTTATTACAATAATAATATTAAAATAAGTGAAATTGAAAATTGTAAATATTGACATAGTTACCTAATTTGCAAAACAACTTTCGTGTTTTTACATTATTAGGAACGCACCAGAAAAGGATAAATCGCATATGGCGCTATAAATATAAAAATTAAAAATTTAAAGCAAAGATTACAAAGAGAGACCTCTAAAAGAAAGACCTCTAAAAGCCTCGTCGCACTCTAGAACGCCCCGTGCACTCCAAAGGTCAATGAGTTTTTTTATCCGCTTTTTTATCCCTGCAGCAGGGTTAACTTTAACCAGTCTATAAAATCTCTCGTCGCTGAGGGCCTCATTAACCTTCGAGATATACACGTTTCGATCCACCACTACCGTAGCATTGCCCTTATCTGCTCTAGTGAAAAATAGATCGGGATTGTTTTTTAAATACTGTTTTGTACGTCTAATATTCTTCCAAGGGCATCGAGCACACATCGCTGCCGAAAGCTTATGGCCTAATAAAAATTCATAAACCGAACAATCCCGTAAGAATTATAGTTTCAGCAATTAATAGCCCTACTTATTTTCTTGATAAATGCATATCCGTCTTATTAACAAAACATTTTCCTTTACCAGCTTCTCATATAAAAAATAGTACACAATTAGAAAGTAACCTCGCTAATAAAAATATTTCTGATCAGCAATGTTTTGTGTCCTTCGACGTTGTTTCTTTGTTTTCGAGTTTGCCAAAAGATGCGATTATACTGTCCATCGAAAAGAGATGGAAATGGCTCTCCTGTATGAATTGTATGTCGAAGAGTGAATTTATGGATGGTATAAAAATTCTTCTCGACTGTACGTATCTTGTTTTCGATGGCAAATTTTATAAACAAGTCTTAGGCGCTCCGATGGGATTCTGCTCGAGCCCTGTTTTTGCGAATATGGTTCTGGAGGATCTCGAGGATCATTGTCTGGATATTGCAAAATCTAGCGTTCGACTTTTTTACAGATACGTGGATGACTGTCTTTTGGTTTTGGATAGAGAAAAGATTGAATTTGTGTTATCGATATTTAATAGCTATAATAACTCCCTTCAATTTACTCACGAAATTGAAGTCAATAATAGTATAAATTTTCTCGACATTTCTATTATTCATGATTCAAGTGGCCATATTTTTACGAATTGGTTTCAAAAAAATACAGCGTCATCAAGATACATAAATTATTTCTCTCACCACCCAAAAAACCAGAAGATAGCAATAATGTACAATTTATTTGATAGGGCGATATTGTTGTCCGATCCGCGGTTTCACTGTGAAAATATCGAAAAAGGGAAAAAAATTCTCATAGCTAATGACTATCCTCCAGATTTTATAGAAAAAAAAAAAAATTTAGTAAAAAGCGGATCGCTCGCAACCTGAGCCTTTCAAGGGCCTCGTTAGAAGGGGTAGTTGAAAGCAATGCACACTCACATGGTATTAATAACAATAATTCTAACTCTAGAAAAGGATACGCGGTGTTCCCCTACTATGAAGGGTTTAACGATAAATTAAAGTCGGTGTTGAAAAGAAATGACATGAGTTTGATTAATAGTGTTACTGCTGTGGGAGACACAAGAAATGTTGTATATTGCCCGATTTTTGTCGAGACATTAGTTGATGTCCTGCCTCGACCGGTGCCGCATTACCACCTTGGCACCGGTGAATCGTTCTGTTTAACAAAATTCTCGAGTCCTAGGCCGTAAGTTATAATTTAAAAATATTTTTTGTAATAGCTCTTTGTAATCTTTGTTTTAAATTTTTAATTTTTATATTTATAGCGCCATATGCGATTTATCCTTTTCTGGTCCGTTCCTAATAATGTAAAAACACGAAAGTTGTTTTGCAAATTAGGTAACTATGTCAATATTTACAATTTTCAATTTCACTTATTTTAATATTATTATTGTAATAAAACCTTGTAACTTAACGTTTATACATCCACTGAAGAGGGGATAAAAATATCCCGAAACGTTTGGCATTTTTAAAATAAACAACTTGGCTCGAAGAGACGCATCAATTTTTATTCTACACTACAAAAAAATATGCCAAGCAGTTTCTGTAAGTACTACCTGATAAATGGAAATAAGTTTCATGTATAAACTTTAAGGGGTTATGCCTGAGTTAAGGGGACCCACCACGTTTAAAATCTGAAATAAAAAAAATTTTCAAATAATTTTTAAATTGTTGTAGTCAATTAGAATTGAACTAAAACATTTTTAATCTAAAAGTATATACAAAATATAGTAAGATTAAATTTTTATTGTCCTACTTTGAGCCTAATACATATTCATGTCAGCGTAGACACTGTTCGATGACTTTTGGCACAGTGCGTAAGGTTCCAAGTGTACGCATGGATGAAATGGGCTCAAATTTTTTTTACAAGCTTATTATAGTATTAATTTCCGCATGAACAGAGGGATTTTAATTTGAATGAGTAGAACATTTGAAAAAAAATAAAATATGTCAATAAATTTAAAATCTAATGGTTTTGAAACACATTTTATTTTTTTTCAAATGTTCTACTCAATCAAATTAAAATCCCTCTGTTCATGCGGAAAGTAATACTATAATAAGCTTGTAAAAAAAATTTGAGCCCATTTCATCCATGCGTACACTTGGAACCTTACGCACAGTGCCAAAAGTCATCGAACAGTGTCTACGCTGACATGAATATGTATTAGGCTCAAAGTAGGACAATAAAAATTTAATCTTACTATATTTTGTATATACTTTTAGATTAAAAATGTTTTAGTTCAATTCTAATTAACTACAACAATTTAAAAATTATTTGAAAATTTTTTTTATTTCAGATTTTAAACGTGGTGGGTCCCCTTAAAGTCGTCAAAAAATCGATTTTTTTTTATTGACTTTTTTCATAGGAAATTGTCTGTAGAATACGATGCTGAAGTCCCTTTTGCCCAAAAAAAAATTGGGTAGAAAGCTACAGACCAAAAACTGAAGGCGTGCGAATAGCTTATTTCTAAAAAATCGTAATTTTCGCATTTTTATTTGTCAGTGCTGTGTTGCTGAACATGATTATTTTTCGAGCTTTTAATGCTTCTCATGCATAATATTTGTATGTAAAATACAATAAAAATATCTATTATGCAATTAAAATCCGTTAAAAGATATTAATAAAATGAGCAAAATTATGCAATATTAAAAATTTGCAAATTGCTTATTTCCACATTTTCCTCTTTTTTGTTTATTTAAATTAATAATTTATTTTTAAAAAAGCATTTGATTATTTATTATGCTTTATAAAAAATTAATTAGACGCAAATATTCGTCAATGAATAAAATTATGCAAAAAACGAATTTTGAATTTGGCGCTTACCGACGGGGCCGCGCGATATTCTTTCGAAAAGGCTATTCATCTAGTAACCTGTTTTACCGTATGATTGAGAATTCAAGAGCGCAAAAACACTTGCTTTGAATTTTCATATCAACTTTTATTCTGCATTGCTCAATATTATTAAATAATTTATTTTATAATATTGATAGCATTTGTGGTTAAAAAGTAGAGTAAGTGAGAGTGATTTGTGATCATGATGAGTCCAGACTCAAGATATAGAGTTTCAGGATCATCTGACAGAAAAAGAAGATTTGGAAGAAGAAAGAGAAGACCCAAGATTTTTCATCAAAAACAGCAATGGGAAGTTTCGACAACAGCACCAGCACCAGCATCAGCATCAACATCTATACAACAAGAACGAGCAACACCAATCACTTCAGCATCACCTACGCCTGATACAGTTCCTTCAACGTCCAGGGAATGGAGTTCAAGATCTGCTGCGCAAGCTTTACCAGGTACCTCAACATCAGTACCGCCAGAAATTCCTGTGTCTAGGTCTAGACAAAAATTAAAATCAATTTATGTAGAACCGAGTGAAATTCAGAATAGAATCTTTGACATTTCTTTGCTTACATCGCAGTCACTTGCTTCAATGAAGGCAAAGCAGGACTGCTTGAAGTCATGAGGAAGTTCAGCGTGTATCCAGGATCCTCTGCAGTCAACTGGGCCAAGCTTCAGGATCAGGAGCGGCTTCTCTTGTCCGACAGAAGAGAACTACACTCAACACTTGAAGCACGACGAGCCAAAAGAAAGAGAAGTCATCAGGATGATGACTTCTACAGAGCTGGTGCTTATTAAACACACATACACACATTACACACATAACCAAATACTTATACACCATACACAACCTCACTTGTAAACAAACAACATAATTTACAACACAAACACTAAAAAACACTGAAACACATTCACAATTTTTTTCTGTTTTTTTCACTTTTGTTTTCCTTTTTTTTTAATTTTTTTCATTAAACACTTTTCACACACACATCACACATGTCACAGCATCAGCTCTGTAGAAAACAGTCTAGCTGAAAAGTAGGTCAGAGAGCAAGCTAAACAGCTGATTGGAGCTGTCTGCTTGCTTTCTGCCTCCTTAGCTCACCTGATGGACTGTTTTCTCTAACCTCTCAACTACATGAACTTGATATGATGATGATAGTTCTACTCTTCTGTTCATCACATGTAAGTATAGAAACTTATTTATTTACAATAAAAGCATTTTTATAGCTTAATTATAAAAATGTTTCAAATTTAGAAAAATTACTTATTTTAATGATTTTTCATTTTGTTTCATTTCAGAGGACTGGACACGAATAAAATTTTTGGATTATCCTCAAACTTGACAAAGATGACCAGGATACGTATATCTTTGACTTAAATAAGGTCCAGGTGTGAAGAAAAATTGTAAGTATATTTTATATCATTAAATGTCAAGTTAAACTTTAAATGCTTTTTTCTCAAGTTTTGAATTTTTCTCATCTTAGGTCAGTTACCGCATGATTTCTCAAGAACCAATGGACCAATCAACCTGCAAATTTTTGGAGAACTCCAGGAGGCCTTTCTTCACTGCTTGAACGGAACAGAATTTGCAAAGATAAGTCAAAAGTGAATGTTATGTATCTAAACATACGTAACATTCACTATAATTACATATATTATAACTTATACGTTGCTAAAATTAAAAATTTTTATTTTTCAGTAATTTCCTGCGTTCAAGCTGAGGAGAAGGCAATTTAGAAGATTTTCCATCCAGTTTGGAAATAATTCATCAACCAGAACTTGAAAATTCATGCGGCAAAGGAAAAAATATGCAGAAATTTAGTACTGCATACATGGAACTATTTACATAGTAAGTATGCATAAATAATTTTTTAAAAATATTGAAATTTACTATTAATATGTATATTTTCATTAGGAAACAAAATTTTTTTTATATTCATTATAAATAATTTTTAATTACCTATTAATTGATAAATTGTTTTTTTCAGGTTTAACTCAGGCATAACCCCTTAAATGCAGTTTTCTCAAGTTTTGAATTTTTGTGATTTTAGGTCAGTTGCCGCAGGATTTCTCAACAGCTATGGGACCGATCAAGCTGAAATTTTTTAGAGAACTCCAGAAAGCCCTTCTTCACTGCTTGAACGGAGGGAAATTGGCTAAGGTAAGTTTAAAGAATGTTACGCATGTGAACATATGCATAATTCACTATAATTATGAATATTATGACCTTATGTGTTTCTAAATATTTAAAATTTTTATGTTTCAGTAATCCCTTCCGTTCAAGCTGAGGAGAAAGACATTTAGAAGATTGTCCATCCAGTTTGGTCTATATTCATCACCCGGATGCTGAGAATTCATACGGCAAAGGGAAAAATCTGATCAAATTTAATACTTCACACATTGATTGTATAGTAAGTATAGATATATAATTGTTTAAAAATATGTAAAATTACAATTAATATGTATACTTTAAGTAGAAAAAAGAATTTTTTTAATATTACTTATAAATAATTTTTTTTGCCTAATAACTAATAATTTGTTTTTTTCAGGTTTAACTCAGGCATAACCCCTTAAGTCTTGTAAAATATCATGCCATTTGTAGGTACCACGTAGACTAAACAACTTCCACATTTTATTTTGTAGTGTCCGATTCACAAGTGCATGACGTTAACAAATTGATGCTTTATGATTACTATATGTAGAGTACAGATAAATTTTATAACTTTTCATCAGTTTTTGAAAATCTTTATTGTAAAATTCTTTTCCTCGATCTGTCTGTAAATTCTTGGGTACTCTTTTTTTCAGTAGAATTAAACTCTCAATTTCGAACCCTTATATGGTAAAAATTCAAATCTATCTATCTATGAAAATATTAACTCACAAACATCTTCACGTTAAGGGTCTGTTGGTCAGACTACCACTTCTTTAGTGTTACTTCTCCTATACCCTCGATTTTACATAAATTTCAATTTTAATTTTACCAAAAGAAAGTTATGATATCAATAAATGAATTGACAAGTTCTTTTACAAAAACCAATCAATTTAAAATAAATAAATAAGCGTTTAAAAGGGGGAGGATTATAAATATATATGTATTTATATAAACACTTGACCAAATTGCAGTATATGAAAAGGTACAGTCGGGTACAATTAAAACTTTGAATAATTGCGACTGCTACCACGTTCTGCGCATTCTGGCTGACGTTTGGTGGCCGATCACGATAATGTCGTATTTATCGTGGGAGATTAGGCCACCATTCTTCCGGTAAATTGGGCGTTGCGTGATGGGTCACAAACATGCACAGAACGTAGCGCCAATATGTTATTATTCAAAGTTTCAATTTAACCCTATGGTACACGTAATAGAATGGTATGATGTGTCTATAATATGTGGTAATATCAGGTTTGTCTAAAATTATTATATAATTTCACAAGATTGTTTCGCATCATGAAAACTTTGTCTTTTATTTATGGAAGCAACGAGCGGATGTACAATCTACTCTACTTAGTAATTCAGAAAATGTGTTGCTATCCTTATTTCATTAGAAAATCTATGTCGAGGACGATTATATACAATTACATATGAGATTTAAATTCTGTTGATTTACATTCATTCAAAAAAAACAGGAACAAATTCTATCATGTAGAACGCAATTTTTTTACGGAAAAACTTGCCGTCCTGTCCTATCTTAGATAATCGATGGATACCACCTTCAAATGATGCAAGGTTAACCAAAGTAACTTGTTAATGAAACACCGATAGAAAATCTCTTAATCGATTTTTCATTCTATATGTATTTATTACTGTTCTTAACCAATTATTGATAAGAATTCAAACTTAGTGTTGCAATCATTTTAGGCTCAATTTTTGGTTATTTATATGTATGTTTTACAAAACATTGTTATTATTATCGAAAGATTACAGGAAGTTGATAAAAATAATTGTGACTATTAATACATATTAAAAAAATGTTATAAAATAAATTTCTATGACTCGAGTTGGAAAATATGTCAAGCTTAAAAATATTAAATTAATATTTATGTAGTTTACCGCTTTTAGTTTTAAATCTTTACTTAATTAAAACATGGAATTCCTATTATTATTATTTGAGGCCATCGTTCTCACATTTTAATATAATGTTTTGTGTAGTACCCATTATAGGATAATAGGACGTTAAATTAACTATATGAAACATTTTATGATATTGTAAATTACACTGACATTTAGTAGTTCATCAATTATCTATGATAGGACGGGACGGCAAGTTTTTCCGTAAAAAAAATTGCGTTCTACATGATAGAATTTATGTAAATTCGAAGGTACAGGAGAAGTAACACTAAAGAAGTGGTAGTCTGACCAACAGACCCTTAACGTGAAGATGTTTGCGAGTTAATATTTTCATAGATAGATAGATTTGAATTTTTACCACATAAGGGTTCGAAATTGAGAGTTCGAAAATTAACTTTGATTAAAACAATGAAATAACAGTATAGATAGAATAAACTCTTAGAATTTTTGTGACATTAAGGGTATCAAAAGTTATAAAATTAATCTTTAATTCTTACGTAGGAAGAAACTACCTTATACTTGCCAGCCTTTTACCTTTTTAAAAGGTTTATTGGGGGGGGGGGTGCGGGAAGATTTCACTACTTTTAAATATATATAATACCTAAATTAGAAAGAATCATTCACATCAACTAATTAAGTTATAAATTTAAAAAATTAATGTACATATGCTTATGTATTATTGCAATAATAATTATTTTTTCGACACCGTCTGTACAGCAAATAGTTATGTTTGGATCATTATTATTCAAAAAAGAAATATTTAATGCGTAGTATTAGTTTTAGGGGTTTTTAACGCGACTCAAATAATATAGTTTATGAAAGACTTGGAGATCCACACGAAGTTTATAATCTAGCAGAAACCAAAAGTAGACTAATACTTCATAGCTCCTATATCCCCATAACTTTTTGCCAACCCACATTCGTACTATAATTATGTCTAACCTGAAGTACTAATCTACTGTTGGTTTCTGCTATATTTTATAACCTCCCCGTGGAACCCCAAGTTTATCACAAATTATATTATTCAAATTGCGTTATATACTCCTAAAATTCATACTACGCGTGTGCAATAACGTTTAAGGGGTTATGACAGTGTTAAAATTTTGAAAATATTAATTTTTTTTTATTCACTTTTTTCACAGTTAATAGTCCGTAGAATATGGGCCTGAAAGCCGTTTTTTGCTAAAAAAATTTGCCTTGAAGATATCGACAAAAAACTGATAAATCTGTTTCAAGTAAATTTTTGAAAAATCGTGATTTTTAAATATTTTAATTAGGCCAAACTTGTGAAAAGGATTGTTTTACCACACTTTTTAAAGAGTTATTTCATGAGAAATCTTACTGAAAATACGACTTAGAAACCGTTTCACAAACCGTTTTTTTCGCATGAGTTATGAATTTATTTCCGTAAAATAAATAATAAAATCCGTAAAATAAATAAAATCCGTAAAATTAATTTTTCTATGTGTGATTTTATGTTAATAAACTCAATGTGTTAAAATAAAAGCATACAACAAATTTGAATTTGTCACTCGAACAGGTTGTACCTCACAGCGTCCGGTCGAGAATGAAGATTACTGTTTGATCGGTATAGTAGAATATTCTGAAAAGCAGCAGAAAGCAGCCAAACAGCTGTTTTTCATCCAAGACACTAGATCAGTGCAGTTAGTCTGCTAGCTGCTGTAACAATGCTTATAACCTCAGTGGTGTTGTAAAAGTGCAAGAGCTTCTGCAGAATACAAAAATTTTTCAGATAAGTATTGGAAACTAATTAGTAATAATTGTGTTCATAATGACCTTTTTCTTTGTTGGTTTATTTTTTGCTTTTAGTTATACGGGTGCAATCCAGCAAGATGGGAGTTTATATTGACTGTATGGAGTATTATTTTGCATACTTTTTAACAACTTGAAGTGTATTAAATAATGGTAAGTATTGCATGTAATTGTAATTCATAAACATAACTTGATTATGAATAGCTAACGATAATTTTTATTTTATTTCCAGCTTCTAAATGCTATTATCACAACGCCTGATATGCGCTGTAACGTCTTATGAAGTTATTTATTTTGAAACAAGAAAGAGTTCCATATAGCACTCAATACTCCGGGAATATTGCTGGAAGGTTACTTTGGTAGGTAAAGTAGGATAAATTATGTTGCAGGAAGGTTACCTAACCTGCTGGCCACGGTCAGGCAACATTGCTGCGAAGTGGAATGTCCGTTTTAATATTACATCGATTCGTGGAAAGTAATATTACAGTAATGTTGTAGTAAGCTTATTCAACATTCCCAGAACATTAATATATTATAAATTTTTTTTCGATTTTGTCGAAAAAATTTCTTCCCAACACATTAACTTCAATGACAACAGCAAAACAATAGCTCAGTGGATAGCGAGCGAGTCTACTGAACGAAAGGAGTTGGGTTCAAATCCCGACTGGAGAAAATTTTTTTAAACATTTTTCTTTGATCCCTTTGTAAGATATTATATTCCAGTAATGTTGTGATAACATTGTGTAATGTTCCCATAACTTTGCTGTAATATTTCAATAGGGACGAAATTTTTTCGAAAAAATCGAAAAAAATATTATACTATATCAATGTTCTGGGAATGTTGAATAAGCTTACTACAACATTACTGTAATATTACTTTCCTCTAATCGGTGTAATATTATAACGGACATTCCACTTCGTAGCAATGTTGCCTGACCGTGGCCAGCAGGTTACGTAACCTTCCAGCAACATAATTTATCCTACTTTATCTACCAAAGTAACCTTCCAGCAATATTCCCGGAGTATTGAGTGCTATATGGGGTCATTTCAAAATTCAAATGACAGCATTGGTTATGTCAATGCATGAGTTTTGATAATTGTTACACTTTCAAAAGTAAGAGCTCAGCGGCAGCTGCCGTTGAGCTTGCGAAACGCAGACTAAGCGTTATACTTTTGAAGGATCGCGTTATTGTATGTAAAATTACAAAATGTTTAAGAATTAATATTCAATAATGTTGTAAATTCATAAACTAAGTTTAGTGTTTAAAAGACGCTAAATGCCCTCAATTAGGCAGTCAAGATTTTGTATCGACTTCGTCCACGCCGGTCCGAAAATTGGCGGAGTTTTGATTATTTAAAATTCATTATTGTAACTTATCACGGTTTACATACTTTTAAGTTGTGTTACTATTTTTAAAGTTTTGTTAGAAAATAAATATAGTAAATAATAGTATACTTTTATTGTGTGGAATAATTTAATTAAATCCTAAAAACCTGTACGTTGAGATCTGAAGGAAATTGTTTAAATCATTGGGTTGTTTTGAAGACAACGATCTTACAAAAACATTAACTGGATCTTCAGCAATTCTTCTTGAGTAACGTAGGACTATCCAACGTCATAGGTTCAAACAAGGTAAGTTCTGATTATATTCTTGTAGGAAATACATTTACTTGAGAGATCTAGGTGCTTCTAATCGCTAGACTGTTATCGCTATAAATAATCCCGAAAATAGGCATTTAATTGAAGTAGTCAGGACTTAACAATTTGGTTCCGATACAATTATCGTGCGTGAGTAGCCTTTATTGAAGTGTATTTTTGTTATTTGTTGTTCTTTTTAATTGTATTTTTAGTATACAGTGGGAAAATTTAACTACATATATAGTAGAATAATTATTGATTTAGAAATATCTGAATTTTAATTGAATTTTGAGAGATTCGAGATATTAAGTTTTGTTTTGTAGTGCTATCAGAAGTTACTGAGTAGGCTGATTAGATTAGTTACAAGTGTTCTTGATATTAATACATAGGTAACAGGATGTAAGACATATTTGATAAGTATATGAGTAGATAGGATTACATTTCAAAACAGCGGCGACTGACCGCGCGGGAATGCTGCGTTAGCAAAATACCAAGACTGTCGCGAACAGTAATTAGATATATAGGTCAGTGTAGAACTGGGTCTTTTAAAGGAGTAAAATTGTTTTGTAACTTACTATTTGATTTTTTGTTTGTTGTTTTGCTTTTTAACTCAGATGTAAGTTGGGAAATTATATGTTGAGAATTTAGATTTTTGAAGCATTTATACAGCACATTAATTTAAATATTAATTAAGCCAAATTATTCAAATGAGTGGTAAAAATAATGAATTTAAAAAAAATCCAGAAAGAACAATAATTACTAGGAATCCTTTAAAATCAAATCCGGAATTAAAGTCTTCGTTAAGGAGTCCGTTATCAGGTAACGCTTTTAAAAGAAGTCAAAAAATTGAGAGATCTCCTCCAAATACAGCGTTAACATCAACAGATTCAGCAAATTCAAAGAAATCTATACAGCAAAATATAAGTGTTATTGACAGTAATATAAATCAGCAGAATGAATTTTTAAATTCAACACAAAATCGTACTTTACAAAATAATGAATTAATAGATTTTTCAATTGAAGAAAGTCATTATTCTGATATTGGGGGTTTTGAAGCAGAACAAAGTATAATTACTGGTACATCTAAAGATTGTCAATATACATTGGATGAAGGCTATAAATCAACAAATTCAAATTTGTCTGTTGCTAATTGTAGTAGTATAGAAAATATTGATCGTTCTATAATTAATCAGAGTTCGCTGATAAATCAATGGGAAAATTTTAACATTAATAAATATATTGAAACTCATGAAATTAAACAAAAGTCTGTTGAAGAAAATTTGAGTTTTCAAAATAGAACGGAATTATTTCATAACGCTGGTACAGTTTTTACTAATAAACAAAAATCGGAGAATTTAGAACGAGATCTTGTGCCGGAAGTTAATATAACTGATATTTCTAATTTACAACTAATTGATCTAAACATGACGGGAAACAGGACCGATCAACAAACGGCAGGTAGATCGATAAATTATAGTTTAAATGAAATAATTTCTTTGATACCTGAATATAATGGTAAAAATATGACACCAGCTGAATTTATTAGAAAAATAAAGAATTTAAAAAATCTGGTGTCTAATGTTAATGATGAAAGTATTACGAATATAGTTAAAATGAGATTGAGTGGTGAAGTAGGCCAAGCTTTGAATAATAATAATATTAAATCTATCGATCAATTACTGAAATCTATAAGAATCCTATATCCTATTCAATATGATATTCACGAGTTATATGCAAAATTATGTAGAATAATGCAAGTAGATGGAGAAAGTGTTTTATCATATATAAATCGTATAAGGGAATTACTATATAAAATAAATGAAATAAAAGAATTAGAAGATCTTACGAATGAGAAAAGGCAAAGATTTATGCAGCAATTGAATAATGACGCGGCAATTAGTTGTAGAAAAGGTTTAAGGCCTGAAATTAGATATGAGTTAGGAAATGAAATTACGATTGATGATTTAGCATTAAAGGCTATTGCTATAGAAACTGAAATTAATCAACGTAAACATTCAGATTTCAGAACAATTAATAATATGTATGGGAATGATATAGTTGTAGAAAACATTATTCCAAAAATAATGACTTATCAATTCTGAGAAGCTCGAGATCATGAAGCATTATTTTGTCGGTTAACAGCTTGTATTTATTGTAAAGAAAATGATCACTTTTCGGATAATTGCCGATTTGCTAAAGATAAAATTAGATTAATTTGTAAATTTTGTAGTCATACGGGACATTCTATTAGTACATGTAGACTAAATAAAATGCAAAATAATAACTGTCAATTTTGCCAAGAAATGGGGCATAAAGCACCTCAATGTTCAGTAGTTCGAAATTTTGAAATTTGTCACAAATGAAAAAACCAGGTCATGATCCAATTAAATGTGGTAATTTATCTGAGAATGGTAATTGTACAATTTGTAATAATGTGGGTGATTCTCCACAGAATTGTCCGGAACAATTTTGTTCTAGGTGTCAAAAAAGGGGGCATCCTACAAAGTTTTGTAAATTAGGAGAAAATAGATTCAGATTTTGTACTATTTGTGAAGCTGTGGATCATGAGGCTCCTGATTGTGAAGTAGCTAAAATATTAGTTTCAGAAAGTAAAGCTAAGCAACAGTATAAATGTCAATGGTGTAATGGATATGGCCATACTGTTCAATTTTGTTGGAAATTAAAAGGATTATTGCAAAATAATAATTACGATTCTAAGAAAAATAATTATCAGCAAAATTTTCAACCACAAAATAGAAACAATTTTACTAATAAATCTAATAAAAAAGTTTGTGAATATTGTAATGGTTCTAATCATGATGTAAAAAATTGTAGAAAATTGCAGGCGTTGACATCAGATGTAGAAGAAAACTGCGTTCTGTTCACAGAAGGGGCATAGCATTAGTAATTGTGATAAAATTAAAGTTTTAGAACACAAAAAGGGAATCGTATGTGCAGAATGTAAAGGTGTGGGTCATACTATTAAAAATTGTTTTAGAAAACAGGGAAACTTCAAATCTCTTCCGGGAAGGAACGCGTAAGAAGAGATTTAGAAAATAAGTCGTTCCAAATTGAGGTAAATAGAGAGAAAATTTTTGAAATAAATAAATTTTTAGAGTCGAGAGATAATGGTAATTCAAGTAATGTTGATGTTATAGCTAATATTTATGTTTTAAAGTTAGAAAATTTATTACAATATATTGAAGTACAAGATGTAAATTCTAAGGTTATTTTTAAGTTATTTATAGATAGTGGTGCTCAATTAAACATTATTAAGAATAACACATTATTATCTAGGGAAATAGATAATAAAATCCTAATATCAGGAATTACTGATAATGCTTTGAGAACTTTAGGTTTGATTAAATTTCCAATTAATAAAGTATATTTTGATTTTCATGTTGCTCCAGATGAGTTCTCTATTCCATTTGATGGAATTTTAGGAATTAAAGCTTTATTACAACAAAAATTAAGATTAGATAAGGGTTATTTGGATATTAACGGGCAAAAATTTCAACTAAAATCAATTATTAATAAATATCATATTAATACACATATAACTCCTAAACAGGAAGTAAAAGAAGCTATTACTACAATAATTTTTGAGGAGTGTGAATTTTCTGAATTAATTCCTGATTTTGAAATGCATTGTGAAAATGCAAAAGTAACTTTAGTTGTAAATAAAAATGTTGAAAGTTCTATTATTACAAATTTTGATTTAAGAAATGATAGTGAAAATGTTTCTATTTTTAAAATTCATCAGAAAATTAATTTACATAAAGATTTCAAGTATATATTAAATACAGTTAGTGAAATAAATGATAACTTGAGCGAAATGAAAGCGAATGATTTTAAAATTGAGAATGATAAAAGCAATTTGATTGAATATTTGAATGATTCCAAAATAAATATTGAAAGTTTTATTGGTAATATAAACACTTGTTTAAGGAAATTTGAGATTGATTTAGATGAAGAATTGATTGATTATGATTATCCAACATTTTGTAAGATACTTAAAGATACTGTTGAATTTGATTCCAATGAAAAATTATGTAAATTACAAAATACAATAAATTTTTTAACATTTGATATTGAAGATATGCCTGAAAATTTTATAGCAAATTTCAATTTTGAATTACCTAAAGATGATGAGACTCTACATTGTGGTTCTATTTCTTTAATTACAGAAAATGAAATTGATTTGATAAGTAATGAAAATTTTAATCAAAGGAAAGACAACAATTACTGAAAAACACTGTTGATTTAAGCCATTTGTCTAATAAAAAGAATAAGATTATTGAAAGTTTAATAGAAAAAAATAGTGATATTTGTTGGTTAGAGGGTGAAAAATTTGGTATTTGTAATATTGAAGAACATACAATTAATTTAACGGATGAAAAGCCAGTCTAACTAAAGATGGTAAAAAAAATGGAGATTAGTAATTGATTATAGAAAATTAAATGCTAAAACTATTCCGGATTCTTATCTTTCACCTAATATTACTGAAATTTTTGATAGTATAGCAAAAAATAAGTATTTTACTACAATTTATATGGTATCAGGTTTTCATCAGGTAAGAATGAAAGAATAGGACATTTACAAGACGGCTTTTAGTGTACATCCCTTAGGGAGATTTGAATTTAAGGTACTTCCCTTCGGTTTAGTTAATAGTCCTAGGGTTTTTCAGAGAATTTTAAATTCGGTACTTGGTGATTTATTAGAAAAAGGATTTTGTTTTGTTTTCATTGACGATATTATTATTGTAGCGAATTCAATCGAGGAACATAACGAATGGTTTAATTTGATTGCTGGAAAACTAAGGGAAGCAGGGTTGAAGTTAAAAACGAGTAAGTGTAAGTTTTTTCAAAAAAAAGTAGAATTTTTAGAACATTTAATAAGTGAAAATGGTATTAGGACTGACCCGAAAAAGGTTGAAGCTATAAATAAATTTCCTTTGCCTAAAACGATAAGAAATATTCGAGAATTTCTAGGTTTGACAGGCTATTATAGGCGATTTATTGATAATTTTGCGGACATAGCAAAACCAATAATTCAACTTTTAAAAAAAGAGGAAAAATTTCTTTGGAATGAAGTTAGACAAAAAGCTTTTGATGAATTAAAAAAAAGCATTAATTTCAGCGCCGGTTTTACAATTTCCGGATATGAGCAAACATTTTATTATCACAGCTGATTCGTCAGGCTATGCGTTAGGATGTGTCCTTTCTCAAGGAAAGATTGGGGAAGATAAGCCAATTGCTTTTGCTTCAAGAGTTTTGAAAGCGGCAGAGAAAAATTATCATACTTATGAAAGAGAAGCGTTAGCAATTATGTTTGCAGTAAAAACATTTAGAAATTATATTTATGGAAATAAATTTTACAGAATTATAGATCATAAACCATTGTTGTCATTTAAATCTGCAGATAAAAATTCGCGAGTTCAAAGGTGGCGTTTAAAATTATTGGATTATGATTATGAAATTATTTATAAACCGGGTAAAGTCAACACTAATGCGGATGCTTTGTCCAGAAATCCTATAGAAAATAGTCAACTAAATGTTGTTATGAGAGCTCAAAAACCAAAAGAGTTGAAAGATTTAATTAATAAAAAAATTTTGACTAATGATATGAAAATTCAAAAATTAAATGAGGATCGAATTAAACAAAAACTAAGGAAATATAGTAGACGAAATAAGGTTAAAAGTACAATATTTAATGATCAAGGAAAATTATATCAAAGTGAAAATAAATCTGAAAGTATTGTATTTACAAAAAAATCTATAGAATTTAGAAAAGATAATTTAGTACATTTTATAGATAAAAATAAACAAGCATTAGATAGAAATACAAGTAGATTTATAGACAAACTTAATTTTACTTTCAAGGGAATTGTGAATGATATTGAACTCATTGATTTAAATATATATAAGGTATTTGTATTATGCATAGATGTAGGTCAATCAGCAATAATTCTTAAAAATAATATTTATAAAATTTTTAGTTCATTAAAACAAATTATGTTAAATAAACAAATATATAGTTTCAGTATATCTAAAGATTTGCAAATAAGTAATTTAAATTGGATTGATATTGAAGACATTTTATTTGAAGTTTTTAAAAATAGTGAGATTAAAATAATTATTTGTTTAAATTATATAGAATATGTAGATATACATCATAGAGATAAAATATTTCAAGAAAATCATTCTAGTACTATTGGGGGTCATTCAGGTGTAAACAGAACGTACAATAGAATAAGGAGTAAATATTTTTGGGAAAATTTAAAAAGTGATATTGAAAATAGAATAAAAAACTGTGATGATTGTCAAAGAAATAAGTTGAAAAGTGTAAAAACTAGACAACCAATGGTGATTACAGATACACCAATTAAAACATTTGACAAGGTTGCAATGGATATTGTTGGCCCTCTAAATATAACTAAAAATAATAATAAATATATTTTAACTATTCAAGATTTACTCTCTAAATATTTGGTGGTAGTTCCGTTGCAGGATCAAACTGCAGAAACTTTTGCGGATGCATTTATTAAAAGATTTATTTGTATTTTTAGATCTCCTAAAATAGTTTTAACAGATAGGGGTACAAATTTTACTAGTAAACTTTTGAAAGCGGTAGCGAAACGATTTAAATTTTCAAAAATTGAAACAACTGCTTTTTCGCCTCAATCCAATGGCTCGTTTATGTGGGATTGGTTTATATGGGAAAATTATGTGGGATGACTTATTGGAATTAGCGCAATTTCATTATAACACAAGTGTGCATAGTGCGCATAAATTTACACCGTATGAACTAGTATTTGCTTATCCACCTCGTTTACCTTCAAGTGAACCTTTGAAAATTTCTGAACGAATTCCATCGTTCAATGATTATTTAACAAATTTAATTATGAATATGAAGGACATTGCTGAGTTAGCAAGGGAAAATTTAATAATTTCAAAAGAAAAATCAAAGAAATATTATGATAGATATATAAATCCAGTAACTTTTGAAAAAGGCGATAAAGTTTGGCTTGTAAAAGAACCAAAACCAGGAAAACTGGAAAAAAATCATAATATTGGTCCTTTTGAGATTATTGAGGTATTGGGTAATAATAATATTGTAATAGATAAAAATGGAAAATCAAATACAGTTTATGCGAATAAATTAATAATGTATAAAAAGAAAAATTAATATATTTTGTTTGTTTTAGGAGGAAAATGTTGATCATCAATTTTATTATTTTCATACTGTGTTTCAAATTAAATGGGGCAATCATAGGGTATGATTGTGGTTCCTCTTCACCTAATATAACAACATATTCATTACTGGATTCTGGAGAATGTGATTTTCAAGATGAGCAAGTAAATTCTACTAATGTTGCTATAGAATTGATACAAATAGCTGATTTTCGATTAGTTTCAATTATTCAATGTAAAATTGAAATTCATCGAACAATTTTTGAATGCGGAATATTTGGTCATTTAATACCTACGGAAAATTCAGAACAACAATATATTAAAGAAATAAGTCATGAACAATGTGAATCTATTCATGAGACAGGGATTTTTAAGTATGATGAGGCACATATTATTTCTGATTTAAAAATAAATTCAACTACATCAAAAGGTATAGATTTTGCGGGAAGTGCAGCAGGAAAATCTTGCTCAGTTGCTTCTTATGTGGATAGTTTTGGTTCATGGAATAAAGTTTTTGTTCATGGTTTAATTAAAATAACGTTAATGCAAAATAATGCGAAAATAAATTAAAATGCAGACAAATTAATGTTAAGTTAAGGAGTAGTTTGTAAATTTTCTGATAATCATTGTATGGATATTGAAGGTGGTTTTACTTTTTGGGACGTTTTACCGCAAAGTGATTGTTTTAAAAATAAGTTTGATATATTATTTAAGGGCATAGCTACTAAATATTCTAGTGATAAAAACAAGGAAATAGTTTTTGCGGTTAATTTTAAGGAAATTACTTTTGCTTTGGCGATAAAAAATACAGAATTGCATTGTGACAGATTACTTATTCGTACCGAACATCCAAAATTATTTATTTTAGAAAAAGATACTAATATGAATGATTATTATTATGATGCAGATTCTACTTTTGTAGATGTTAATAAGTTTAATTTAGATATTTTTACTTATATAAATTCTAAATTTGTTTATGTTGAAAGACATTTAAGAAGTCAAATTAATGATTTATATATTAATTTAATTAGAGAAAAATGTGAACTTGAAAGAAAAGTTATACTAAATTCCTTATCCATTGCTTCCATTTCTCCAGATGAATTTGCATACAATATTATGAAAAAAGCTGGCTATATAGCAAAATTGGCTGGTGAAGCAGTACATTTAATTAAATGTATACCAAGAACTGTTAAAATTTTACATCTCGAAGGATGTTATAATCAATTACCAGTTTTAGTGGGTAATGAAACTTGGTTTTTAACGCCCAAGACGCATATTTTAATAGAAAAAGGCATTCAGATTGATTGTAATTCTATTATTCCTACATTTTATAAGATTGAGGAAAATTGGATTAAATTAACACCAAAACCAGTATTAACGGGATCACCAAATATTTTGAAACCGGATACTACCATACGATTGCAATTTAAGTGAATTAATAATTTAGCTACGAGTGGAGTTTATGCGCAGGAGGATTTGGATTGATTGCGGCAACAATTGATGTTTCCTATGGAGAAAGTGGCATTGTTAAATATTGTTGCGAGGGATGTAGCTGGACAATCTACAGGAGAAAATATCTTTTCAGAAAATACACTGACGCATATTGCTGAAAATACATGGAAAAAAATCATCGATAAATTGACAAGTTGGGGATCATTATCATCGGTAATAATTATGATTTTAATTATTTTAAATATAATAAAACTAACTATTGATACTATTATTAGAGGATATGCGTTACACGCTATTTATGGATGGTCTATACATTTATTTGGAGCATTATTTAGCTCTATCACGCATTTATTTATTTCATTGCAAAAAATAGATGCAAGGAATTTTAGAGAGTTTAAGAAAGGGTTTAATAATAATAAAAATAAAGTCAATGGTATTATTTTAGAAGAAATTAAGATTGATAGTCCACAAATAATTTCAAGGCCTATTAAAAATCCAATAGAAAATATGTCTTTTATTCAAAGAAAACCTCCACCTATTCCTGATCGTTTACCTGCACATTTACCTGACAAAAACTTAAGTTTACAGAGGAAATGTAGTATTTTTTCCTTAAGTTTAGATTAGTACTTCTTAAATGTTTATTTTTCTTTTTTTGTGTATGTATATTTTTATAATTAATTTTAATGTTACTGGACATTGTTTTAGGCGCCGAGGGAATTATATCCAGGATGTAATTTTCTTTTATTTCTTTGTGAAGGGAAAATAGGAAAGGATAAGAAAAAGGAAAAAATAAAAATAATCATGTTTTATTTTAAGAATATAAATTTATTATATATTGTTACAGTCATATCGGGACACAAATTTTGGCCCGATACATACATTATAAAAGTCTTTGAAAACCTCGATATAAACACGGTGTGTTGCATTATTATACACTTTCAATTCATAGAACATGAGGCTTGCGATGCCCCATGTGTCGGCCGCAGGTTCGTTGGTGCCTTCCTGAAGTCGGTCGTTGCGATGTCGTTCGCATTGGCGCCAAGATCGGGTGTTTATCCAATCCTGAAACTGAAAAGCAAAATAGAAGCATTTAAAAAAAAATAAAGGTGAATATATGAATATAAATAATTTGGATGTTATTATTTAATATTTTTACATAGACGAAACTCCAGCGGCGCTGTTGAACAGTAGGTTCAGGAGGAGTGCTCGATGTGCGTTTTGTCTTCTTACATTGTCGGCTGTGTTACCAAAGCTGAAACTGTGAAAAATAACGAAGTTATTATTAGTATTTAAATCTGTAATAGATCAAATTTTTACTTTTTTTTGTATAGTACTTACGCAGACTGCGCTACAACGCTTTTGAGGGAAATTATACATATTGTTATTACAAATTGAACTGTACATTTCACATAGGATATTTTGCGTTTTATGGCCACAAAACTGTTTGTTTAGCATAATTATAAGGAGGTTACTTTATAAGTGCGACGTTTGAATTTTGAAATGTTGATTACATTGCAAATTCTTTGCAATGTCTTAGGCCCTGAGGTGTAACGTCTTATGACGTTATTTATTTTGAAACAAGAAACAGTCATTTCAAAATTCAAATGACAGCATTGATTATGTTAATGCATGAGTTTTGTTAATTGTTACACTTTCAAAAGTAAGAGATCAGCTGACGCTGAGCTTGCGAAACGTAGACTAAGCGTTATACTTTTGAAGGATCGCGTTATTGTATGTAAAATTACAAAATGTTTAAGAATTAATATTCAATAATGTTGTAAATTCATAAACTAAGTTTAGTGTTTAAAAGACTCTAAATGCCCTCAATTAGGCAGTCAAGATTTTGTATCGACTCCGTCCACGCCGGTCCGAATATTGGCGGAGTTTCGATTATTTAAAATTCATTGTTGTAACTTATCACGGTTTACATACTTTTAAGTTGTGTTACTATTTTTAAAGTTTTGTTAGAAAATAAATATAGTAAATAATAGTATACTTTTATTGTGTGTAATAATTTAATTAAATCCTAAAAACCTGTACGTTGAGATCTGAAGGAAATTGTATAAATCATTGGGTTGTTTTGAAGACAACGATCTTACAAAAACATTAACTGGATCTTCAGCAATTCTTCTTGAGTAACGTAGGACTATCCAACGTCATAGGTTCAAACAAGGTAAGTTCTGATTATATTCTTGTAGGAAATACATTTATTTGAGAGATCTGGGTGCTTCCAATCGTTAGACTGTTATCGCTATAAATAATCCTGACTATAGGCATTTAATTGAAGTAGTCAGGACTTAACAGCGCATACCACCAAATATACTTTATTGTAGGTATATTTGAGTACCAAAAGCAAATCAAGGTATGCCACATAGTTTCTGTAAGTATAGTTGAGTTCATTTGTATGATTTACATTATAAACATTAAATGCCTTTTACTCAAATTTAGTTTTTTCATGGTTTTCATGTATTTGCCGCAGCTTTCTGAAGGAACCGTAACATCAATCCGGATGAACCAAAGTGGAAAATCTTCCTTATGAGTACGATCACAAACTGAGTGGAGCAGAATTGGCAAAAATAAGTTCAAAGTCAATGTTACGTATGTTTACATATGTAACAGTGACTATAATTATTAATATTGTCTATATATGTTTAATTAATTATATTAATTTTGTGTTTTTCAGGAATCTGTTCCACTTAGTCTGAGACCAAACTCGTAAGGAAGATTTGGCACTTTGATTCATCAGAATTGATGGTACGGTTCCATCAGAACCATGCGGCAAGCAAATAAAAGTGATGAAAATCATGATTTTTGGTAAGCAATTCCTTTAATTGTTTTTAATTATATATCTATTAATTTTTTACAACACTAACAAATTTTCGTTTTTTTCAGGTTTTAACACTGTCATCACCCCTTAATCTAGAACCTACAAAAAGTTTCAAGTGAAAAAATGCATTTACAGATAAGATGGCTTTAGGATCAAAATAGTATCAATGGATTTCACTCAGTCAGATACGTATATTTTAATTGTCTTTAAATAAATTAACTTTATGATAATAGAACATGATACTTTGTTTTAAAATAAATTATTGTTTCTCTGTTACAGGTGATCCGATGAACTTGTCGTAAAAAAGAAATTTATAAACAGCAGACTTTACTGAATCAGCCTTATTTATCACTCTAAGTAATATACAGAAAAATAAAAATAAAATCCAAAATTTATGTATATTATTTCTTCGAACTTAGACGATGAAAATACAACACTTTCACTAGCTTGTACATGGAAAAATGGAAACTTTCTTGCATGAAACATATGCAACCTTGTCTATGAACTTATAATTTTCATTTTCACATAAATAATTACACTGTCGACTTTAGTGTCTAAATTTTCAGGTATGTCTACTTGAAAATCGTCTAAACCAATTTTGATTGATATCAAATTTGATTGATATGATAAACTTGAAATTTCTCATGATATCCCTCTGATTGGTATTTATAATAAAAATTTAGTTATTTTCAATTTTCAGAGTGCCCGAAGTACAAGCAGTTTCCAGAATATGGGTTGAGCGTCTCTTTTCTCAATGGAAATATATGTTCTGATTTCTAAAAAGCAAATAGACCATGCAAGTAGTTGTTAAGCCCACAGCTTAAAGGGATAGTATAAGAACTTTTAAGATGGTACAGTTGAGTACTATGGAAATAATCATAGATTAAAAATTTCAAAATTAAAAAATTCAATTTTTACTGGGCCGTATCAACTTGAAAATTCATATACTATCCCTCTGAGTGACAGGCTTGACAACGTACTATACCTTATACAAAACAAAACATGATTTTCCCTTGGGAAAGTCTCGTTACATCTGGAAACTTAGTGGACTTGCTCTTTCAAAATTGAGAAAAACTTCTAAACCACACGTCTTCTGAACTTATATAATAATTATAAATCTTGAAAAAACATTTTTCACATCACAAGCTTCTCACAGGAATTCCTTCCCTTTATAATATGACAGTTGCGTAATCTCCCAATAGAAATTCTGTAAAAACTTTCAACAATACTTAAGCGATGAAAATACAATACGCACACTTTAAACCACTAGACTTCTAATTTTAGTAATCATAAATCATAAATCTTGAATATTAAATCTGCAAAACTTACGAAAACTTCTTTCACTTCACTATAAGCTTGTCACAGGAAAATTCGTTGAATTTTTTTATCTATCCTGAACGTTGTGTAACCTCCAAATGGCAAAAAATATCTGAAATAAACAAAAATAATTGAACAAAGAATCAGTTCACAAAAAATGTATTTATATTGTACTGATTTATATCGAAATAAAAGTAAATACTTATCTAATTGAATCCTGTTAGTCGTGTTTATGTTATTATTGTTAGGTATATGTACATATTTTTATCATTTGAGTTCTTTCGGCATTTCTTATAAATGATTTATTAATCAAAGTCTATTCAAGCTTTCTTCAATCAAGTTTGATAATACGTTACCATTAATAATAAGCAATGCATTGTTCATACGTAAGTGCAGATAAATATTAACAGTGAGGTTGATAGAAAGTATTATCTTGACTGAAAATCCGTCACTAATTTCACTTTGTCACAGGAACCTTCTTTTTGCTGGTCTAAACTTGATAGATATTCCATCTAAGCTTGTCAATATAGTTCTTCCGACTTTTCTGATAAATAATTTATGAATACGTAACCATAATAAATGTTACGTCAGAAACACGTTGTAAACATAAAATTTGATTACACTGGATAAAAGTTGTTAAGTTCATATATTGACTGATCCATTATTAAACCGATATATTTATTATTCTTGACAATTGTGTTCTTCCAGCATGTATTATAAATAATTCTTGAATCAAAATAGTTTTTCACTTCACTAATTCCACTTCGTCACAGGAACTTTCTTTTTGCTGGTCTAAACTTGAGATATCCAGCTATCGTATAGTATATGACATTATAAACTTTCTTGACTCAAAGTACTGCTTAATTTTACTGCGTCACAGGGATTATTGTCAAGTAATTATTGTCTGTTATAAATATTTCCCAATAAATACATGTGAAACAGATAGAAAATATTACACATTTTTTGTTTTTTAAGATCACATACAGAACCATTCTCATTTTTTTTTCAATATTCACCAATGATGTTTGGCGTATAACCTCCTATATAAGAAACTTGTGAAAATAAGAAAAAACTAAATGATGACATTTCATCAAAGAATAAGTTTATAAAATTGTATAAATGATATATAATATATGATATATAATATATTTATATATCATTTTTTCACTTCACTAGCTTGTCACGGACATTCCCTTCCAACATAACTTGATAGTTGTGTAAGCTCTCAATGGAAACAGAAAATATTTGAAAAAAAATAAAAACATTTAAACAAAGAATCATTTTACAGAAAGTTTATTTTTATTTTACTGATAGATATCAAAATAAAACTGAATACTGTAACGAGAAATTACATCGCGCTATTTGAGCAGCGCGCGCTCGTTATGTCGCACGATGCGGTAGCATCTACAAAGGGTAAAGGTAGGACTCGATGACGCGGCGACATACCGTGGTCGCCGTGCAAAAGCCATTTGCCCCGTTACAATACTTATCTAATAAAATTCTGTTAGTCATGTTTATGTTATTGTAATCTATTATTAACACAAACTCGACTTATCGACTTAATTATATGTCACTGTTATAATTAAAATATCTAATTAGGTTAAATAGTTACTACAACTTTTTATAATATTTAATTAGAAACTGTTAACTAAACAAGTTGATTATTTTATAATTGTATGTAAACACTGTTGTGTGTGTGAAACATCGTCTGCATTTGCGCAGCATGTATATAAGTATATCTGTATGATGCATGATGATCTATATAATACGGAAGTACGTAGTACTGACGTAACCGGAATTACATTAATTGTTCAGTGTTCTCTCTCGAGAAGAATTGACCAGCCCGAACTTTCACTTTACAATAACTTTTGATAAACGCTATTATGGAAAATATGACCCTGATGTGATTTTGTAAGTTTTGTCCAAGGCTTTCATATAAGTTCTAATACGTACGAAACAAGGCTCTTAATGCGAAGAAAACCATACGCCAAGGTTCCAATAGGGCAAGTTTAAAGTATATAAGGGTCTGGCTTGCGCACGACGGCGGCGTACGTACTGTCGTACATTATACTTGCCATCGTGGCGCTACCGCGCCCCTTGATTTCCTGGCTTCACTTACACATTTTCCAGTTTTGTCTTTGACTGGTACAGTCCAAGCGTACTTTCAAAACACATCAATGACTGTAAGAAGGTATTTAAAACCTTTATTCTGTTTGGCATAAGGAATCATCTCGTCAAGATCTGCCTGCCATGTTTCGTCAATATCTTTAACGTGAAATGAGCGACGTTGATAATTACGTCTTGCAGGCTTATGAAGTTCATCCACTAATCTTAACAATTTCAGTCTCACTGCTTTGAATTTTATTATTCAGAGTACTTTCAGTTTCTCGAACAGTTTCAAGAACTTTTCATTTTTATTCTTAATCAATTTTCTCACAGACTTCAAATAGGTAGCATCATTTGGATCAGTAGTATTACCTACATTGCATAGCTTTCGATTCTATAAATCAAAATTTCACTAGTCAGCTTGAATCTTATTCCGGGAGGTCTTCGTAATACGTCAGCGTGAACGAATCGTCGTCCGAACACATCAATGCTCATTTTGATACTGAAGCGATGATTCCAGCCTCACGAAGTTCCTCAACGGTTGACTGTATTTCATTAACATGATTATTATTACCAGCGGACGTTTCAGCTATAAGTAATCTCAAATGATCTAAAAGTTCAATTGGATCGTCCCAGTAGCGGTAATCTGTATGGGTCTGACTTCGTGCTATTTTATATAAGCTAGTTACAATTTTAGCTGGCCGAAGCTTTAAAATTTTACTCATGTAATTTGTATACTTTTTACTTGTTGTTTCTCGTACGCTGTCATTTGCACTGTAGTATTTTTTGTGTGCACTCGTATCCATCAAAATCGTAGCGTAATTTTTTTTATAAGCATCAGTGATTAAAGTATCGTTAGTTTGTTTCTTAAATAGTAACTCTATTACTACTCTTTATCACCAACTATAAATTTATCTGTACGAAAAGTTATTGGAGTATTTGCAATCATTAGCGAATCATCACGCATTTTCCGCACTCCATATAATATACCTTTTCAGGTTTTCATTAACAGTGTCGCTTAATTTTTCATCATCTCTAATGATAGTTTTTTCCAGTTCGGAATCATCTGCTAAATAGACGCTTAGACCTTTCTCAGAAGCTGATTCTCGGACATCGTTAGATACATCGTCAATGCTATCATCATCACTTTTTGTAACGCTCCGTTCTAGCTTTTTAATTTTCTTCTTTTTTCTCGCTTCTTTCTTGATCTCAGGAGGACGAGGTTGCACATTTATTTCTTATTTTATGTTATTTTCAGTTACATCTACAAGCTTTTCCAACGGTTTTACAATTGGCCGGAACGAGTCACTCAAATTTTTTTCCACTTCGAATTTATGTAATTTTAATAAATCGTACTTTCTTTTCACAGCATTTCTGGCTTTCTCAACTTCGCATAGCACTGCCGTTTGCTGGTTAAAGTTTGACATCTTGATAGTTTGAAATTTCACAACTAAATACTAAACATTTGCAGTAATCTGTATATTTATGACAAATTGATCAAAACCTTTTCTGTAGCGACCATCATCCATATTACGATCTTTGTTAATAATCAGAAAGCTGTGGTTGCCATCATTCCAACATATTGAACAAATATCTTTGAAGCGTTGATACGTCATATCAGTGTTAACATGATCATTGTAAACCTGTTTCAAATTCATGTAATCCTGTCGAAAAATTACCAACAAGTTTACATTGTCACGCACTAAGTGTTTTGGAACTTGTACATACGACTGACACAAGTAAAAGCAATCAACATTTTTATGTCTACCCATGCAATAGAGGCTTTGACATTATCTTGTTTTTCACAAACAATATCATCAAATACGAAAATTGAGTTTGGTCGAACTTCATCGGGTGAAACGACAAGATCATGTTCACCGAAGGGAAAGTATTCAATGTCATCGAGAGGCTCCAGAAGTTTTTCCAAAAATTTATATTTTGGTTGATTTAGAGATTTTGAGTACACGTAAATGTTTACAACTTTTAAACCATTAGGATGAATGATGAGAGATAGGAGAGCATTCGTTTTTCCACAATTCGATGGTCCACAAAATACTGCTCTTATACTGTTTGGCAACAACTTTCCATGACGATGCTGTATTTTTGCTGCTGTTGCTGTGCCAAAAGATCGAAATTTATCACTGTTAGTTTTGCTGACTGCTTCTTCAGATCCATTGTACCTCTCCAGTACGATTAACTCAAAATATTACAAATATGAGCATTTATACTTTTTCAGTTAGTCTCGCGTGAGCTTTTCTCGAGAAAGCATCATGCAAAGTAAAAGAAAACAAGGTTCAGGTTTTGTGAATACACTGATAAATAAATTACCTATTGAACTTCATCTGCCTATCTATAGAACGTTTAGCTCGTGGTGATTCTGGAATCAACTCTCTAGACGTCGCTTGTAAGCAACACGATATTGCTTACTCAAAGAATCGAGACAACATTCAAAAGAGAAACGCTGCTGATCAAATTTTAGCAGAGAAAGCGTGGAACAGAGTGAAATCTAAAGACGCTAGTTTGAAAGAAAAAGTAGCAGCCGCTGCTGTAGCCGGAGCTATGAGGTTAAAGTCAAAGTTTGGTATGGGTATTGGAGGTTGTAAAAGAATTTCAAAGCGAAAAAAGCGAGGAAAGCAGATTACACTAAAAAAATTAGTCAAGACACTATTAAAATCTGCCATTGCTGGAAATGATTCTCGCTCAATGATTAAATTAGCATTGAAAACATCTCGAGAGCAAGTGAAAAAATTTGGTGGAGAAAGTATAGCTGCCGTTCCACGCATACTATCAATACCTAGCAAAGTAGGTTGTTTTCTTCCAGCACTCATTCCGTTTTTTGCTAGTCTTAGTGAAGTAGGATCACTTGCCGGAGGAGCAGCTGGAATAGCTCAAGCAATAAACAGAGCAAACGCTGCTAAAAAACAAGTGGGAGAACAAAAAAGACATAATGGGAAAGTTGAGAAATTGATGCTTGGTAAAGGACTGTTCTTGAAACCTTATCAGAAAGGATTCGGAATCTCTTTGAAGAGTAAAAGAAGAAGGGGAGGAAGAAAACAAAACATCGTTGAAATAAGACTACCAAAACGTGCCCTAACTAACTACAATCTGCTCAAGTATGTCAAATTAATGAAAATAGCACATTTTCGAGGAGTTTTCATGCGAAATGCCTTACCTTAAAATGATTCTCGAGTCAACGAATCGGCAATAATCAATCTAGATTATGCAAGTCGATCCGGCATGCATTGGGTAGCTTATCGAAAAATTGGTAACGACGTTGTGTATTTTGATAGTTTCGGAGACTTGCAACCGCCACTCGATCTCATGAACTATTGAAATGTTCCTCAAGTTAAGTACAATTATCAAAGTTATCAAGCATTTTCCACTTACGTCTGTGGTCATCTTTGTCTCTAATTTCTTTGCAATCAGCTTAATCGCAAGGATAATTTCATACTGTATAAAAACAAACCGATTCGATAATTCAAATTAGTCTACTCACGATGGTTGCTGAGTCGATGACGCTCAGCCTTTCAGGCACTTCCTCAATCCTTGAAACAGACTATTTTCCTCTCATAGAACTGGATAGTGATAAACAGTATAATATTGGATTTGTTGAACTACTCACTTTTAATTCTATACCAAACATTGATGTAAACTGTAACAAGTTTTATGTTAGTCAGGAAGTAGTTGAAATTCCTAGAGGCAGTTGTGAGATTGAAGATATTGAGCGAACACTACAAGGACTCCTCGATGCTCGTGGTATAACAATTACTATCAAGCCTAACAGTAATACATTGCGCTGTTCAGTCGAGTGCAGACATGAAAGAGATTTTCGACCGCAAGATTCTTTTCCTCGTCTCCTAGGCTTCAGTCGAAGAATTTTGAACCCCTATATAAGTCATGATTCAGACTTACCAGTAACCATTCTCAAAGTAAACGCTTTGCGATTCGAATATAACATTGCAACAGGAGCATACATAAATCACCAAAAACTTCATACAATACATGAATTTTTTCCTGCCGTACCATCTGCCTACAAGAGAATCGAAGTTCCTAAACAAATAATTTACTTACCAATATCTGTGAAAGTAATTAATCACTTACAATTGCGTATAGTAGATCAAGACGGTGATTTAATTAAACTCCGAGGAGAAGTTATTACAGTTCGATTGCATCTAAAGTGTATTTAAAATGGGTGTCGTCTTCAATGCAAAGAAAAGAAAAGACTATATTAACGACACAGCATGTCGTCAGCCAGTCAGTCGCAAATGAGTGATCAAACGATTAACACGTCAAAATCTGCAGTTTCTACAAAATCTTGGCTCAAAGTGCAGCGGTGGTGCAGAGGTAGTGGTGGTGGAGGAAGAAGAGGAAAAAAAATAAAATTGAAAAAATAAGTTGTACATTTATCGGCTGCTGTTGTGAAAAATGGAGGAAATTCTTAATGTACAAGCCCCAGTCGTCTTTGACGAGTCTGTTTCGCATTATGAAGTTCACGCGCATCAACCATACACATTACTCGCATTCTATAATAGCGATGAAATTCGAATAGCAATTCAACATCAAGATTTGTGTGTCCTACCATCTAAAAGTTCTCTACACATTTGTGGTAAGATTACTAAAGCAGATGATCGTGCTCTAACAGCAACTCATTTTGCAAATAATGCCATCAGCCATCTTTTTGAGGAAATTCGATTTGAGATAAAGGCGATTGAGATCGATCGCTGTAAGAATGTTGCTATAACATCTTTGATGAAAGGTTACACTTCTTTCTCACCAAGTCAGCTAAAATATCTTGAAAATTCTGGTTGAGCTGCCGCTTCTGAGTTGGGAAAAATAACAGATGAGAATGGAAACTTTGATGTTACTATTCCTCTGTCATTGATTTTTGGCTTCGCCGAAGATTATCACGTAATTGTAGTAAATGTAAAGCACGAACTCTCACAAGATCGAGAAGTGATTTAAATGCTGTTGTGCAACAGCCTACAGCAGCACAGGGAGCAGCGGCTTCCTACGGAAACTTTAAAATTGAGCTCGCTCGTATTGAGTGGCTAATGCCTTACGTTGTACTATCAGATCGGCGAAAAATGACTTTTCGTTCGTGGGAATTGTACGAGTATCCAGTTCTTCCAACATCAAGACAGCATGTTTGGACAGTGAAAACATCAAATCAATTGGAAAAATCACGCTTCATGATTCTCGGCTTTCAGACAGGAAGAAAAGCAATACGCATAGTTAATGCTAGCTTATTTGATCACTGTAATATAAGTAATGTAAAACTTTTCCTCAACTCTGAGAGTTACTCGTACGAAAACCTTAATCTTGATATTTCAAATAATCAGTATGCCTTGCTTTATGATATGAACGCAAACTTTCAAAATGTATATTACGCTGAAAGCTCAATAGTGGATCCGCTTTTGAGTAAACAAGAATTTAAAGATTTAGTACCTCTCATCGTCATTGATTGTTCCAAACAAAATGAGTCTCTCAAACAGGCAGCCGTAGATGTCCGTCTCGAATTTTAATGTAAAAATAATTTTTCTGCGAATATTACAGCGTATTCCTTAATTTTATATGATCGTATTGTCACATACAATCCTATAAGTGGTGATATAAAGAAACTTGTATGAAACTATATAAAGCTTGTTTGAAAAACTAATTAGTTAGTATTAAGGCAGCAATCATGGGTCAAAGTAAGAGTAGCGAGTCCGAGAATAAACAGCAAACCAAAAAGAAAGATGATGGTAAATCCAGCTCAACTCAGTGGAAGTATTACAAGGGTATAAAAGATTCTGATCTTATTTTTGAAGTAAAGAAACAAAAGAAATGAATATTGGACCCTGCTTTGCAAGACTAGATACAAACGCTGGCTATATATATATATATATGTGACGATTCAAATGAATATGTCAGTCGATGGGAATTATTCATAGCTGAAACAACACAGCGTAAAATGGATAAAAAGGGCTCTTCGGAAAAATTGAATGAAAAAACTTTTCCTCCTCGCTCAGAAAATAATATAACTACTGCTTACAACGATTCGAAAAAATAACAACAACAACAACAACAACAACAACAACAACAACAACAACAACAACAATATGGTTTTGAAAATAATTTTGATCCTTACAAAAAATCATTGTCAAGTTCTGACTGCTATAATAATCAAGAATTTGAATATTAATTCATGATGAATGTCGATGTATTCGGACGACATTTGAAGACCTTCAAAAGATCTCCCGGCATTGGATATAAACTCACTGCTGATAGTCAGTGTAGTTTAGAAGACAAGAGACTGTGCAATGTAGCAGATCCTAAAGAACTAAACGATGTTGTAAATTTAAACACTCTACACAGTGTTACTCAAACTGTAAAATCTGATTTACAAACTGAAATATCTAAATTAGATGAAATAGTTGAGTTACATAGAGATGAGATTGATCAAAAGTTGAGATCACTTACTACTAATATTGAGACAATTAACAAACTTTTACTGTGAAAAAGTGTACTAGTATATACTCAACCAATAATCATTCTTGACCTAAACAAGAAGGTTATCAAAAACTCTAATCAATCAATAAAATAGATGTAGATTTTTGAACAAATAAACAATTTTCTAACATAAAAGTAGCATTTGTTTATATTTCTTCCTCACTTCCTGATCCCACATCCTAGTGTAACGTGGTGGCGAGAGCTGGCGCGGGTTCGCGCGTGGTAGCTGAGCGTGTGGGGAGGCTAGCGCTGATCGCGTACTCTTGCGCGTGGTAGCGTTGGTGCTGCTGGAGCTGACGTACTCGCGCGCTGTGGTGGCGGGCTGGGTGGGGGGCGCTGGCTGGCGTACTCGCCACTGCGTGGGGAGGCTCGCTGGGGCCATACCGACCGGGTGAGGAGGCTGGCGTACTGGGTGGGCAGACTGGCGTACTCGCGACTGGGTGGCGAGAGACTAACGTTCTCGCAGGGCTGGTGAACTGGCGACTGGGTGGCGCTGCTGGCGGGGGCCTGATAGAGACCTACTTTTATCGACTGAGTTACGCACTGAGCAAACCTACCTAACTACTTATAATTTATTCAGGGCTTCGCCAGTTCCTGCGATCCAGCACCTGCGCGGCACGAGCATTGTAGCCATATACGTCTGGTCCGAATTCTCGCATTTCGCTGCCAGTACGTCTAACAGATCGTACCTACTCATTCAGACGAAAGAATTGTCAAAACTCGTAGCTAATTCGCGTCGTACGTAAGAATATGGCTTGCGAGGCAAAAATTACAATAGGAAAAAGAATCGCCGATCTATCCTCTTGTGACGTGCGATTCAGAGAATTAAGAGATACATTCTCGCTCTGATTGATCAATGCAAACTCGTGGCTTTTCGCTACCCGCACACCTGAAACCATTTATGTCCAATGCTCTGGCATAGACCATTTAACCGACACGATTTCCGGCTTAGGTATTCGCGCTATTTACAGCGTCACGGACAATTAACACCTATTTAAATAATTCAAAAAACGAAACAATCGAGATCAACGCCGAGAGAATAGTCGAGCCGGCAGCGAGCAAGAACTACACAAAACAATCGAGTCCGAAGCTGCAGGGCGAGTCGACGGCCAACACGGTATAGGGGCGGAGGGATTCGAGAGCGGGGCGGCTTTACGCGAGATAACCGAGAAAACAAAGGAATTTTCACTCGCAATCATGGTTGCCGTAGTCTATGTGATCTGGCGAAAATTTAAACGTAGCCCCTTTAGCCGCATGAGGGAATGGCTGGCCATCCAAAGGGCAGGTGCCGTAGAGTAATCAAGCAAATAGTCCCTTTTCTATAGCCATAAATATCAAACAATGCCAAGCTGCGTATACAGATAAATGGATAAATTACAATTACATTCAATATACCCAATACTACTATTGTAATTCCTTATATTTTGTATTACTAATCTACTAAGTATTTTGTATTTTTGCATGTTACCACGAGACAGAGTCTCATGCAAATATATTTTTAGGCTTCAAAAAAAAAATCGAAAAACAAACATTGTAAAAAAAAATATATCAAAAATCAAACTCTGTAAAAAAAAATCAAAAATATTGTATCGAGCTCTGCTTAGCTAAGTTAGAAGTTACAGCTGTAAAGCAGCAGTGGCTGCTAGAATCGCGATTGCATCCTAGGACAAATTACACATGAATCAAAACTCAAAATTAGGGACAATGAAAGTCAAAACTTTTCATGTATACATTGCGGCGTAGCAATAATAATTGCTGCGTCGTGAACATTATTGCACGGCCAGCTGACTCACTTTCAGCGAGTTGACAGCTCCTGGAGCGGAGTGAGCGCTCGGTGGCGCTCACAGGAGTAGCCTCTGATCGACCGCGTGAGGAGCACAGGATGTGAGAATGTGTGTGTGAGAGAGAGAGAGGGAGTTGGCGCGCGAGAGAGAGAGAGGGAGTTTGCGCGAGAGAGAGAGAGGGAGTTGGCGTGAGCGAGAGAGAGAATGTGAAGAGAGAGAGAGAGAGAGGGAGTTGGCGTGAGCGAGAGAGAGAATGTGAAGAGAGAGAGAGAGAGAACGATCGTTTGATCGAGCGTATCCGTGCGAGAGAGAGAGAGAGAGAGCGTATAAGTGGGAGCGAGAGAGAGAGATAGCGGGGATTAATTCGATGGCATTTTGGAGCGCCCAGGGAATTTGTGAACGCGTGACTGAGGCGTGTTGCGGTAGAGTTAACTCTACGTTGACTCTTGAAAGTCACGGAAGCATATAGAGGCATGAATTGGCTAGGAAGATTGAGGCTTTTCAAATGTCGCGCGCCTGGTCGGTTATCTATAGGTGGAGCCACCTTACGGCTATCAATATTGATTGATTGATCAAGAGCAATAAAGGGGGCGCGGAATTTGCATATAGATGAATGATATAGAGGGCGATAATTGATTTATCAGCCAATTGGAAAATTAGAAATAGAAAAAGAGGGCGCTGGGAAATCCATAGATAGGCAATGAATTGGTAGTGGTATTTAACTAGGCCAATTGCGGATTTTGGAGGTTTTGAGGACCAATGGAAATTTACCAGCCAGGACAACGCTTCCGTGAAGAAGGAAGCAAGGTGGGAAAATCGCGGCTTCTTCCTCGAGCGGAGCGTGTTCCCAGATTTCTGGATATTCAGTTCTGTGTATCTCTCTTGATTATCAACTAGAATATTATCCTGAAATCGTGTGCAGCCCGACGCCATTAAACCTTTGAGTTTTGTTTCCCGTTATTGGAGCATGGAATCTTGACTTGGTTTTTTCCCTTGGCTTTTGGCGGTACTTGTCGTCATTTTGTACGCCACGCGGCGGTTGAGAAATTGAATTTTTTCCCTTCTCTATTGCGACCACGCATAAGTCCCTTATGCGTGGTCGCAATAGAGGTTTTATATGTGGTAGAATATTTATTGTATGTTTTGGGCAATTAGTGTCGATATTTGTGGGATTGCAGATTACCCTAAAATTTTTTTTTACCTATTTTTTGGTTTTTCCCATGTTGGGTGGGTCCTTTTTGTACTGCCCACACGCGCACACACACACACACACACACACATGCATTGAATGAATTTTAAGGAATTTATTTATGATAATTTTGTTTATTATTTATTATTATATTGAATATTTATATTGTATTTTTCTTGTTGCGTGTGAAGGTTTTTTACAGGAAAATGTTGTGGTTTTTTTTACAGGAAGATATCCATTTATACGAATTTTTGAATTTTTGAAGATATTTGAATTTTTTTGGCAAGACTTTGTGGTGGAAAAATTATTGTTTTACGACACGGATATTCGAGTGTTCGAATCACGATAATACTCCGGACGCAAACGGCGTAAGGAGTTTTTCCTGTACATTTAGTGTGTGTATGTAGATAGGGTTCCCCTATTTATTTATTTATTTATTTTGATTCGGTTTTGAGGTAGTGGAATCTTTTTTTCCTTTCTCTTGACGGTAATTTGTTTTGGAGAATAATTTCGACAATGGATGCTCAATACAGAGATAGTATGAGAAATCTGCTGGAGCGTCGGGAGTACCGTGCACGAATGCGTGAGATAATAAATCGGGATTCTAAGGAAGCTATAGAGGAGCTGGAGGATAAAGACTTGAGTACTCTGGGATCAACCAGGGAGTTGTCAGAGAGATTATTTCGTGCACATTTGTTGGTAGCCGGGTATGAGCATGTACCTTGATATAAGGAGATTGATGAGAAGGCTACCTTCTCACCGGATGAGCAGTTGGTAAAACCAGTGTTGAAATGGCGGCAGAAGATAGAATAGAGGTAGATTTACTGGTAGTGTTTTCGACAGTAGATGTAACGATAACGACTACGAGTCTTACCACGACAACTTGTGGGTCGGCGGTAGTAACGACAATTCCGGGATTGGATGCGTACTATTCGACTCCGGTTGTGGGGGATCGTTTTGTCTTCACAGAACCATTGACAACATCATGGGCTCTGTCGACGTCAGGCTATGGAACAATTCCTAAGTCAAAAGTTAAAGACTCAAGGAAGAAGATTACGCTGGTGGACGGAGATCAGTAATGTTTGGACACCGGATAAGGGAAATAATAAGAATTCGATTTTGTCACGAGTGCCGGTATGTTCTTCTGGAACAGTAAGCAGTGGTGCTGGAGTATCGCACATGTCTAGGGCAACGAATACTGGTAATACGAATACGGTATATTCGATGCCTTATTTATTGAATAGCGGTTTTGGAGGGAATTATACTGCGGCAGATGCCGGTAGAACGGCAGATAATCCGGCTGGTGTGATTGGTAATGATGAAGATGGACAGGATTTTAGAAATGTGCACGATAGGTCCAATGTTGCCATGAAAGATTTCAGATATACTCAAGCAGATCCAGGAGATGGACGCCGAGACTTTCGAGAGATGGTGGACGATAATAGAAAAAAATTTCGAACTACTCATTTTCATGGTAATTTAGTTAAGACATTGCAAAGTTGGTAGATCAAATTGAGAACTCTATGAAAAGTGAAAATATTCCGGATGAGAAAATGTTGACGGCGGCTGCGTGTCTGTTCACAGAAATAGTGGCTAACTGGTACCGAGTTAAGAGGAAAGAAGTTTCTACTTGGAGGCAGTTGATGGTGGCCTTCAGGAACAGACTCATTGGCGAGATTAGCCAAAGAGATAATAATGATCTCATGAGGCGAACTCAAGGTATCGGGAAGCCAATAACAGCATTCATTGACTATTTTAAATATATAGTGGATCATTTGGATAATCCTCCTGAATACAGACAATTGATTGGAATGGCGTACTAGAGAATTCGGTCAGAGTATCGGAATTTTATGGTTAACATGAAGATTACGTCGTTGGAGGATATTGAGAAATATGGTCGGCAATACGAGCGTCATAAGGTAATAAATGAATACTAGGAACCCCCACCAGCCAAGGAGAAAATGAAATTGCCGGGAGCAGGGTTTATTCTTAGTGACTCGGATAGAAATATAGTGAAACCAGTAGCGACAGAGGAAGTAATTCCTTTGAAAACTGTGAAGTTGAAGAACTAGAAGAAATCTGGTGGTGGTAAAACTGAACCTGCAGTTGGTAGTGTTGAGGGTTTCATCAATAATAATCAATCTGAAGTGGGATTGGCAAGTGTCAACAATCAGAGTAGTACTGGCCAACAATTGCAGTAGCAACAGAGTCAGCAGCAACAGGCTCAGCAATCACAACAGCAGCAGTCTCAACAGCAGTCATCCGGTTGGAATAATAGAGGTGTTCAGAATAATCAACGAGAAAATGGGGGAAATTCACAGGGTGGCGGAAATTTTCAGGGTCAGCGAGGGAATACTCAACAAGGCCCAAAGAAATGTTATTCTTGTGGAAAAGAGGGCCATTTTGCCAATAAATGTCCGAATACAAAATGTTACAGATGTCAACAGATGGGGCATAAAGCAAATAATTGGCCGGGACAAGTTAGTTTCAACATTTATTGTCAATTGTGCAACAAACCTGGAGTCACTAAGAGAGTGTCCGGATTGTGATATTCCGAACAGACGAAACCATAGGAGTTGGGAATAGGTATAGTAAGGGCTTGGTTGGGGATAATAGAGGTAGTGGTTTAGTGGAGATTGATAGGAAAAACCATGAATCTGTTACCTCAAATGGGCATAGTGGTTCACAGTGTGGGCAAAATAAAAAGAAGTTTTCTTCTAACGTGAAGGCGAATCCAACAAGTGATATTTCCCTGGATATTGCTATTGATGGAGAAATGAATCTTGGAAGGCCTAATGGGGATAGAGATAGTGAAAAACTTCAACGAATGCTGAGAAATTGTGAAGAATCTACAGCAAATCGTGGGAGTAGTGAGAGTAGTGGGGAACATACTTGCGGCAGAGAAGCTGTGTCTGGTTTGAAGATGAAGTCGTTTAGAAAGAAGAAGAAGAGTAGTAATAATTTGAATATTGCGACTCGTAAGGATGAAGAAGATTTAATTTTTAGTGATGCGCCATCGGTAGAGGAGCTAAAGGAGCTATTCCTAAGAACAATACTTCATCGAAATGATGGTTTCAGAAGAGTATGGAGGAGCCTGATCTTGATTTGCGATGGCATTTACCTGGTCCTGCAGCTAAGTCGCGGTATTTGTTGGAGGATGGTGGAAAGAAGAATTGTGATGATTATGATCATAGTGATTCTAAACCATTGATAACCTCTTTCCGAGATGTTCAGAGGCAACTGGACAAATTTTTCGAAAATAAGAAGATAAATGAGATGGATCAAAGCAAGAATGCGGCTCAGTTGATTACTCAAGGTGGGGAAATTACCACTAGAGAAAACAGAAATTCGAGTGATAGAGTAACATATTATAAAACAGAAATTTTCTTTCCGTAAACTTTGGAGGAAAAGAGTATGTAGCGTTAGTGGATAGTGGAGCTATGGTGTCACTGATTAAGTTGCATATAGCGAAGAGATTCCCTTCTAAGATAAACCAATGCAATAGATTTATACGAGGAGTAACTGGAGATATTATTCCTGTAAAGGGGAGTATGAAAATGACTCTGGAAATAGATGGTATATCAAATGTTCTGGAGTGTATAGTTATGGATGAGCCAGGCGATCATATGATTCTTGGTATTGATTTTTGCAGAGATTGGGAAATTCAGATGAATTATAAGCAAAATTTGTGGAAGATTTCGGATGGATTATGGCATTCGTTTGATCAAGATAGTAATTTTGATAAACCTGTTTTGATTGCGGAGTGTGCAGGTTTATTGGAGTTGAATATCGAGGAACATGATAGGATATTGGCTATTGTGAAGGAATTTCTACCAGAGGATACACCTACACGATTGAATGCTACCACTCTAACGGAGCATAAGATTGTGTATTTGGGGGATGCTCCTATCAAACATAAATTTAGGAGATGGTCGCCAAACGGTGGAATGCTGGAATTAAGGAAATAAAGGAAATGTTGCGGATTGGGGTTATAGTGGAATCTAACATCGTTTTTAGTAGAGCTCCGGTTATTTTGTTTAAAGAGAATGGCGATGTTCGTTTCTGTATTGATTACAGAGATTTCAATAAGCTGACAAAGAACGATGCTTATCCGATGCCATCAATTGACGGGATTCTGTATAAATTGCGGCAAGCTAGTTACATTTGGAAAATTGCTTTGAAGAAGGCATATTTTCAAATTCCAATGGAGGAAAGTAGCAAACGTTATACGGCTTTTGCAATGCCTGGTAGTGGCTTGTGGCATTTTGCACGTTTACCTTTTGGGCTCTCGCCCAAAAGGTAAACGTGCAAATGCCCCGGCTACTTTTCAGCGTTTGGTTGACTCCTTATTTGGGCCAGAGTTTGAACCGCATATTTTTGGTTATCTGGACGATGTCATAGTGGTAGCGGATGACTTTGAAGAACATCTTAAATGGCTGGAATTAGTGTTCAAGAAAATCATAGAGGCTGGTTTGACGGTAAATAGAAAGAAGTGTGAGTTTGGTTGTTCTAGAGTCCGTTATTTAGGTTATTTATTGGATAGAGATGTTCTCAGACTGGATCCGGAGAGAATAGCTCCAATTATGAATTATCCGCCTGCTAAAGACAAGACTGAGTTGAAGAGATTCTTGGGGATGATCGGCTGGTATAGTCGATTTTTGGAGCACGATGCGGAGATGAAAGTGCCATTATTGAAAAATGTGAAGAATTTGAAAGAGTGGAGTTGGAGTGATGAACAGCAGCAGGCATTTGAGAAATTAAAATTGGCATTAACCAATGCTCCTGTACTGGCTCGTCCAGATTTCTCTAAGCCATTCACAATCCAGTGTGATGCCTCAAATTTTGCTATTGGAGCCGTTTAGACTCAACAATTGGAGGAGAGCACCCGATAGTGTATCTAGTACAGTGTTGTCATCTGCAGAGAAGAATTATATAATAAAGATAAAGAAATTGAGGCCGTATATAGAGGGTTATTCGTTTAAGGTGGTAACAGTTCACAGTGCTTTAAGATGGTTTCAGAATTTAAAAGATCCGACTGGCAGGTTAGCTAGGTGGGCTTTGGAATTGCAACAATGGCATTTTGAGATAATCGACAAGGAAGGAGCTCTTCATCATGTTCCGGATGCATTATCTAGAGGTTTTGACATAGAGAGAATCAAATTGGTTATAGAGGATACTAAGGATGAATAGTATATTCAGAGATTGGGGGAAGTACAGGATACTTCAATTAAGTTCTCTATCTGGAAAGTGGATAATGGTCTTCTATATAAGTATAGGAATGATCCATTGCTAGATCCTATTAGTTTTCATGAAGAAGGTTGGAGATTGGTGGTGCATTGTGACTTTAAGCAAGATGTTCTGATGGAGGCACATTCTAATTTTACTTCTGGCCATTTGGGTTTTCAAAAGACCTAGGATAGAGTGGCCAGAGAATATTATTGGCCGCGGATGTGGTATAAAATCCGACGATTTGTGAAGGAATGTGAAGTTTGTCAGAAGTATAAATCAGTTCAATCTGGTCCTATTGGTCTTATGGGTAATAGTGAAACGCCCATGGGCGGTGATAGTGGCAGACTTAATGGAGTTTCCTTTGAGTAAGAGTCAGAATAAATATCTTATAGTTTTCCAGGACCTGTTTACCATGTGGATTGAAGTTAAAGCTGCACGTAAAGCCACTGGTCAAGCGGTAGCAAAAGCGTTTGAGGAATTAATTTTATTACGGTGGGAGACACTGGATTACTTGTTAACAGATAATGGTAAAGAATTTTTTAATAAGACTTTGAAGGATAGCTTAGAGGAATATGGAGTTAAACACGTCACTATACCACCGTATCATCCGCAGGCGAATCCAGTGGAGAGAAGCAACAGGACTTTGAAGACTATGATTGCTTCATATGTTAGGAAGAATCAGAGGTTATGGGATCAACACATAAATGAATTGAGGCACGCTTTCAATACGGCTGTTCAAGCTACTACAAGAGTATCTCCGGCTTTTCTTAATAATGGAAGGCAACCACAGTTAATTAAATCATGGAGGAGATCTGTAGAGGGTAGCAAGGTGGTGGTGCCGATAGATTCATAATTGTGGAAAGACCGTATGAATAGATTGGATGCTCTTAGAGATTTACTAGGTCAACATATAGAAGAGGTACGATTGAAACAGGCCGGTCATTATAACAAGGGTAGAAAACTAGCGGAGTTTAATGTAGGGGATTTAGTATGGAGGAAATTACTAAACTGAGTGGTAAATATGACAGTCCGTACAAGATTCTGGAGAAGAAATCACCTCTGGTGTATATCGTGGTAACGTCGGATAAACGGAAAAATGCTAAGGCGTACGTTGAGTTAAAAAGATATATAGCTCCTCGGGGTAGAGGTTTTCAGGTTCCAGATGGTGGTATGGCAGATGGAGGATCTTAGTGGTTTTGGCGGGGAAAGTGGTGATGTATGTTGTGTTGTCCAGTAAGTAGAAGTCGGGGTTTGTTTCGTCTGTGATGTTTTGTTTAGGGAGGGGAAAGGTAGAAATTATATATTATAATTTCGATATGGTTTATAGATTATAGAGGAAAATGACAGCCTTGGCCCCAGGGCCGCGTTAGAGTTTTTTTTTGATAAATGGATTTTGTTGGAAATGGTAGTTGTTGATTTTGGCGTTGTGAAACAACTGTTTCAGATCTATCTATCTAGCGGATTTTGTGGTGGAATTTGAGGACTTTTTGTTGTTTCAGGTGTTCGTAAAGGATTTCTGAGTTTGTTTTTCTGCGGTTTTTCTTGTCATTTTGTAGAGGTTGTAGAGGTTATGGAGGAAAACTTGGATATTTAGGTGTATCCAAGGTTTTGTGGGGGGTATTGTGAGAGAGAGAGAGAGAGGGAGGGAGTTGGCGTCAGCGAGAGAGAGAATGTGAAGAGAGAGGGAACAACGAGCTCTGCTTAACTAAGTTAGAAGTTACAGCTGTAAAGCAGCAGTGGCTGCTAGAATCGCGATTGCATCCTAGGACAAATTACACATGAATCAAAACTCAAAATTAGGGACAATGAAAGTCAAAACTTTTCATGTATACATTGCGGCGTAGCAATAATAATTGCTGCGTCGTGAACATTATTGCACGGCCAGCTGACTCACTTTCAGCGAGTTGACAGCTCCTGGAGCGGAGTGAGCGCTCGGTGGCGCTCACAGGAGTAGCCTCTGATCGACCGCGTGCGGAGCACAGGATGTGAGAGTGTGTGTGTGTGAGAGAGAGAGAGGGAGTTGGCGCGCGAGAGAGAGAGAGGGAGTTTGCGCGAGAGAGAGAGAGAGAGAGGGAGTTGGCGTGAGCGAGAGAGAGAATGTGAAGAGAGAGAGAACGATCGTTTGATTGAGCGTATCCGTGCGAGAGAGAGAGAGAGAGCGTATAAGTGGGAGCGAGAGAGAGAGATAGCGGGGATTAATTCGATGGCATTTTGGAGCGCCCAGGGAATTTGTGAACGCGTGACTGAGGCGTGTCGCGGTAGAGTTAACTCTACGTTGACTCTTGAAAGTCACGGAATCATATAGAGGTATGAATTGGTTAGGAAGATTGAGGCTTTTCAAATGTCACGCGCCTGGTCGGTTATCTATAGGGGGAGCCACCCTACGGCTATCAATATTGATTGATTGATCAAGATCAATAAAGGGGGCGCGGAATTTGCATATAGATGAATGATATAGAGGGCGATAATTGATTTATCAGCCAATTGGAAAATTAGAAATAGAAAAAGAGGGCGCTGGGAAATTCATAGATAGGCAATGAATTGGTAGTGGTATTTAACTAGGCCAATCGCGGATTTTGGAGGTTTTGAGGACCAATCGAAATTTGCCAGCCAGGACGACGCTTCCGTGAAGAAGGAAGCGAGGTGGGAAAATCGCGGCTTCTTTCTCGAGCGGAGCGTATTCCCGGATTTCTGGATATTCAGTTCTGTGTATCTCTCTTGATTATCAACTAGAATATTATCCTGAAATCGTGTGCAGCCCGACGCCATTAAACCTTTGAGTTTTGTTCCCCGTTTTGGAGCTTGGAATCTTGACTTGGTTTTTTCCCAGAGGCTTCGTGGAGTCATCCTTGGTTTTCTTTCTTTATTTTGTGGTGGAATTATTGTGGTGAGGAAATTATATAAATTATGATAATTTTTGGTATTGGTTTTCCCGCGTGGAAGTGAGAGAAGGAAGTCTCACGAATATTGCGGACAGGGAATTTTGGTGAATCTTTTCTCTTTTACAGGCGCGTAAAGCAGAGAATTTATATTTCTAGAAGGAGTGTGGTCGCGGTTTCCCTTTCAGAATTAGCTTCTCCGTAGGGGATTTTTCGCGGCCCATTTTAAATTCTAGCATCTAAACCGTTCACGCTGAGAGATAGTAATTTGGCCGTTGGCCCATGAATTTATATAACTTCTTTGCATATTGTTGTGAGATCGAAACCGAGAAATTAGATTGCACAATATATACTTCTGATTTGGTGTTCAATTTAATCATTGTTTAATTTATTAATTAACCCTATTGCTACCACTTTTCCCGCGCGATTTTCCGTTTCTAGGATCAACTACCGGAGAGGAGGAGGCAGCCGGTAAATTAAAATTATTTTGTACACTAACAGGAATCCTTGTGCGGGCGAGATAAATTCCACGTTACTACATTCACACCGAAAACAATACACACGCAAACTCGCCTAGCGCTCGTAGGACCGTTTGTTTAGAATAGTGCGGACACTGTTCCACGTACACCGGACGGGTCACTGACGAGACTTCGCACTGTAGATAAGCGCGAAGTAGTAGTATGCCAAAGTGCAACGCTGCACTTTGCCTGGGATGTAGATAAGCGCGAAGTAGTAGTATGCCAAAGTGCAACGCTGCACTTTGCCTGGGAACAGCCACTGCGAGTGCATCCTAACGACGATGCATGGACTGCGTCTCGGATGCACAGTTCGCGGTACTGCTTCATTTAAATTTTAGTGCAGGTTTCAAAGAGTAAAATGAGATATTAAAATTTAATTTCGTTGATCCAAACGCTTAAAATTGTGCATACTGCAAAAAAACTTGCGTAAAATAATGTCCTATTTATAATAGATTTGTGAGATGAAAAATCAATACTTTTAAGAGTTCAATAGCTTAAATTGAAGGCCTGAATGCGCTCTTTAAAATAAAAGAAGTTCCATTATAATTACATAAATAGGGATAATTTTACAGCGTTCCAAAAAAAAAAGTTTTCTGTTCTGTTAACCCTGTCATAACCCCTTAATCTGGTAATGTTCCCAACATATAATTTAATTTTTCTTGTTCCTTAGTCTTCGAACTGCATTTTTTAATTCATTAATCGTTTCCTTAAATACTCCTTTTAAATACAGTTGATAACATTATTCATAATTTTTAATGCTGTATCTTTTTCACTTACAAACTCTAGTTGATCATTAGAAATACTGCCGTAAATATAATTCATTACTTTCAGATTGTTTTCGGCCACGTTTCTTCATTTTCGGTACTTCTTTTCTCTCAGCAGCAGGTTCATCACATTTTTCCCAATTTAATAATAGTATACCACAATAATAATCCCACTTTAATTCTTTTCTTTCATATACTATAATTTTTAGCATCAAATACTTGAAATTTAACTTCTTCGTTATTTGCCATTTCTTTTATTTCTTTTCTTAGTTTTCGTTGATTTTCGATAGATTGCTCTTCAAATGATATTTTTAATAAAGTTTTGATTTCTTAGATCATCTAATCTTAAAGCTTCACATATAGTCAGGGAGTCAGGGAGTTCAATAGTGGGATATCGTGCACTTTCTTCAAAAGATTTTTTGACAGTCAAAACTTGTTTGTGGTAATCTACTGAAAGTAACCCTGAGTTCTTGACTTCGGACCTGATCGGCAACATTGTTATTATTGCAAAATAGACTTCAAAAAAGCACTTTCTTTTAGTTTTCCGCGAATAACGTTTTTGTAACGCATTTTAAGCAAAAAAAGGTAGAGAGGAAAGTTGTTTAGAATTGAATTTCCAATCAGACACATGCATTACCGAATGCAAAATTAACTTTTTTCATCGCTAAATTGTTAAACAAAAAAAAACTTTTTCCAAATTTTCACATTGCCACAGTTTTTTCAAAAAAAAGATCTTTTTCATCAGATAAGCTCTCAATGATGACTTTTAGTACAAACAATCTAAAAATCGTTGCCCGATCCGTATATCTCAAAATGGCGTCCTATTGCAAAATTATTTACCCGAAAATTTCAAATTCATTTCAAATTTGCCCATGGAACGATAAACGGATCCAACTCCGCTTAATCGATAGCTTTTGACGTACTTAATAAATGCTAAAAAGAAATTTTCATAAAATTAATATTTAACAACATTGTTAGCAATAAATAGTTTTTATTTTCGCCAATTTTTAAGTTAGAGAAACCCGGTAAAATGCATTTTAAAGTACTTAAAAACCATGAATTTTCGTAAAAAATTCGTCAAGATCCGACCAATAGGAGCCGAGATACGAAATTTTTTTCAACCGACGATTACACCGAAACTATTTAATATTTTTTAATGAATTTTCACACAATGCTTGTTCAAATGATGCTCTAGATGATAGCATTTTTCTTGATAGTGGCAATGGACGTAATTCTTGTAAAAGGACCGATGAACGGATGCGAGATTAGCGCGCGCGGCCGCGCGACTGCTCCGGCCGGGCGGCGCGGTGGTGGGGGGACCGCCGCTGCGGCTTTCGTGAACCTTAGATGCAAATTGATTTTCTCGGCAACCAAAGGTCCTACGGTAATGCTTTTTTTTTATTTTATGTGTTTTTTCCTCAACTTTCACGTCGTGTCAATGAAATTTACATGAGTGCAATGCAAATACCCGAAAATTACGTTTTTTAGATGTAAATTTAATTTCTTGGCAACCAAAGGTCCTACGTCAATGCTTTTTTTTTTAATTTCATGTATTTTGGTCTCAACTTTCACGTCATGTTAATTAAATTTTCATAAGTGCCATACAAACACAAGAAAATTTCATATTTTCTGTTATATGCAATACTACATAGTGTATTCATATTTTGTATATATGTGTGTGTATATTAATTTTAAAAGCTCAGTACAAGGATAGTGTTTGCTTACGATTTCTGCATTAAACGAAATTAAGGAATTAATGTCGATAAAATATGTTTTTCAACTATAAGGTATCGCTTCGCGTTATGTAAAACTTTTGAAACTAGCATTGAATTTAATCGATTTTCATAGAATAACATACTTATTTCTATATATATTTACGCATGTGTAACGTTTTTAAAATCGTATGTGTATACGAGCGCGCGGCACACACATGAAAATATTAATTTTATGAAAATTTCTTTTTAGCATTTATTAAGTACGTCAAAAGCTATCGATTAAGCGGAGTTGGATCCGTTTATCGTTCCATGGGCAAATTTGAAATGAATTTGAAATTTTCGGGTAAATAATTTTGCAATAGGACGCCATTTTGAGATATACGGATCGGGCAACGATTTTTAGATTGTTTGTACTAAAAGTCATCATTGAGAGCTTATCCGACGAAAAAGATCTTTTTTTTGAAAAAACTGTGGCAATGTGAAAATTTGGAAAAAGTTTTTTTTTGTTTAATAATTTAGCGATGAAAAAAGTTAATTTTGCATTCGGGAATACATGTGTCTGATTGGAAATTCAATTCTAAACAACTTTCCTTTCTAACTTTTTTTGCATAAAATGCGTTACAAAAACGTTATTCGCGGAAAACTAAAAGAAAGTGCTTTTTTGAAGTTTATTTTGCAATAATAACAATGTTCCCGATCAGGTCCGAAGTCGAGAATTTAGGGTTACTTCCAGTAGGTTACCACAAACAAATTTTGACTGTCAAAAAATCTTTTGAAGAAAGTGCACGACAAAATGCCAGGACTCCCGGACTAATAACGATTTTCGATCATTCTTATTCAAAATTTCAATTAATTTGTGTTTTGATCCTGAAGCTGCAAATTATTTTATTTTCACTTTGCTTGACTAATCTACTTAACTCGTCAATAGGTACAAATTTAAACACTAAATTCGTTTCGAATACATTCAAAAATTCAATCAATTCTTCTTTTAATACTGTATATCGACGGCTGAGATTAAAAGGCTGCTTATTCAGAGTCCGCTTGAAGACGCTGCTTATTCAGAGTCCGGTTGAAGAAGCTGCTTATTCAGAGTCCAGTTGAAGAAGCTGCTTATTCAATATGACATTTTTTTTTAATTTTGTAGTGGCAACCCTGCGAGAATTTAAAATCTGCTTTACGGCGGAAATGACGAGTGAAAAAAATCGGAAAAATTCGGAAAAATTCGGGAAAAATTCGTAAAAATAAAAAAAAATTAGAAAATCGTAAATATTCGTCAAAATTGGAGAAAATTCGTAAAAATCGTAAAAAATTCGTAAAAATCGGAGAAAATTCTGAAAAATCGTAAAAAATTCGGAAAAATCGTAAAAAATTAGAAAATCGTAAAAATGCGTAAAAATCGGAGAAAATTCGGAAAAATCGTAAACAATTCGTAAAAGTCGGAGAAAATTCGTAAAAACCCTGGAGGAAATTCATATCATTTAAAAGCTAGTAAAACCCTTGTTTTGTTAGGAATGGGCCAAAAATGGGACCATTTTTCGCCTTGCGATGAAACGCTTTTTCGAACCTTTCTAAGTCATTTTTTAGAATGAAAATGGACGAAAATATTATTATACCATATTACGAGATATTCTCAAACTTGCAAACATGCCTATAAAAAATTACCAGTAAATGGCTATGAAAACAATATTTAACATGTAGGCCAGTCAAATTAAGCTGAAAACTGAATTTTTTGCAAAAATTCTAAACAGCAATTTTATTGGCTTAAACTACTCGGAAGAGTGTGTACATTAATAATCCGAATCTGCAAACAGCTGAATTTGTACAGCAAATTCGCTATAAACAATTAAAGTCGGAATTTTGCATTTTTTTGGTTTTTTCTCTGCGTATTGAAAAGTTTTGATGGCAGAGAAAAAAGGTTCAAATAAAAGTTGTTTCTTAATTTTGCACAAAAATGTCAGCGGTGGCATATGTCTATCTCTAATAGTTTAGTTGTAAATTGGCAATAAACGCGAATTCTGTCAAAAATTACAGTAAAGCTATTGATCTTACTCTTAAGCAAGCTTTTTCATAAGCAATAAGCAGCTGCAAAAAAGTGTTTCTTAGATTTTAGCCGTCGGTGCTGAGCTCGCCGTTCAAAACTCGGAAGGGTCAAATAATAGAGATTTCTTCCTTCAAGGTCAAAAATATATATAGTGACCTATGCCATTCAGTTATAAATGATGCGAAATTTAAATAGTCGTATCATGCTAAAATTAGTTTTACACTGTGAATTTGTTATAAACAAAAAAGGCCCTAAAGAGTCATTTTTTTTTATTTTTCGCTTAGAAATCGAAAAATATGGGAGTAGGGATAAAACAACAAGAGAGAAAAATTGTGCAGTATAAAATTATAAATCAAATGCGTTATTCAGAAGCTCCGTACGGTTAATACAAGCTTAGATAATTAGAGAGAAAGGGTTAAAACAGGCCTTATATTCAAAAAATTGTTGCAAAGTAGTATATTGAAATATAACTCTTCTAGATGACGTACAAACTTGAACGTCTCTTATAACTCTTTATAATAATAACTCTTCTCTATAATAACTCTTCTAGAGAACGTACAAGTTGAACTATTTCAGATAATTTTTCACGTTTTGCCAGCACTTTGAAAATAACAACTTTTTCAACTTTCGGTCCTTATTGCACAAAAACTATAGTAGATAGAGAATTCGGATTTTGCACGCTTAAAGTACTTATTGAGTACTACCTTTTCGTAGAATAAAAGAAACGTAACATAAATTTTTCAATAATTATAAACAATTTTCGATTTTGGCAGAATTCGCGTTTATTCCCAATTTACAACTAAACTATTAGAGATAGACATATGTCACCGCTAACATTTTTGTGCAAAATTTCATAGGAAACAACTTTTATTTGAAATTTTTTTCTCTGAGAATAATACTTTTCAATACACAGAGGAAAAACCATAAAAAATGCGAAATTCCGACTTTAATTATTTTTAGCGAATTTGCTGTACAAATTCAGCTATTTGCGTACTCGGATTAATAATGTACATACTCTTCCGAATGGTTTAAGCCAATAATATTGCTGTTTAGAATTTTTGCGCGGAAAAATGTTAATTTGATTGGCCTAATGTAACCGACCGAAAAATTGTAAAATTAAGTAAATCATAAATATCTTAGTAATCCACGTATTTACAGCTTCAAACGCTTATTTATTCCATACATTGTATCGAAACTGACTGAAATACGTACACCTCCCTGTATTTAGCGTACAATATTTGCAGCAAAATTAGTGTAATAATTTGGAGGTTATGAGTATTCCATGAAATGCTCAAATAATGGGAGAAAAAGCGTTTCATCGTAAGTTTGGAACCGAGTATTTTTCATAGCCATTTTCTAGTTTATAGGCCATTTTAGATATTTGAATTTCTACCAGGCAATCGGATAAAATTCGGAAAAATCGTAAAAAAATCGAAAAATTTGGGAAAGTCAGGAAAATTTTGGAAAAAATCAGAAATAATAGGGGAGGGGAGAAATTTGAGAAAAAAATGAAAAAAAATCGATACGATTCGGAAACAATTTTGTGTGTGTGTAATGGTAAAAATATTACATATAATTATTATTATACCCAATATACAATTTTTATTATAATTATTATAAAAATTTTATCGGTTTTTCAAATGTTTCCGAATCGTATCAATTTTTTTTCATTTTTTTCTCAAATTTCCCCCCTCTCCTATTATTTCTGATTTTTTCCAAATTTTTCCTGACTTTTCTAAATTTTTCTATTTTTTACAATTTTTCCGAATTTTTTCCGAATTTTACGGTTTTTAACGATTTCCGAATTTTTTACGATTTTTCAGAATTTTCTTCGACTTTTACGAATTGTTTACGATTTTTACGAATTTTCTCCGATTTTTACGCATATTTACGATTTTCTAATTTTTTTCGATTTTTACGAATTTTTCCCGAAATTTTCCGAATTTTTCTGATTTTTTTCACTGCTCATTTCCGCTGTAAAGCAGGTTTTAAATTCTCGCAGGGTTGACACTACAAAATGAAAAAAAAATGTCATTTTGAATAAGCAGCTTCTTCAAGCGGACTCTGAATAAGCAGCTTCTCCAACCGGACTCTGAATAAGCAGCCTTTCGATCTCAGCCGTCGATATACTCAACCTAGGTTTTTTCCTTTCAAATACCAATATTTTTCTTCACTACTAATCATTAACAATTCCTATGTACTTATTTGGGTTTTCCTTCGACGATGGATTCTTAACATATTCAGTTCTACACAAAATTAATTAATGGTTCGAAACTAGTTCACCACGCTCTGCTCCCATGTTCAAATACAGTGAAAATTATGTATAGGAGCAAAGTTTTTATTTACACAAATAATTACATGTTTGGAGTGGAGCCCGACACAGTATTCTTTACAAAATCAGACTGACTTCTATCAGCGGTCACCCGCTCGCTTATAAAAGCCGATTTGGCAAATGTGCAACATTTGCCAAATTGGCATATTTCTACAGTAAGTCAAAACCATTAATACATTGTGCATATAATAATTTTATTAGCTATGTTTGGCTTTGGTTTATATATTTTTTGTTCAAACTTTAAAAAACTGTTATTCGTATTCCCTTATTCTGTTGTTGACATCCCAAACAAAAATTGAACGAATCTCATGAAATACAACTATTAGCTATTGCATAAGAAATTAAACATTTAAAAATAATATTTATTTATGCAGATGCTTTTCTTTCTATATTTATGAAATGATATCACCGCCGTTGCCGCCGCCGTGTCAGAACTTAGCTCCCTCTCAATTGGCGCTCCCTCAATGAGAGAATTGTCTCTCTTTATTGTCACGTACGAGCTTTCGGGCTCAGGTGACCGCTGGTGAAGCTGAGGTAGCACCTCGCGCGGGAGCGCGAGAGCCGGAGCGTTCTCACGCACAAAGTGCAAGCTTGCACTTTGTGCTGGAGACTGCAGCCTCCGATTGGTCGCATCGGAGGCTTTGCAGGCAGAACACCGGCGACCGTGAATCAGAGCAGAGCTCTCTTAGACGCGAATAAAGATCTCCAAACTCTAACTTGGCCACTTACTCCAAGCACCCAACCTCCATACATCACATCTGGCATCCCTTGGGGGACTTGGACGCTAAGTCAGTTCAAGCGGAACAAGTGAAAGGATTTGGAAGCATCATACGGTTTTCGTTTTCTCCGGTTTCGGACGAACCCGCGCGCTACTTCGGCCGCGCTAAAATCAACGCCGCGGGGCTTCACAAGTCGGCAGTGGGATTGTGCAACAGTGAAGCAGCGTCATCAGTGCTTCAGGAAACAGGAAAATTTTTTTTTTCTGTTTTCTTTCCCTCCGCCGTTTGTCCGATCAGCCACCAGGAGAGAGCAGGTCGCCGAGGCTTGGGACCTTTTTACACAATTCCCGAGCTCAAAAAAAAAAAACATTTGTCCTGCAAGCCAAAGGACAGCCAATATTCGCAGTTGAGAAATCAGTGTGTGCAGGTGCATAGCCAGTGAGAGCCACACAGAGCGCAAAAAAAAATCAGGACTGCGAACGTCGACAAGCGGGCGCAAGACATCAAAGCTGATCTCAGCCAACTAAGCCGATCTCGGCCAACTACGCTCGTCTGAGCCACCGAGGAAGACATCCCGTGGACCACGCCGCAGAGAACATCCAGCAGCAGCACCAGCACGCAGCCAACATCGCAGTAGTCCCAGCCACCCGCAGCAGCCGTCACCGCGCCCAGCAACCCGTCCAGCGGGAAGACTTCAATCATTCGCTTCTCAATGTAAGTTCACTTTTTAGTACACGCAGCTTGGTATTCGCGACCCCTCCTTCCTCCCAGTGTAGTGCATAACCAAACGCGAAGGTATAAGCGAGAATATTCGTCGGAATGACGCGTATAGGGCTCATAAGATCGCCGCCGACAATAAATACGCGTGTTCGAAGGGACGGTCGCAGCAGCGACGGCGAGCAGACTACGGGAAGCAAACGTGAAAAATTTGACGCTACGGGAAGCGCTCCGATAACCCTATAACGCAAGCGAAAAGAAGACTGTTGCACGCGAAGCAATTATTTCTGAATTATAATCAGGTGTCGCCGAAAACGAGACGGCAGTCGCGACGCGCGCTGAGTCGAGATAGTGAACGGTCAGTTTCTTCGAATGAAAGTCGAAGAAGAGAAGCGCGAATGACCGACTACTGTAATGATGCGTGTAGGAATTTATCACCGAAACACGATGATGCGCTGCGCAATAATAACTGCCCGAAATACTCGGCTGACGGGTGTCAGGAGCCAAGCAGGGCTACAGATCGCACAGCGCCTTCAGTGCCGCTGACAAATGTCGAGGCAATTAATGGCGATGCAGCGATCGAAAATGCGATTGATAGCGCCGAATTACGCAGTTGGTGCGGTCAATTGGGCATCGAGGCGGAGCAATCCAATAAAGTTTGGGGCGTCGAAAGCGCGGATACCTTAAAAACCATAAACATGATCGCACGGTTACTAGCAAATCGAACGCACGACGAAATCGTCAGTATATTGCGCCTAAACGTTCAGAACGACGGACACTCGAATCGAAAGGTGGGCGCGAACGGTTGCAACGAGTTGCAGCGGCAGCGAGGGGAAGCGAACGCGGCACCCGATGATGAGCAACCGCGAGTCGACATGCGCGCACGCTGCGTTGGCAACCAGAATCCAGAGGTCGGACAAATGTATCGAGGTAATGTGCGAAGGCGTGCTGGGAGCCCAGACAACGATCCCAGCAGCGATTCGGGTGAAAGCCACTCCGAAAATAGCTATTTTGGTAGCTCGATGTACAACTCGAGCAATAGCCAGGGCGCTAGTAAATCACAGTACAAGCTAATCAGGCGTAGGCAGTCTCGTCGGGAGATATATAGCAAGCACGACAAACGTGACGAAAGCCGAGACGGCCGACGAAAAGGACGAAGCGACAGCCTAGAGAGCCGCAGGGAATACATCGAAAAACGCGATCACAGCCGAAAAAGCCGCTGTGAGATACGCGGCGGTAGTCGAGAGAAGCGTCACGAGAGATACGGCATCAGCCGGGATAGCTGTCGGAAAAATGGCGACGAGAGCCGCGGAAGAAGCTGACGCCACGAGAGCGCGACGACGGCAGCCAAGAGAGTTGCCGTGAGGAGCGCGGAAGACGCGACGGCGGTCGAGAAAATCGTCGCGCGGAGGAGCGCGAGAGATGCAACGGCTGCAGGGAAAGCCGCCGGAAAGGACGCGACGGCAGCCGAGAGAATCGCCGCGAAGAACGGGAAAGACGCGACGATGGCCAAGAGAGTCGTTGCGAACGGTGCGAGAGACACGATGGCAGACGACAAAGTCGGCGCGAAAGATGCGACAGCAATCGGGAAAACCGTCGCGAAGGGCGTGACGAAAGCCGGAAAAATCGGCGAACAGAGCGTGAAGAATACAACGGCAGTCGAGATGATCAACGCAGGCGAAGCAGCGGCAACACAGATGGTCGTGAAAAGCGCGACGATAGCCGCGGCAGCAGGCACCGACGCGAGCGAAGTGATAGCCGTGATAAGCGGTGCGGCCGGCAACAGAGCGGCAGCCGTGAGCGTCGCAGCCGGGAATGGTATGAGCAGCCACAAATACGCCGCTGCGAGGTACCCCAACAGGGCCCACCACCATTGCCCCCGTCATCGCCGCCCCTGCCCCAGCAAAACCAGCCACCGTCACCCTACCAAATACTAGTGACGTCACCCGCGTCACAGGACCAGTCTCTGATGTACTTTCGGGGACTTAGGAACTCCGACGGCTCCGCAGTGCCATACTACTTCACGCAGTTCACGCAGGCGCTCAATCTAATACCTTCCTTCGAAGGCGACCCAGACTCGCTGACGGGATTCGTAGCGGCGATAAGGGACATACAGGCGATGTTCGGGCCGGCATACGAAAGGTGCTTGTTACGGCACATAGCAAACCGTCTGAAAGGCACAGCAACGGATGTATTTAGAGCGAGGACCGCGTCGTACTCGTCTGTAGATAGCTTACTGCACGACTTGACAGCTCATTACGCAAACATTGGTGTAGCTGAGCAAATTCGCAATGAATTACGCGTGATTGAGCAGGGCGCGACGGAGAACGTGGGATCATACGGCTTCCGCGTAGAAAAATTATACAATCGCTTAATAACAATTATTCACTCCGCTCCGGATCTGAGCCAAGCCGACCGAAACTCACGCGCCCGTCAGGCGAACAGTGAGATTTTGGACCAATTTATATACGGCCTGCGTGCTCCGCTGGATCACTTAACCGGGCGCTCAAATCCAAAAACGTGGCAAGAGGCGTTCACCAAAGCAATGGAGCATGAGGCAAAACGTAGTTCGAGAACCGGCTTCACGAGTATCGCGCCACCGTTGAAGCAGTCAGTTCAACTTCGTCTCACAACCGTAGAAAATTTAGGCACCGCATGCTCAAAAGATTGCGAAAACAGCGAGAGCAAGGTGAACGAAACTCAGGCGCAAGCAAATAAAGTCGACGATCGATACTGCATATATTGCAATATAGCCGGACACATTTTAGGCAAGTGTCGAACTCTCGAATTCGACGTTAGGAATAAAAACATACAAAGGCCGCGAAGAACTCATCGTGGAAGTAGGGGTAGAGGCGGTAAAAAGCAGAATCGAACCCATGACGAATTCAGCGGTCAAGACAACGCTACTTGTAGCGATGGTAACAGCATCAGAAGCGACGAGCTCAGCTCTACTGACGACGGTAACTAAATTCCATCCTCGGCGGAAAAGTCAAAACCCCAGGTTCGGGATACACGCATGCCGCAGCTTTCCGCGATTAGGAGGAGCGCCTCGCGTGTACAATAACGTTCCACGGGCACTGTACTTCGTCCAACACCTGTCCTCGGCGGATTCGCACATGCCGCAGCCCTCTGCGAATAAGAGGAGCGCCGCATGCGGAAAACTCCCGTCGGTCAGGAGTAATCTAGCGCCATAACATAAAAATCCCCTAGCTTACGTCGTTTTTTTTACCGTTTTTTTTTCGCGGCGCTGGACGCACCGCGTAAGAAAACAAAAGATCGATGCTCCCAAACAGGTACTCGGAAAATGATTTAAAGAAAAATAAATAAATAAAAAGAAAACCCCAAAAACCAAGCTGCGTGTCTAGTCGAGTGGGCACGCGACTATTTAGTAATAAGGCTTTCTCTTATCTCACTATTTCTACATTTTATATTAAACATTAAACAGAATAATAAATATAGTAACAAGTAGAATAATAAAATACAAAGATAATGCACTTGCACAACATATACGGTGCATGTAGTAATAATAATAATTAAAAAAAAGTTAGATTGTAAGAAACAAAAAATAATTATACATCTTATCTTTATCAAAAAATAGAAAATCTGATTACTAATTATATATAATTTCGATATAATTGTATTAGCTCTGCTCGACCGCTTGTTAAGCAGCAGCGGCTGCTGATTAGGTACTTACACACATTTACACACACATGCACACATTCAAGAATAATAGAACAATACAAGGAAAAAAATAAGAAATCCAATTACGCGAAGTATGCGCGCGAGCAGTAAAGATCGCTGGCATCCCACATAGACACACTCACACACCTGCGCGCCTCGGCCACGCGCCTCCCCGCTTCTCCCGTTTTTTTGGGGTGCGAGGACGCTGCCCTCGCGACGCTGGACGTGTCACGTACGAGCTTTCGGGCTCAGGTGACCGCTGGTGAAGCTGAGGTAGCACCTCGCGCGGGAATGCGAGAGCCGGAGCGTTCTCACGCACAAAGTGCAAGCTTGCACTTTGTGCTGGAGACTGCAGCCTCCGACTGGTCGCATCGGAGGCTTTGCAGGCAGAACACTGGCGACCGTGAATCAGAGCAGAGCTCTCTTAGACGCGAATAAAGATCTCCAAACTCTAACTTGGCCACTTACTCCAAGCACCCAACCTCCATACATCACATTATAATAATTTTTTTGTAATTTGAACCTAAAAGAGAGCAATCCTCCCACTTGAGGGGACGCCAATTGAGGGGGCGCCATTGAGGGAGTGCCCGCTAAGAGGCACCACTGAGGAGACGCCTGGTAGGGTGTGCCATGAAACAACGAGTTTTATTATAATAATTTTTATCAGACCTTTTTTTATAAGTATCCCAGAAATTTAAATTGCAGTAACTTTGAATACTATAATGTCCTGTGTCTATGGAACCAGATAAAACTAAATTCAATTGATTTTCATTGTTTCTTAAATTATCTGATCTGGAAAAAGGATTTATCAAGTTTATCCTTGACATTAAAACGCAAACCGAATTTATCTGAACAAATGCTATGATTTCTACTTCACCGCCATATGTACCATTTATTGACATGTACAAAGCATAAGTATTCTTATTCAGTGGTTCAAAATAATTCCAGTTTTCAAAGATATATTTTACAATTTCGGTCCTAAACAAAAAATAATAAAAACAACGAATTAGGCAATTGCCATCTCCTAAGATTTTTTTGCGGTTCAAACATTATATTAAGAGTGAAATTCACTACGCTGGCGCTCAACTTCGAGATTTGTACTTAAATACAGTTCAATAGGCTTACGTATAAGAAGAAATTTTATATTACAATATTATTAAATTTGTAAAATTTGATTGTAAACATTGACAATTGTAAATATTGAATTTTACTTAAAAACTTCGGGCACGGGAAAAAACTAATAACTTTAATTACTTAACTTTGAATAGTGATGGTGTATTATCTTTCATACCGGCATTGGCGGTACGGTTACATGCGATGGCCAAATTATTTTATTAAGTAGATATATGTATGCGATGTAGTACACTACAGAATCCTTTAATTTATGGTAGTTGTTTTAAAATCCATTTATACTACAGACATTAGCCAGTTTTAAATCATAATTTGTAATTATAAAATTAACGCGACGCACGACAAACAATATAAATAGAAAAATCTGTTACTCTGTTCTTGATGCGGTTGCTATATACAAGGATAGCTATAACAAATATCGAATACGAATAGAAATTTATTCCTTTCGAGATTAGTCATTTCCATATTAATCAATTAAAAATTTGGGGTTGGCGAGATGAAAGTTGTTGTCATGACGGAGAATTTGAGCTCTTACTATCAAAAATTTGACTCGGTCGAAGTCAAAATACAAGCAATTGTTTATAAACCTCTATTTATTAATGCACAATTGATATGTGGTAAATACATAAATAAATAAAAAATTATTTTGTCATTTTACTAAAATCGTTTTATAAAAGATACCTAAAAAAACGCTAACTATTGCTCAATAGATTTGCTCAAAAAACTTTTATATGGAAATAGAAAATCATTTCCAAGTATGAATTTTGCATGATCAAAAAACCATATTTATTTAAATTATTCATAATTTCTTAGCATATTAATTCGAATAACTGAAAGGTTTTTTATTTTTTTATGAAAGAAGGAGTTCATAATAAAATTTTGGCTAAAATTGAAAAAAATGTGCATATCCTTTTACGGGGAATGGCCCATATATTTTTATATATTACGATCGTGATATGCGCATGTCAGGCGTCTTGTATGGCGCATGACAATTCTGCAACATAAATATCATTCTTCTGCTTGCCATGCTTTCTACCTTAATATTCTTTACTATGAATTTTGAATTTGCTATTACTGAGTCAATGTTATACTTGAAAATCAGATCATAATTTCTTGATATTAAAATTATTTATTCGCTTGTTAACAATTATTTTATTTAATATGAATCTATGTGCATTGTATATTGTATTAAAAACAGGAGTTAATTGTGGATAATTTTGTTGTGCTTTTGAAGGTTGATTCATTGTACATTTCATAATGAATCTATTTACCTAATTTCTATAGTATTCCATACATGCAAAATTATTAGATATGAATTTATACAATGATTGGTGATAGTTATGATAACGTTGAAGCGTCCTGTTAGTGTACCAGAATTCGTTAAAAATTATAAAAAGCGTGTTTTATCTCATTTTACTTTTTTAAGTCAATTTTTTAACCTAGTATATTTTGTTCACGCTGAAAAAATGTACAATTCAATTATTAAAAATCATCTTCAGGAAATCGATTATAGTTTAAAATATTATATTGAACCTCATTTTTATACAAATTTAGATTTTCCAAAAGATAAGGATTACCATTATGTTAAAGACATTGCAAAAAAGAAAACAATTTTGGAATATGAGACAAATCCAGATGTGGTTGAAAGTATTGTAAATCCAATGAATTATCTGAAGGAGTACAAAATATTTACTATTGAATTCCACCGGGTTGAGACACCTTTTATTATAGGAATTTGGATTTTTTTTGCTAGTTTAGCTAAAATAGGTAAGGTAGTATTCAAATTCAACTCAGTTGCTTTCTAAATAGTTTTAGATAATTACATATGTATAAATCCTAATCTTATGTTATAGTTCCTCCCGGTATGGGAATTGGAATTTTACAATTTCGACCCGTGCAGGGATAAAAATCATACACGTTCTACCGGAGGTAAAATGGCATACCGGAAGCATATGATTGCGAATCTCGCATTTTACTCGGGAATCAATATATACGTTCCATAGGCTATTCAATTCTTTGTATCTCTTACAAACACATATATGCCTTAGTATTTAATATTCTTTATCGCGTGATTTGTATCAATTTGATGTCCCTAGTATAATGCCTCATGATAGGGTTGAGTTATATGTAAAAGTGTAGGTTAAATATTTTAGTAGCAACCATAAAACTTCCTCGTTGTGTTAGTGATACTTGAATAAAATTTGTTTATTTTCTCAAAGAAATGCACAACTTAAAATTACTTCTTGGCTATACTTTTTGAGATACACCATATTTTTCCTAATAATGGCATTTCAAATTTAATCTTGAACTTTATTCTTAAAACAGAAGAGGAAAATTTACAATACTAATTTTTGAATTTAAAATTATGTCAAAAATCATAATAATATACTGCAAGAAGAATTAATTTTTCTGAATTTCTTCGGTAAATGTACACTGAGAAAATAAAGCAGTAATTTTTACAACTGTAAGTACGAAAAAGTACAAGAAATTATAGTAATCTGTGCACAGACTACCATTATGAGAATTTTTACTTCTATTATGCTGATATTCACTATTTTAAGTTCGAATATTACAAGTCGCTATAGAAAAAATTACTATATTTCTCATAGTAAAAATTATTTGAGTTTAAGGTTATAAATACGTTCACTTTATATATTAGATCCAAAGTTCTACGCGTAAGAGTTCTGTTTAGGCGAGTGGTTAGCGCTCCTGACTGCGGTTCCGGAGGTCCGGGTTCGAATCCAGCCCAAGTAAAAAATTTTTAATTTGCATATTTCAATATAATTCAATGAATAATCAATAAATAATGATAATACTCATAAAATAATAATGTTCTACAAAGTTAAAAACAGATAAACAAAAGATAAATAAATTTTCAAATTATTTGAACCAAAATAAAAATTACTATGTTGGATTGTAAAAGTTAGTGTTTGTGAAGTCTGTGCATGATTTGAAAAATTAATGCCTATTTCTCTCAGTGAATACAATTTTCCAATAGTCGACCCTGAATGGCCCGTTTCCTTTCTAGAGGGTCAAAAATAATCGAATATATACCTAGGGCGAAAAGTATATTCCAAGATCCACAAGCCGAAGTTTTTCAGCAATTTTAAACTTTATGTTTTGGCCGAGATAAAAGAAACTAATAAAACGTAACTTTTAAGACAAAATGTTGATAATTATAAGTTTTCACTCTTATATTAATATTTTTATAATTTTTCCAAAATAAAAATTATCTTTCTATATAATACCAAGCTTCCAGAGCAGTATATATAGTAGCACATACTATGTAATATGGTGGCTACTATACTAGTATGGTTAATAAATAAATAAATAAATACCAAGCTCTCATTTTTTTGCAGTAATTAATTGACTCAATTATCTTGCTTTTTAATTTTTTCTATATTTATACTGCTTTTTTTTTCTTTAATATTTTATTTATTTATTAATTTATTTTATTTTTTATTATTTTCTATTTTTTGTGTTTTTTTTAATCTACACTAAGAAAAAAATTTGCTAGTAGTAAATAAAATTGTTTTAAGTAAATGATTTTCTTAGCTAGCACTAAAACTATATTTACTTAAAAGTAAATCAAGAAATATACTGAAGTAGAACAAATCTATAATACGTTTAAGTTATAATTTATGTAGAATACATAAATAAGATTCAAATTTTTAGTAAATCCAAGCTTGATTTTATTAACATTATATTCAAAAACAAGGTATATTCAATAAAATTTTAAAAATAATTTGTTTTAATAAACGAAAACACTAAATTATCCTATTATATTGAAATAAATCTTTGTCACATTGAAGAAAAAATCAACTATATTTTAAAATATCGAGGCTGCTTCAAGATTATTACTTTTTAAATTAAAAATATATATACTAAAACGAAAAAAAAAATATTTATTGTATAGAATAAAGAATATAGAAATTGTATAGAGTATAGAAATAAAAATATTTGTTATATTTAAAAACTAAATAATTGCGTCATAGAAAATCTACTCTTATTTTAGGAATACGTAACTTGAAATCAAAAATATATTTATTCAGATGGAAAGAATAATTAGTTGCTGCAGAGCAATCTACGAAGTTTTTGCTTTTTGCTGTAAAACATTTCTTAAATTATACACCAGTTTTGCTACATTTCAGGAAACCGTACCTTTTTTTAATAGACTATAAGTTAATAATACTAAGTAATACTAAGACTAAGATGTAATAATGAAATTTAATTATTAAATAATATGTATATTCCTATGTTTTGGTGATTTAATAATTGGATTATCTACCTTTTAATTAATAATTCTACGGTAGAAAGTTAAGTGTACTCAAGAACGTTACGATTTCCTGAAATGTATTAAAACTGGTGTACAATTTAGAAAATATTTGTTACAATAACCAGCAAAATCTTCACAGATCATTCTCCAATAACTAATTATTCTGTACACCTGAATAAATATATTTATGATTTCAAATTACGTTCACTTCCGTAAGCGAAAGACAGGATACCACATATTATCAGACCTAATCCATTATAGAAATATTTATTATAAGGGTACATGTATAAAAATCGAGAAATTTTAGTAAATATTTATTCGCTGCTATGAAAAATTTATTGCATACTGAGTAAATTATTTTTTTTTTCACTTTATTGTAAATAATGATCATTCAGCTGCTTATAAACATTAAGGTATTATGCCTGACTTTAACCTGTAAAAAACACATTAACAATTAATAAGCTGAAAAAATTATTTGTTAATTTATAAAAAAAGATCTTTCTCATAATTGAAATATAGGTATTAAATGTATTTTTAACTATTTTAAAAAAACTATGTATTTATAATTACATTGTAAACAATCCCATGTATGGATTATCAATTTTCAGCACTTTTTTTCCTTTGCCGCAGGAAATCTCAGCATCCGCATGGTGATATCAGACCATACAGAGTGGAAATTCTTCCAAATGTGTTTCTCCTCAGACTGAATGGAAGACTTTTCTAAACAATATAAATTTTAAATATTTAGTAACACATAAGTTCATAATATTAATAATTATTATGAGTGATACATATGTTTACATGCGCAGCATTCACTTTTAACTCACCTTAGCTAAGTCTGCTTCTTTCAAGCAGTGCAGAAGGGTTTCCTGGAGTTCTCAAAAAATTTCAGCTTGATCCGTCCCATAATTACTGGAAAATCCTGCGGCAACTGACCTAAAATTACAAAAATTAAAAAATGGAGAAAAATGCATTTAAAGTTCATACAATAAACTTGTGTATATTTACCGGCTAGTACTTACATAAACTGCTTGGCATACTTTTTTACGTTTTGGCATAAAATATTCATACATTAAGAGATATATTGAGACTCGGGTGCTACATATATCGATATACCAGTATCAAAAGCTGCAATTGAAATGTAAATTTTTGATACGTACTCAAAGTCAGTACATTTCTCATGAATATAATTTTTATCATTACTTATCAGGATTGTTGATAGTTAGAATAAACTTTTAGAACATCTAACACAGAGGCACCTTATGGTTCGTATAATATTTGTAGCACATATGCCTAAAACTAAAGAATACACTCGCAAAGAACAAGTTCTTCAAAAATAATATGTTGTTTATATTCCAAAATATTTATCTGAATTTGAATACTACTGAGACTCAGAAGTTTTCACTACAGATAAAAATTCACAACATCAAGGTTGCACTAGACTGCAGAAGCAGCGGAAAGAGCTATCTAATAGAAAACTCGGCTATGTTGGTAAAACAGTGATTTTCTTTTCCATTTACTGTAAGATGCCATGTATTTAGGTGGTAATTTAAATTTGCACGTATGTTTTTTTACCCCTTTATAAGATAAATTAAGAAATTACGAGGCTAAATTATGATTATAGAAAAATGAGATGTTTACTGCATGTAATGATTCAGAAAATAATGTATTTTTTAAATGAAGTTGAATCTTATCAAGAGGAGTTTACAAGCAGATTTAAGGGGTTATGACAGTGTTAAAATTTTGAAAATACCCATTTTTTTTTATTCACTTTTTTCATAGTCAATAGTCTGTAGAATATGGTCCTGAAAGCCGTTTTTGGCTAAAAAAATTTTCCTCGAAGATATTAACAAAAAACTAACAAATCTGTTTCAAGTAAATTTTTGAAAAATCGTGATTTTTAAATATTTTAATTAGGCCAAACTTGTGGAAAGGATTGCTCTAACCCACTTTTTACAGAGTAATTTCATGAGAAATCTTACTAAAAATATGACTTAAAAACCGTTTTACAAACCGTTTTTTTCTCAAGAGTTATTAATTTAATTATTTCCGTAAAATAAATAAAATCTGTAAAATTAATTTTTCTATGTGTGATTTTATGTTACTAAACTCAATGTGTTAAAGTAAAGGCATTCAACAAATTTGAATTTGCCACTCGAATAGGTTGTGCCTCACAGCGTCTGGTCGAGAATGAAGATTTCTGTTTGATCGGTATAGTAGAATTTTCTGTAAAGCAGGCAGAAAGCAGCCAAACAGCTGTTTTTCATCCAAGACACTAGATCAGTGCAGTTAGTCTGCTAGCTGCTGTAGCAATGCTAATAACCTTAATGGTGTTGCAAAAGTGCAAGAGCTTCTGCAGAGTACAAACATTATTCAGATAAGTATTGAAAACTAATAAGTTATAATTTATCCGTAAAGAACTTTTTCTTTGTTTCTTTATTTTTTGCTTTTAGGTGTACGGGTCCAAGACAGCAAGATGGGCCTATTATTCTGACTAACTGGTATATTATTTTGTATACTTTCTAACAACTTGAAATGTTTTTGATAATTGTTAGTACTGCACATAATTGCAATCAGTAGTATAACTTGATTATGAATAGGTAACGATAACTTTTATTTTATTTTCAGCTTCTATATACTACTATCACACAGCATGATGTACGCGTACCACCAAGTATGCTTTATTGCATGTATATTTGAGTACCAAAAGCAAATCAAGGTATGCCACATAGTTTCTGTAAGTATAGCTGACTTCATTTGTACGATTTACATTATAAACTTTAAATGCCTTTTACTCAAATTTAGTTTTTTCATGCTTTTCATGTACTTGCCGCAGCTTTCTGAAGGAACCGTAACATCAATCCGGATGAACCAAAGTGGAAAACCTTCCTAATGAGTACGGTCACAAACTGAGTGGAGCAGAATTGGCAAAAATAAGTTCAAAGTGAATGTTACATATGTAAACATATGTAAACATACGTAACATTCACTATAATTATTAATATTGTCAATATATGTTTAATTAATTATATTAATTTTGTGTTTTTCAGGAATCTGTTCCACTTAGTCTGAGACCAGACTCATAATGAAGATTTGGCACTTTGATTCAACAGGATTGATGGTACGGTTCCATCAGAAACATGCGGCAAGTAAATAAAAGTGATGAAAATCATGATTTTTGGTAAGCAAATACCTTTAATTGTTTTTAAATGTTACACTCACTTTATGCATATTATTTATGCATAAAAGTGATGTATAATACTTGTATTTGAAAGCAAAAATATAGTTTTTAGAGCACCTATATATCTATTAATTTTTTACAACACTAACAATTTTTCTTTTTTTTCAGGTTTTAACACTGTCATAACCCCTTAATGTTAAATTTTCTATGAAGACGCAACTGTTTTAAAGAAACAAAATCCTTATAAGATAAAATATGAATAATACGCAACGAAATTTTTTTCGGACAAAAAGAGTTTCAGCAGCATATTCTACAGTAAATTATTGTAAAAAATCAAATTAAAAAACTTTGATTTTTTTGAATTTTCACTTAGGCATAACCCAACCCAACCCAACCCCTTGATTTTCAAAAGTATTCATCAATGCTTTATATATATTTTTCTTACATAATCAGTATTTAATTACGTTTTTACATCCTCTGTGCATTTGCGCTCGTTGCTCACCTCTGAACCAATCAGAGCAGTCGTTCGAAAGACCGAACGCTGGCTGGAGTGCTAAAGTGTCCGAGCGCTTGTTTTTTATTTCTATACTGTATATATGTACGTGCAAGAAAAGAATCTGCTAGTTTCCATCAAATAGAAATTCTACGCATGCACAAAAAAAAAATTTTAACTAATATCATTTTTTCAGTATAAGATCTCTCTCTCTCTCTCTCTCTCTCTATCTCTCTCTCTCTCTCTCTCTCTCTCTCTCTCTCTCTCTTTCAATACGGCGCCGTTTACAGGCGGCCGTACGCAATATGTTAGATCAAGTACAGGGGAGGTTTCATCCCCCCGCCCTAGAAAATCAGGTGTTCCTCAAGGCTCAAAACCTACTCCGGTCCTGTTCTCGGCATTTATCGACGACCTGCCTGACGTGTGCGAAGACTGTGGCTACCATTTTTACGCAGACGATTTTTGTGTTTACGCGCATGGATATCTGCGGGACGCTTCAAGGATTATTGAGCACGTAAATCGAGTACTTGCAAATATCGACAGATGGGCCAGTGCAAACGGGCTAAAGATCAATGGTAAAAAGACGAAAGGTATGTGGCTCGGCACCCGAGGATTCCAAAACAGATTAGCCAACTTGTATCTCCCTGAAATTATCGCGGATAACCAGGTAATCGTCCCGCAAGGCTCATTAAAATTACTCGGCGTTACCCTCGATTCCTGCCTTACAATGGGGGAGCAGTGCAATGTTATTACGGCAAGATGTTTTTCGACGCTGGCTCGCCTAAGAAGAAATGCTTATTTCCTGCCTAGCTCAGTCAAGTTGACGCTAGTAACCGCCCTTGTATTTCCGCATATGGAATATTGTCCGGCACTATTTCTCGGCATCTCGAAAGAATGGACCTCTCAGCTGGACCGATGTAAAAATGCTGCTATGCGCTTCGTCGACGGTATCCGTAAGTGGCAGCACATTTCGTCGATGTACTGTAAATACGATATTTTATCCTATGAAGGTCGTTGCAAAATTCTCATCCTGCAGCTCCTGGATAACATTTTGCGCACTAACAAGCCGAGATATTTAAGTGAAAAATTCGATTTCCGATCCAGCGAGGGCTTGGGTTCAAAGCGCACGAGCGAGTATGATTTAGTCATTGGTAATTTTAAGCATAACATGTACGGCTGTTCGTTTCTGATTGGTGCTGCACGCTTGTGGAATACGATCCCAAGTCAGATTCGTGTATATTATGTGACGTCGGCACTTAGATTCTCTTTCAAACTGCGTGAATTTGTAGCTACGTCGATCGTAGGTTATTATAATTGCGTATTGGTATAGCGTATATCGATGTAATTATGATTATTCGAGGTATGAGTGAGAATGTGAGAGTGAGACCTTTATGTTTTTATTATTGTGTGCATATTTCTCGTCGTTTGTTATTTTTATTTTTATTGTATGTTTATTTTTTTTAACTTTATTTTATTTTAGTGTATTTGTTTTTTAATTATTTCTATGTTTTATTGCAAACTTTTTGCCACTTGTGCGGGCTGCTGCGACAGCCCAACGTTGTAATATTTTTGTTCGTATTTCGGCCAGTCATTAAACTGTATTTCGACTATAAAGGACCTTGAGTCCTTAGTCTTCTTGGTAATAAATTAAATCTTAAATCTTAAATCTTAAATCTCTCTCTCATATATATATATATATATGTGTGTGTATGTATATATATTGTAACGTAAGGTTAGATCGCGCTATTCTAGAAGCGCGCGCTCGTTATGTCGTACGATGTGAACGTAACAGCAAGCTTCATTGCTGTATTAAGACGAGGGATGCGTGGGGAAAGAACGGGATAAGGCCCGCGTGCCGAATAAATTAGATTTGATTTGACCACGCTGGTGGGTACCTCGTGAGTTAGATACACCGTTTACGAGGCCACCGTTAGTGCCCGATGTAGTCCAACTCGTCCACGAAGGAGCTCTAGGCTGTATTCGTTTTCACCATCCGGATAGCAAGAGAGGGGACGCCTTCTCTCTGCCATTCAATAGCACCCGAGCGAGATACCCGTAGGAGAGTTGGCAGCTCGTGATAGTACCGAGGAAGTGACGTACACCTCGTGCTATTTGTAAGTCGAATTTCATAAGAACATTTCCTCGACAAGGCCACCGACGGACGAGTATTCTCTGCCACAGAATACTCGTCTCTACCTTGTTTGAGAGCGTGCGTGAATCTCTCCGCTGTATGCGAATTATTATGTTACTTATTTTTTTCTTATTTACAATATACGAGTCTCTGACTCATTTGTCTAGCACAAATATTTGAGTGTTTATTTCCCCACATCATCGCTTCGTCCTCTTGAATTCCGAACCTGAAAGAATTATTCTTTGCACAGTAAGTGTGATGCTCGAGCACATCACACATTTGTACATGCTGTATTTGGCCTTGTAAATATCATTACGCAGATTGCCGAGGAGCTACGCTGGGGTAGCGTTAGCAACGTTAAAGGTAAGACTCGGCGACGTGGCGACATACTGTGGTCGCCATGCCAAAGCCAAATTGCCCCGTTACAATATCTATATATACACACACTAAATTAATTTTACTGTTTTATAATTTTAAATGCAATGCTCATATCATATGACTTGGCATGTGGTCTTGAATGACGTTGCCAAAATAACATTAGTTTCAATCACATCTATTTCTCTTATGCACTTGTAACAGCAAATTCCCCTTCTACTTACAACCGTTGAAACTAAAAGATAGAGGTAGAAATCATATAGAAATGTATTCTAAATAAATGTAGAATTTCTTGTTCAAAGAGTTGATTCCTATCATTAATATGTACAGTTTTTGATAATAAATCAGAATAAAGTTAAAAAGGTTTAATTCAGTCGACATCATGCGGAAAGTTCGAGGGATTACGCACTGCATATACTGATCACTATTATACATACATGCTCACTCTAACTATAGACGCAGATTATTTACATATACTGATTTTATGATATAAGAGTTTTTCAGCAACCACACTTCGTATTTTCGAAAACAATTTATTAAAAATAAGAAAATCTATTCTGCTGAATTCAACAAATTTTTACATTATTTATTCGCTTAAAGCTTAAAGGACCCCGTATGAATTATATGGGACTGTGGATCCTTGTGAAATTTGATGAAAGTCTGATATGTTATATTTTATGTGCTCCTGAACAAAAGTTCTAATGGGCCCAAATCTGGAAAATGGACAGTTTTTGAGAAAAACATGATTAAAGACCCCTATTTCGCTTGAGGTTAGAGAGATCGATCGCTATATCTATAACTATGAAAACAACTAAATATAGGTACTGCACCACTTTTATGTAAATATATAGAAAGTAGTCTAATAAAATTACACATGTGCACTGCAACACAGATAGGGATGCAAGTCCCCTAGGTCGCCGGAGTCCAGGTAGTAATCCAAATAGTTTTCGCATATAGTTATCCAACGCGAAGCATTATTTTTAGGAAAACAAATTGCCAACGTCAATGTATATAAGCGAAACTCTTTTCAGCACATCACAACCAGCGTAAAGTCTACCACAGTGCTCGATGACAAAGTCCAGGTGGTGCACCCCGTAGTTCTTCGTACTTCGCGACTGCTTGAGGCGACTAGATGTTAAAAATGCTCGACGACCGAATAGAGAGTTTAGATAGGATATCATAGCTTTTCATAAAAACTCGCGCACCAGGTACCGAGAAGGAGTCAAGGTGTACAGGGTCACCGATTACACACTTTAAATGGTACGCTCGGTAGATTTTTATCTTAATCCGAGCACCAGGTACCGGGAGGTATCTATGTAAACAGAGTCGTCGATTTTGCTCTTCAGGTAGTGAGCTCCGTAGCTTTTCGTCAGGACCCGAGGATTAGGAACGCGTAAGGTGTCCAGGTGGACAGGGTCGCCAATTAAGCACTCTAGGTAGTGCGCTCGGTAGATTTTCAGCTTAATTCAAGTACCAGATACCGTGAAGTTGTCCAGGTGAACGGAGTCGCCAATTACGCACTCTAGGTAGTGCGCTCCGTAGCTTTTCGGCAGAACCCGAGCACAAGATACGCGCAAGGTAACTTGGTGAACAGGGCCGCCGACTGTGCACTCTACGCAGTGAGGCTCAATAGCACTTCGGTAAAACTTGTACATCAAGTACCGGGAAGATATCTTGGTGAGCATGGTCGCCGAATATTCACTACAGGTAGTGCACTCAATTTGGTCTCGTAATGAACAAAAAATATTTTTTGTTCTCCGATTTCGCTGTGGTTCAGAAACTGAATTTCTTCGCATCTGTACAACTTCAGAATCTCATTTGCTTAATAATAGTGGAATCAAGTTTCGACTGCATTTTTTCCAGATACAAAGAAATCGTAATAAAAGATGCTGCAAGAAAGGCCGGATCCACGATTCTTTGCGTCGCAAAAAACTCGGGATCCTGATATTTTTGTATAGCAGAAAAACATTATTCCCATTTATTTGCGACTCAAAAAAGCACATATTTATCAAACGTATTCGTCCTTCTCATTTTGCAGTGCATGAAAATCGGGATCCTGGTACGAAAAGAAAATGCCTAAATCATTAAGTTATAAAAAAATATTGATATAGTTTTTTTTTCGCAAGACAAGAAAATCGTATACCTACTTGGTTGCAGCTGCAAGAAAAGTAGAATCCCATTGGTTACTCGGACGGTTTCTTCAGCAACGAAAAATACACTCAGAAGGTTTCTCCAGCATCGAAAAATACTCCCGGAGGGGTCCTCCAGGGTCAAATAATACTCATGGAGAGCTTCTCCAGCATCAAATTCTCTCAAAGGCTTTCTCCAGCAGCGACAAATACTCTCGGAGGTTTCCTCCAGCAACGAAAAATACAACCGGACGGTTTCTCCACTATCGAAAAATTCTCCCGGAGGGTCTCCACTATCGAAAAATACTCTTGGAAGGTTTCTCCGGCATCGACAAATGCCCATGGAGAATTTCTCCAGCTTCAAAAAATACATCCGGAGTTTTTTTGAACTTCGACAAATACATTCGTAATTTTTCTCCAGGATTGACTAATACAATTGGAGGGTTTCCTTCGAATTAAAAAACACTCCTGGAGGGTTTTTCTAGTATAGAAAAATACTTCCGAAGCGTTTCTCTAGCATTAATCAATTCTCTCAGAGGATTTATCCATCATCGAAAAATCCAGCTCGTCGACAAATGCTCTCGGAGGATTTCTCCAGGATCGAATAACATATTTCGGGGGTTTCTCCAGTATCAAGAAACAACCTCGGAGGATTTCACCAGCATCCAAAAATACTCTCGGAGGATATTTTCAAGATCGAATGATACTCTTGGAGGGTTTCTCCTACACCGACAAATCTACTATCGGAGGGTTTCCGCAGCATCCGAAAATACTCTCAGTGGGTTTCTCCAGGATCGAATAATATTCTTGGAGAATTTCTGCAGGATCGAAAAGCATTTCCGGAAGGTTTTTCCAGCATCAAAAATATTCTCGGAGGGTTTTTTCATGAGAGAATAATACTCTTGGAGGGTAGGCTTTTTCCAGTATCGACACATTGTGTGTGTAATGATTTTTTCAGCATCGACAAATATTCTCGGAGGGTTTCTCCAACATCGAAATATACTCCCGAAGTTTTTTCGGCCAAGTATAGTTTCTGCTCATAATAGAAATGTACACAAAGTGTTCGATACAAAACATTAGAGCCTAGATGTTGTTCATAAAATCTTTTAATAGCACTTAATATTTTCAAGTAATCATTAAAATGTGTCCAAAACAATTTAGTAGTACACAAAATATGAAAAGTGATGTAAAAGTTTGCACAAATAATAAGAAATTGTGGGTCGATATTTGTGCACAAGTATTTTGTACTCTGCACAATTTTAATACAAAGAAAAGTTTTGTATAAAAGTTATTGAGTTATTTAAAGGACCCCGCAGAAAAACACGTGATTTTAGGTCCCGGTCAAATTTGGCGAAACTATATGGAAATTGTAGGGATTGGTGTCCCGAACAAAGTTCCGTTGACTCCTGATCGAAAAGTGGAGCCGTTTTGTAATAAATAATGATTAAAGTAGCGAATATTTTGGAGGGTTAGGTTGCACGAACGCGGAACATGAGACAGCCGAAACGCACAACAAGTTGTTGCTTACGTAACCCCTTAATACAAATGAAATATTTTTTTATTCAACCGCGGGGAATATCTGTGGATCCGGCAGGCGCGCGCGAAAATGGTCAATGGTCCGATTTATTAGTTCTAACGCGCTCGAGATAATCGTCGCGCGTAATATATCCGCGCACAACTGGACACTTTTTCTCGGTTCAGCTCTAGCTCTCTGGACCTCTTCGACGTTCCTATACACACACACACATACAGAGATCTCAAAGCCAAGTGTCGAACCGGGCCGCTATCGTGCATCTCGCGGCTCAGCGCAGCAGCGGCATCGGCAGCATCAGTTAATAATCGTCGGTTACTTATGTAGCACCGTAGAAAGGGAGAGAGAGAGAGAGAGAGAGAGAGATGCATTCACCCCCTGTTATTTTCGCGTTAGCCGTCATAAAGGAGAAAAGAAATATCTGTTCCTCGAAATCTGGCTAGGACCAATCGGAAGACTCGTCACGCGCTTTTAAAGCGCTACTTGCAGGTATATCGAGCATCGTCTGCGGGGCATTCTCGGAGAAATTCCCGATAATAGAGAAGTAATATCGAAGCGTATCTATGAGTTGTTTCTTACGTTAATCAGTGAAAAATTAAATGTTTACTGGAAACGCTATTAATGTTGAAGACAATGCAGTCCATGCAGACGCGACGTCTACTGGCACAGGTCTATTCCTGCTTCACTCACGCTATTGATCAAGTCGAAAGGAAGTATGACGAATTTAATACGATCTCACACTGATACACCTGTACAAGGTACACAAACAATTCTCGGTCAAGAATTTTCGAGTATTGAGATTTGCTTTCCAACAATTAGCCTGTAATTGAGCATTATTTTGGACGGGATTGTTGATCATCGAGAAGTGTTCTCGGAGGCATTGCCGATGATAATGAGTTAATTCCGAAGCATATCTACGAGAATTAATTTATTTCATTAATTAGCTAACGAATAAGCGTTTACGAAAAACGCAACTAACGATGACCACAATGTAGCCCATGCAGATACGACGCCTAGTCTAGATGTCCATTCCTGCTTTACTCAGGCTATTGAACATTACTAATGAAATCGTAACGAGACTCTCGCTCCGAGACCGCACGAGTAAGGACGTGTTTCGCGCACGCTCCTATGGTTTTCGCTCAGTTTACACTTTAATTGTGGTTTTCTTAACAAAAGTGTCTTGAATCGAAGCAACTCGTGTGTTCGGTGCACTCAGTGCACTGCGAGTGATATTTTTTTTCTCTAAGTGTACAATAAGTGAGCTGGTCATCTCCTCGTCGAAATGGCTGGCACACAACTCACTGCAACCATCTCTCGCCTCACAGAAAAAGCCAAGCTACTCACAAGTCACACAACAATTTCATTATCCAACCAAAGAAGAAAGAATAATAATCGATTCCATCGATGGAGTTTCCATTCACTCCTACACTGTCGCCATCGGTTCAATTATACAGCCCGCAAATATCAGATTTGTATCCCGCATATCTCTTAATCGCGTGTGCATGTATCTCAGTGACAAGAAATATGTTTCTCAGCTTGCTGGACAAAATATTGAAGTTGAAGGAAATAGCCTAACTGTAAGACCTCTAGTCTCTCAAGCTAAGCGCATCCTAATATCGAATGCATGCCCGCAAATCACTAATGAAACCATAATTCAAGAACTAGGAAAGCTACAGTTAAAACCAGTATGACAAATTACGTTTATTCGCTCAGGACCGAAATTACCTGGTTACGATCACATCTGCTGCTTCAGACGACAGATGTATGTCAATCAGGAAGACGTCTCTATCATTCCACCAAGACTGGAGATTCCGCACGAAGGTATTAAATACTCGATATATTTTTATACGGAGAAGCTGACATGTTTCCTTTGTAAAGAGGAGGGACATATTGGAAAATACTGCAAACTGGCAGAAAATGTCGAAATCTTAAACTCTACAATGGAAGAAAGTCAGAATAATAATCAAGAATATGTAACGAATCGTCAAGAACAACAACTATCGACTGTAAACAAACCAAATCAAACTCCTATCTTTGTCGTCCCTTGCGCGCCGCCTGCTAAACCAGAAAGCCACACCAATACTACAAACATAATACCAGGAAAAAGACCAGCTCCTGCCTCATCCACAGCGTCGCAAAGTTCCATTCAACATATACAAGACGCATCGACTGAAACTATCGATTCTAAGGCGATGCGTAAACATCAAAACAAACGGCACATAACTCATAACTTATCAATGGAATCCACAGTTTCGGACATACAACAACAAATTGAGCCAGTGGCAGCTTACATCGAAGATAATATCACGGAATATCCTATTGATCTTAACAACCTTATTAAATTTCTTAAAGAAACATATGGAAGCTCCAACATTATAGATATCGCAAACAAATATACCAATAACACTCCAAACTTACTGCTAATGCTTGCAGACGTGAAAAAACGGATTACTAGCTCTAACCTCAAAGCTCATATCACCAGACTGTTAAGAAAGTTATCGAATGCCGACAAATGGAACTCCCAAAGCGACCTTTCTTCTCACGAGAGCAACTATTCTGGTTCCGAAGATCAAACTTATTAAGACTGACAAATTAAAATGGCAGTAACAAAAAATAAAGAATTAAAAATCGTATTCTGGAACTCAAGAAGTCTTATTTCAAATCAGTGGGACCTACAACACAAACGGGATCAATTCGATATAATCATGTGCGTCGAATCCTGGCTCACTAACAAGGACCACATCCATCTACCAGGTTTTCTCACGCTAAGGAAGGATAGACCAGCTGGAAGAGGGGGCGGAATCATCTTCTTTATACGCAAAAACATCGGCTATGAAGAGCTGGATAATTTAATCTCTCCAGACCCATCTACGGAACTCTGCGGCATCCGTCTCAATAACACTCAGCCTGTACTTGATCTGATTGCCTGTTATAGACCTCCAGGTACTATCCTTTCACAAAATCAGTGGAACACCTTAGTCTTAAATTGTTTAAAAAACCCGAATTCTATTTTAATCGGCGACTTTAACTCTCATAATACTTCATGGAACTGCCCAAACACGGACAAAAATGGTGAAAGATTGAAACATGCTATCGATAATAATAATCTATTTATACATAATTCTAATACTTTCACATATCTAGATATGAGTCGCGACTAAAAATCCAATCTGGATCTAGTTTTGTCTACAATTGCCATTTCAGACAAAATCAGTGCAGTCTGTTCGGATGATAACTGGGGGTCAGACCACATTCCGCTTTTTATTAACTATTCAACCGCAAAAACTTACTACAACAAAAAAACGTTTAAACTGCATTCTGTTCGTACAGATTGGCAGTCATTTAACACAATCCTTGAAAACTCTACTACTGAATTCTACTCCGGGCAGTATAATGAACTCAATGCATCCGACAAGTATTCATTCTTTACCGAAAAAGTAACAAAAACAATCAGGTCAAGTACACCAGCTAAAAAGCGGAAAAAAGGTAGGAAAATCGGAAAAACAAGAAATCCCGTTGCATGTTGGGACAGTGACTGCGACAAAGCGAAAAGGCTGCGCTCAGCCACTTTTAAAAAATGGGAATTCTCCAAAAATCTCGAAGACCTCATAAATTATAAAAAAGCCACAACCAGTGCTAAAAAAATGTACAAAAATAAAAAGAAAGAGCATTTTCGTAAGTTTGCATCGTCCATCTCTTTCAATACCAGTTACACATATGTATGGAAAAAATGTAAAATTTTAAAAAATAGTTGGGTTAAAATATACAAAGAGAATATAAAAAAAATATTCCTACCAAGCAACAACTAGAAATAGGGCTAGATAAAATATGTCCTCCTTGGGTGCAGACCGATCCAGAGAAATTCCCACAAACCACCCCTAATCCTTTCTTTGATAGAACAGTTGATTTCGTAGAATTCAACTCTGCTCTGCTTTCCAAAAATACAAAGTCATCTCCTGGCATAGACGGCATTGACTACCTAGTTCTTAAAATTTTACCCCTCCAATACAAATTGATATTACTGGATAATTTCAACGAAATGCACACCACCGGCACCTTTCCCGATACTTGGACTCAATCTTACCTACATTTTATCAGCAAATCTAACGGAACTGGTCTCCACCCAATAGCCCTAACATCTTGTGTAGAGAAACTCTACGAAACATTACTAAAAAACAGGTTGCAGTGGTGGGCTGAGACTCATAATATACTACCTGAAAGTCAACAAGGTTTCAGACACGGACGCTCTACCACTGACAATCATGTAAACTTAGTACTCAAAATCAAAGAAGCCTTCTTAGAGAAAAGACAAATTCTAGCAGCATTCCTAGACGTTAAAGGCGCCTTCAACAACGTAATATCGACATCCTCCTTTCTAAACTATCAGAAATCGGCTGCTCAATGAATATAATCAAGTTTATAAGCTTTATTACAAGAAGTAGAACAATATTCTCCGACTTCCTTGGTGACGACTTCAGGCATGCATACAAAGGTGTCCCTCAAGGGGGAGTACTCAGCCCACATCTGTATACCATTTATGTCTCTAAAATTACGGAAGGTATGTCGAAACTCATAGGTTTATCTCAGTTTGCGGACGATATCTCTTTACACGTTAAATTTAAAACTGTTAACTGGGCGATCAAACAAATTGAAAAATCCATTAGAATTATCTCCAAAAACTTAGCTAAATTAGGGCTAGAACTCGCCCCAGAAAAAACAGAAATTATACATTTCAATAACAAGCGTATCAAACCCGGACAAATCAAGGTTAAAATTCAGAAACAAGACGAAAAAAATCTAATAGAAATACCATCCGCCCACACTGTAAAGTTTCTCGGTCTGATCCTAGATTACCAACTTACATTTAGCCCACAAGTCAACCACGTCAAAAAACAATGCACTAAGGCCTTGAATATCCTAAAATTTCTCTGTGGCACCTGTTGGGGATCAGATCCAGAAACTCTCATCGTTTTGTATAAAAGTTTCGTCCGATCAAAAATCGATTATGCTAGTTTTATTTACTATCCCAATAGTCTTAAAAATCAAGAACAACTCCAAAAGTTACAAAATTCCGCCATCAGAACTGCCCTGGGATACAGAATCAGCACCCCTAATAATATACTACACGGCGAGTCTAAATTAGCACTAATAAAGGATAGAATTAGCTACCTATCCAACATCTTTGTTTCTAAAGCTCTTTCTAAAAAAAAAAAGAAATCGTAACGAGCTCAATACGATCTCATTTATACAATCCGACTAGATACTCAAATATTCCTCGTGCAGTAATCTTCGAGTGTCGAGAACTGCTTTCGATCATTGAAAAGTGTTCTCGAAGGGATCGAGAATCCCTCCAAGAGTATTTCTCGATGATCGAGAATTCCTCCGAGAGCATTTTTCCATGATCGAGAATCCCTCCGAGAGCATTTTTCGATAATCGGAGAATCCCTCCGAGAGCATTTTTCGATGATAGAAATGTCTTTCAAGAGCATTTTTCAATCATTGAGAATCCCTTCGAGAACATTTTTCAATGATCGAAAGCAATTCTCAACACTCGAAAATTCTCGACCGAGAATTATTTGTGTACCTAGTACAGGTGTATCAGTGTGAGATCGTGTTAAATTCGTCATGCTTCCCTTCGACTTAATCAATAGCGTGAGTAAAGCAGGAATTGACCTGTGTCAGTAGACGACGTGTCTGCATGGACTGCATTGTGCTCAACATTAATCGAATTTCTAGTAAACGTTAATTCTTTTGCTAATTAACGTAATAAGCGAATAATCGTAGATACACTTCGAAATAACCTCCTTCTTATCGGGAATCCCTCCGAGAGCATTTCTGGATGATCGAGAATCATTCCGAGAGCATTGCTCGATTATCGAGAATCCCTCCGAGAGCATTTTTCGATGATCGAGAAGCCCTCCAAGATCATTTCTCAATGATTGAGAATCCCTTCGAGGACATTTTTCAATGATCGAAAGCGATTCTCGACACTCGAAAATTACTGCACGAGGAATATTTATTGAGTACCTAGTCGGAGTGTATAACAAAGGGTGAATGCAGCTCTCTCTCTCTCTCTCTCTCTCTCTCTCTCTCTCTCTCTCTCGCTTTCTGAGGTGCTACATAAGTGACCGACGATTATTAACTGATGCTGCCGATGCCGCTGCTGCGCTGAGCCGCGAGATGCACGAGAGCGGCCCAGTTCGACTCTTGGCTTTGAGATCTCTGTATGTGTGTGTGTGTATATAGGAACGTCGAAGAGGTCCAGAGAGCTAGAGCTGAACCGAGAAAAGGTGTCCAGTTGCGCGCGGATATATTACGCGCGACGATTATCTCGAGCGCGTTAGAACTAATAAATCGGACCATTGACCATTTTCGCGCGCGCCTGCCGGATCCACAGATATTCCCCGCGGTTGAATAAAAAAATATTTCATTTGTATTAAGGCGTTACGTAAGCAACAACTTCGCGACTTGAATTATTATTTATTACAAAACGGCTTCACTTTTCGATCAAGAGTCAACGGAACTTAGTTCGAGACACCAATCCCTACAATTTCCATATAGTTTCATCAAATTTGACCGGGACCTAAAATCACGACTTTTTCTGCGGGGTCCTTTAGGCGGCTGTTTGTCGTCACAACGAGCGTCGGCCACGTTTCGCGCGAGTATGCGTGATGTGCGACAATGCCGTAGATCTTGCAGTTTGTTTCCGACCGCGGCCGCAACGGCACTGCAAAGATTTCCCTTTTATTTGCTATACCGGGCACCGAGCAATACTGGGCAGGTCAATGCGAAGCTTGTTAAAGCTTAGTCGGTTCGAAACGGAACTCCTCCAGTTTTCGGGAGCATTTGCGATATTGTAAAATATGTTCAACGAATGTATTATGAATTTTTTTTCGAGAATAACAGTGATAAAATTACATCCAAAGCAATAAGTTTTTTTATTTCGCACCAGCGTCTTTTCATAAACCTGTAAGAGATGAATTTTTTGGACGAGATTCAGAGAAATTGTTTGAATGCATACGATTTTATTTATGCCTTGGCCGAATGACCATCACAGGATGGGCAATCACAGGATTTACCAACGATATATAATCTTATCAAGAATTCTACCCGCTGATACATAATTATTATGCTGATACGTAATTAGATATGTCTCTGCGATCGCAACATTAAGTACCCATGCAGGCATTGTTTAAACACGGGAAGTGATGGAATAAGTCAAATATCTATAGAAAGCAAGTCCCAAAAACGCATGCCAGTCACTGAAAACAAGTTTTGAAAGATCTCAGTATTAATCCGAGGAATCTCAAACGCAGAAGGTCGATTCCGAACTGATTTTCTCCTTTAGCATCGGGTTATGGAAATAGGACCAGCAAATAAGTGGTCGATTGAAGGCGAATAGCTTGTAGAATGATCAGCCCAGGAAATAATTACGGCGGTTAACAAAAGAGAGCCAACCTAAATGATTATAATAGGGCTCCATTTCCGCATCTTTACTCAGGTAAAAAATAAAGCGCACCGCCAAATTACATAGTCTGGTAAATTCATGTATATATGGCAGACGTAATCTATGCAGGGGATCATCAGAGCCTGGGCTAACTGATTCATCAATTGGCTGCATAGACAGTAACCGCGGAAACGGAGGCGATAGAGTGAAAAATGCGCACGCGTAAGCACCACAGTGACAGGATTAATCCTGGTCAGGCTTTCATGAATGACTACCCCTAATGTGCCCTCGAATTCAACAGCCTGGCCACTAACACGAATTGGGTTAACCATCGTAGTTTCTATCATAATGCGGTGTAGTTCTGTTCTTAGGATAATAGCTTTGATTTTGCTAATATTCACTACTCAGCAGTGCCATTACTGAATTTGATAGGAAAGGGTGGCAACTATGGTAAATTTGCAGGTCATCAGCAAATAACATGCTTGAGGACCGACAATGCAGAAGAACTGTTAATACGCTACTAGTATAAATCAAGAATAGAACGAGTCCGGAAGACGAGCCCTATTTATTTATAATCGATTGCTTTTTATAAAAACCGTCGAATTTATTTATTGATATCATAACTTTCTTTTGATAAAAGTAAAATGGCAATTTATGTAAAATTGAAGGTATAGAGAAATAACAGGAAAGAAAGGGTAGTCTGTCCAACAGACCCTTGAACCGAACATGTTTACGCGTTCATATTTTCATAGATAGTTGGGAGATTTGGATTATTCAGTTAAATGTATAAGCATCATGTACCTTCAATATTTGTGATTCACTCATTTACGAGGTAAAAAAAGACATACATCCTAACATAATTATTTTTGAACTGATTATAAACACCTTTTTCTCCACACTGTGCCATTACTACGCACCACGGGAGTAAATTTGGACAGCCCATATCTCGTTTTTGCCACTCTCGCCTTCGGTTCGATGTCATAATTAGTGTAAGATGTAATAAATACCAAGTTGCTCGAAGAGATGATTAGATTCATTTATCTTATAAATACATTGTGACAAGGCTCCTGCCTGGAATTCTCCTGGGGGCACTCCTAGCAGCTGCCCTCCTCCGGCGGGGGAATTCGTTCACAAAAATGAGATTATACTTTACCCAGCCTCCTGGTCCTGCTCGGTTACTCAGCTTCTCTGGCAAAGTCTCGAGGGGTTCTCGAGTGCTAGGAAGTAGGGAGGCGCGGAATGATGCGTACTCGATATGTATAGGAGAGCAGGTGAGCAAATCCCTCTCACCCGTGCATTTATTCCGCGTAATTAATTACAGAAGACGCGCGCTCGCGTTGTAAGACTTTCGCGCTCGCTTGTCGCGCTGGGCACTGCGCGGATCGAGATCGGCGCGGCCAACGGCTTCTGCGTGCCCGCGCTCACCGAGTTCTAGCCTATGCTATGTAAGCGCCCTGGGGCCTTCTGGCGCCCCGGATTGCCGCCGCGAGAGAGAGAGAAAAACAAGGGCTCGGGGCCGACACTTACAGAGTGGCCGTCGCCTCGGTCCGCAGCTGGTGAGCGTTGTCGTCGTGCGCTTCTCTCAGGGCCGGTCGGTGGCTCCGGGCTCGCGGTCCACGTCGTGGCCTCAGCGGGGTGCTTCTGGGAGGCAAGGCCGGCGGTGGCAGGTGAAGGGCCGTGCAGCGGCTTGGGCCTCCCAGTGGATGGTCGGTGCGATGCGTCTCCGCGTGCTTATTGTGCGCAGCGCGTCTGACCGGGTCGATGGCCAGGGGATAATCTGGTGAACGCGGTTGCGCTCGTCTAGTTTTCGGACGCGAATTCCTCCGAAAGCTGTCCCCACTCTTTCCCGCGCGGCAGCGTCTTCTAACGCGCTGTCGCGTCGCTTGCTTTCTCTCTCTTTCTTTCGCGCTCTTCTGCTAGTGCGCACTTTCTCACTCTAGCGCTGTGTTCAGCGCTGACTCGAGTCTCTTTGAGTCTCACTCTCTCCTAATTCTTTCCCCTTCCCCTCTAGCGGTTTCGCGTGCGGCTCCTACCGCCTCGATCCTCGCAGTGCCGTGCGCTTGTACGCTTGTGTGTGTGCACGGCGTTGCCTTAGGTGCTCGTACTTGTTTGTGTAAGGGCACCTTGTCGCAACATTCATACTTATAAATACATTTCTTATAACTACATTTCTTATAAATACATTTATACTTATAAATACATTTCTTATAAATACATTTCTTATCGACATGTAGGAAGGAAAAAATTAATGACCGTATACAATAAATTAAAGTTATCAAGTCTAACTTACTATTAACAGTTACCGTGAGAGACGTGGCAGAGATAGCCATACGAAGTCACGAGAAAGGTAGCTGTTTACCAAGCTTACATAGAAAGTCCGCTTCAAAGTCAATCATAATATAATCGTGCCCATTATTTATAAAAGATACACTTGATTTTTCGTACAGGATCCGATCTTTAGAACTAGTTAATATAACATTTAACCAAGTGTCAACACGAGGCGTGAGAGAGAGAGAGAGAGAGAGAGAGAGAGAGAGAGAGAGAGAGAGAGAGAGAGAGAGAGTGAGAGAGATTGTAATCTGTTTATTTTTTCCTTTAGACTTAAATGATTCAGTTATCAATAACGAAAAAATTTTTCAAAAGTGGATATGTTGCTCTCACTCTCAGTGATTATAACAATAAACAGAAAACAAAATATGAAACTTTCTTATTGCAGATGACAAACCAACTGCAATATTACAGCCGTCGCTTATAGTCCGGGAGTCCTGGCATTTTGTCAGTCACTTTCTTCTAAAGTTTGTTTCATAGTCAAAATTTGTTTGTGGTAACCTACTGAAATTAACCTGAATTCTCGACTTTGGACCTGATCGTCAACATTGTTATTATTGCAAAATAAACTTCAAAAAAGCACTTTCTTTTAGTTTTCCGCGAATAACGTTTTTGTAACGTATTTTATTCCAAAAAGGGTAGAGAGGAAAGTTCTTTAGAATTGAATTTCCAATTAGACACATGTATTCGCGAATGCAAAATTAACTTTTTTCATCGCTAAATTGTTAAACAAAAAAATCCTCCAAATTTTCATATTGCCACTGTTTTTCCAAAAAAAAGATGTTTTTCGTCGGATAAGCTTTCAAAGATGACTTTTAGTACAAATAATCTAAAAATCTTTTTCTTTGTATCTCTACTTTGTATCTCAAAATTGCGTCCTATTGTAAAATTATTTACCTTAAAATTACAAATTCATTTCTAAATTGTCCATGGTATGATAAATGGACCCAACTGTTCTTAATCGATAGCTTTTGACGTACTTAATAAACGCTAAAAAGGAATTTTCTTAAAATTAATAAATAACAACATTTTTAGCAATAAATAGTTTTTATTTTCGCGAATTTTGAAGTTAGAGAAGCGCACCAAAATGCATCTTAAAGTACTTAAAAAACATGAGTTTTCGTAAAAAATTCGTTAAGATCCGACTAATAGGAGCCGAGATACGAAATTTTTTTTAATCAACGATTGCACCGAAACTATTTCATATTTTTCGATGAGTTTTCACACAATACTTGCACAAATAATGCTCTAGATAGTAGAATTTTCTTCGATAGTTGTAATCGACTTAATTCTTGTAAAAGGACCGATGAACGGATGCAAAATCAGCGCGCGCGGCCGCGCGACTGCTCCGGCCGTGCGGCGCGGTAGGGGGGGGGGGGGACCGCTGCTGCGGCTTTCGTAAACCTTGATGATCTAAATTGATTTTCTCGGCAACTAAAGGTCCTACGTTAATGCTTTTTGTTTTAATTTTATGGAATTTTGCCTCAACTTTCAAGTCATGTTAATTCAATTTTCATAAGTGTCATACAAATGCCAGAAAATTTCATGTTTTATGTTGTATGCAGTACTACATAATGAATTCATGTTTTGTATATATGTACGTGTATATTAATTTTAAAATCTCAGTACAAGGATAGTGTTTGCTTACAATTTCATTAAACGAAATTAAGGAATTAATGTCGATAAAATATGTTTTTCAATTATAAGTTATCGCTTCGCGTTATGTATAACTTTTTAAAATGGCATTGAATTTAATCGATTTTCGTAGGATAGCATACTTATTTTTATATATATTTACGTATGTGTAACGTTTTTAAAATCGTATATGTATACCAGCGCGCGGCACATACACATACACACATGTGCGCACTTATTCGTGGCGTCAAGTGGAGTAAATGGTTTAAAAAGGCAACCAAAATTCCTACGTTAATGCTTTTTTTTAAATTTTCTGTGTTTTTCCCTCAACTTTCATGTTCTCCTTCCGTTTTCTCAACAAACACTATCCTTGTTCTGATCATTTAAAATTAATATACACACACATATATACAAAATATGAATACATTATGTAGTACTGCGTACAACAGAAAATATGAAACTTTCTTGTATTTGTATGACACTTATGAAAATTGAATTAACATGACGTGAAAGTTGAGTAAAATACACATAAAATAAAAAAAAGTACCACCGTAGGACATTTGTTTGCCGAGAAAATCAATTTACATCTAAGGTTCACGAAAGCCGCAGCGGCGATCCCCCCACCACCGCGCCGCACGGCCGGAGCAGTCACATTTGAATAAGCTCTGTATGAAAATTTATCGACAAATATTGTAATAATCCGCGAAAAATATGTATATATTTTAAAATTTATAACGTCTCGATCTAAGCAGACCAAATGTAACCCGATCTGTCCCACGACTATTTTCCGGATAATTATGAGTATCAAAAACCGCCACCCCAAATAAGGCAGAGCCAATCACAAATTGACAGCGAAGTTTTTCGATATCCGCGAAGGTCACGGATGATACGTGAATCATGCTATACCAAAAATAACCACCACTATAGGGAAGCTATGCATTCAGATCAGAAAACCGGCACGTGCAGATTCTACACGACAATAGGGGGAGGTAAAAGCTTAAATAGCGCTGGAGGAAGAGCGCCGTAGCTGAGTCGACTATCAAATTTTCAAGAGCAAGGGTGAAGCTCTGACCGTGACATCTTCACTCTATCCAAGCTATTGCCACCTACGAGAAGCTTCCACCTACAAGACGTTCACCTCTTATTCCACATCATCCGATAACCCGGAAGAACGAGGAAGGCGAGGGAGACCGTCGACCCCACAATCAGACGCTGCACTCGGCAACAGCCCGGCAGTAGGCCAAGCCGTCTGTTTCGGGGAACATCACTGGAGCATCGGGGAAACTACTCGATGCCTCATCGAGCTGCACGCACGACCTTCTGCCTATTGTGACGGTCTACCGACGAGAACGTTACTCATACCCGGTGGTGTTTCCAGGTACGAGCAAATACAACAGCCAGGCAGTCAGCGAGTGAGAGAAAAAGAGAGAAAGAGAACGGCACGCAGCGCCGCACAAGCAGCAGAGAACATAGCAGCGCCGCACGAGACAGCTGAGAGGGAGAACCGCGATCAGCGCGAGGCACCGCACAAGCGAGAGAGAGAGAAAGAATGGCACGCAGCGCCGCGCGAGCGAGCGAGAGAGAAGAAGAAGCGGCAGCAGCAGAGAGAGGGAGACACCGCCCGGTAGCGCGGAGAGCGAAGCCATGAGGCGTACGCGCGCGAGCGACCGCCGCTATGTTGGCGAGCGCCGAAAGAGAATTAGTGCGATAGAGACGACGAGAGAAAGAGAAAGACAATATATCGATGCGAGCAGAGAGAGTGGAGGCACACGGCGAACCTCGTGCGTTATTGGCGACGAGTGGAGGGCTGCGGCTCTGTCCATAGCATGCGCGCGAGCGAGAAGTATTGTAGCGAAAAATGTAAGAGAAACACCGAGTGAATGAAATGTACAGCCAGACACGACGACAGCCAGACACACCGAATTTAAAAATTCGAATCTCGCACGCGACGACACATTAGTTAAAAGGGCGCTAGAAGGATGTAGGTGATATATTGCACTAATGCACGACATCACGTGATTAGACGGAGATAGATAGGGAAATACACGCGAGCGACAGAGACAGAAAGAGACGCCGAGACCGAGAAGACGCTGAAAGCAACAGGTAGTATCAGTATCCAGTGGGCAGCAGAATCGACAGAATACTTAAGCGCGCACTTTCCTTAAGGCAGCCAGACATTACTGCCAGAGCGTGCCCCCGCGCACGTTATTAATTTCGATTTTTATAAGAATAAATGCCAGGAATTTAATCGGACAACGTGTGTGTTTATTTCGCGAATTAGCCCGCCTATCCTTCTTCCAAGTATCCGCGGCCGAGAGAGTTAGTCCGCGTCACCGCTGAGCAGCCGGCGCATTGGACAGTGAACCGGGCGTCTAACACTGAATAAAAATTGTATTAAATACGGTTCACTCGGCAGCCCGATAACAGGGCGAGATCGCGTTGTGGAGCTCTCGACGGCATATCCGAGGGAGCACAAAACTACAACGTCACACTATATACACAGATACACACAAACACCCACGCATTCAAGGTACCGTTCTTTTTCTGTTCGCGCCGCGTTCATTCGCACTCACGTTAGTAGATGCTTCTCACTTTCGGCAAGCGCGCTTAGAAACGAGTGAGCGGTGGTAAGGTGGGGGGTCGACGTATGTGACTGAACTCAACGAAGCAGAGTCAGCAATACAACGACCATGCTCGAAGTAAATTTGTGTGTATGTGTGAATTCATATAAATGTGATTGGCTATGCTACTTTTAAATTATTTATTTAGTAAAAAGTTAATAATAATAAAATCTCTAATATTAATATGACAAATAAAAATATTAATTAAAACTATTTAAAAATATAAAAGAAATTTACGAATATTTTTATTCAATTATCAAGGGATAGTGGAAAGATCAAGGTAAAAATAAATTAACAAATATTTTATTTTCTCCCATTTATTGATTCTTATTCAATTAATTTTTTTGAATAAGAATAAAAACCCAATTGTTGTAATTACATATCTATTATACAAACATACATAATTCGTTGAAAATAGTATTAAATAAATATGGATTATCTTTAACAATAGAACTACCACTCTCGCTTAAATCGCTCATTATTTTTTCTCTTATAAGTAATTTGGAATCTTTGAGTGTTTCGTCGTTTTTACAATGGAATATAAGTTCTTTACATTTTTGAACAGTGCTTGATATACTTTGAAGACATGCAATTTTAATTTTAATTAAATTTGTAATTCGCACTAGATTATCAAAAGTCACTTGTTTGAAATTTACATTTACTCGAATGGTACAATATTGCCTTGCTGGTCTCTTATATTGATTTCAACTGTCCGAAAATCAGAGCGCTGTAAAGATACGTAATTCAACCATGTAAATTCTTTTGATTTACTCGATCCGAAATCATACATGTCTTTATCTATCAAAAAAGATCTTAAGAGAGGTGTTTGTGTGTCACCGGTAATGTAAGGCTCGCAAATGTCGGAATAAATATTTATCATAGTTGGTAGGCCGTTTTTCATAGAAGCAGGATAGTCAAATGTGTAAGTTGAGCATTTATCATCTAGAATAATCGGCTCGGTGGATGTCGAGCCTAAAATCCTACTTATATGCTCAGATATTTCTATGCTATGACTTGCATTTTCCTTACATTTTTTAGTTATCCTTATAAAGCCTCTATCGCTAATTTCAAAAATTAGGTGATCTTTTACATAATGCAATTCATTTATCTCCTTTATTAAATCTTTCAAATTACTATAATTTCCGTGAGAAATAGCCACTTGTACAGTCGAAGGCAAATTAACCTCTTCTACATCCATCTGGTCTGCACTGCTACTATTTTGAAGTATCGGAGCTCTCAAATAATTTTTTTTTAACATCTCATCGTTAATTTGATTAATATTAAGAGTTGCGATGCGTATCCAATTTTTTCAGCGTGATCCGGTACGTGTAATATTGTTTGAGGCTAATGAACTTCGACAAGACGTGAAACGCGTATAATTTCAAAGATTTCCTCTGTATACGTTCCTTCATATGTTTTCGAAAAGACGTTCTTAGCTGTACTAACTCGCACCAGGTCGTGTACGTGGTATTTAGGCTCTTGTGTTTTAAAATTACGAGCATATATCTGCATTAAATTCTGATATGCCACGTAAGCGTTTTGAATGTTTACTTTACTAGGAGTCATTTTTATACTAGAGTGCTCCGTATTATTATAAGACTTTACCAAATTTTGTAAAATGTCGATATATTTTTTGGTATTGAAATTCGTAAAGTATCTCCACATACGCTCTTTTAGAGTTCGGTTAAAACGTTCGGCGATGGCTGCTTTTACATCAGAACTCCTTGCGACTCGAAAGATTATATTTTTTTCTTTTAAAAATTTCTGAAACTCTGAACCTGTGAATTCCTTACCTTTATCCGACTGTAAAATGACCGGTTTACGGTTTTGACTCCTGGATAAAATTTTGCGGAAAGCTGAAGTCACGCTCGAGCATGTTTTGTCATAAAGAGGCTCTACCGAAGCAAATTTACTCAAGCAGTCAATCACAACAAGAATATATGAATAATTTTCATTGTACGATTTGATAGATTTAAGATCTGCAAGATCTGTTTCCCAAACATCATCAATGTTGGATACGTTATAATTTCGGCGTCGATAACACCTGGGGCAACCATGCCAAAAACATCCGTGAAACTGGAATACATACTTGTCGTCATTTACCTCCGAGTATCCGTCTACAACAATTCCTTCTAGGATTTTGAATTCGCGACCGTTATGCGCGTGTTGAATTCTAATATCTCGTACGTGCTCTTCCCATAAAAGCCATTCAATAGCTTTCTTAGACTGGTTATTCGTTAACCGATATCCTTGAGGTGGCAAGATCCCTATAGTCGACGGCTTTAAAAATTTTTTTCTAAACACTTTCATACACGTCGATGCTATTGTTACACATTCTAAGAAAGGATCTGTATCGCCTGTCTTAATTATCAGATCTCGAAATTTCAAACAAGCTTTTCTTAGAATGTCCACATCTGATTTGCAATACGATACAATTTCTTTTTGAAAATCAAATTGATAGTTTGAATTAGAGGTTTCTTCATGCTATTTCAAAAATTTTGCTCTGTTCTCGTTAGACATCGTATCCGGAGAATAAAATCTTATGTCCGGCAACGGACCGATATACAATTGGTTTTGCAGCCTGTTAAATAGATGCGGGAAAATCCCTTTTGTCAGATCCGGAATTCCAAATACTTTTGGAAGTGCGCTGAGAGGCATTGGCAGATAATTCAAACTATCTAGAAAAGAAGTTTTACCTATTGTCATGTTCATTATTTTTGTGCCATTCATTATAATCGACGGAGGATCGTATAGCTTGTCGTTAACCAAATATTTCAGAATAAATTGAGCATCAAATCCTTTAGCATTATGAGCAATGCATATAACACGTTTAAATTTGGATGTATCTTTAACTGTTAAATCCACCAATTCCTTCACAGGGTTAACTTTAAAAATGAATTGACGAATTCCACACGTGATACAGTTTTCGCACAAGTCCTCACTCTCGATACAATCTGTGCAAACTTGCTGGATTACGCATAAAGTAGGGATGTGTTCGAATGTTCCGTTTTGTCCGGGAATAGGCTTATCCTGTCTTGTTTCAAAATCGTAAAATACAAATAATATTTTTTTCTGTTCTCTGTTATTATTCTCGGCGGTAGACTGTATCTTTTTTAACGGAGTCATATAATAAAAGTGATTATACGTCTTATAACATTTGCAAATTTTACAAAAAAATTGGCCGCATCGATGTTCTCGATTTTTTTCCGTACTTCTTACATAAATCAAACATTTTTTGCAGATAAAAACGCTATTGCATACACTTGCTCTCCTATTTTTAGTCGAGAGATACGAACCTGCTTTTCTATGATCGTCATAGCAGTCTTGATTTTGAAACGTTCGCAAGCAGTCGTTACATTTTATATGAAAATTATCTAAACACACGGTTCTTCTCAAGCAGGATTTACACTTGTTTGAACATCGGTGATCTCGCTCGTTTTTGTACGATTTATGGCACGGTATACAAAATCCCTGACTTCCACAGGCTTTAAGAATATTCAAAATCGGCTGAAAATGCTTCCTCCTACTGTAATACAAAATTCGTAGTGTGTGCGAAATTCTACCTTTTAGCGCTAATACCTCGGGTGACCCATCAAAAATGGGTCTACCGCCCTTTCCTAATGTGCTGAACTTATAAACTACTATCGCTATTGATTCCAATGCTAAATAATTTTGGAATAATTTTATTTCCCGAATACCGCAGCCAGTATCGGGTATACGTACTCGAGCATTAGTAACAAGCTCTTCCGCTAATCGTTTTTGCAGCTGTCCTCTTGGTCTTCGAATACTATCCCATTTTTTCTGTAAATCTCCAACACGGACATCCCCTCTTTCGGCGTACACTCTCGCTACAACTAGCGAACGGGGAAAACATAAATTGTCATTGTTCAGAATATTTAAAATAGATTTTTTGAATATATTTTCATGAGTTAATTTTTTTCGCGCACCGCCTGCTAACGGTCGAACAATACACGCAGCTATATCCATAGGCTCACGTATATCAAATTCGGCATTGCTCTGGCTTACTTTGTTTATAATTTCCAATAATTCGGTAAAATTGAAATGGCCTACAGGCCTAAAAGACATAAAAATTAAACCTCGCGTTAATGTAGGATTTTCTAGCGTATACCCTATAATATCGGTATCTACACAGCCATTTGTGAGGTAAATATTGATGTCGCGCAAGGCGGCTTCTAACCATAAAATCGGATTTTTATTAGAATTTTCGGGAAATGTAAATGATATTTTCGTCTTTATACCCGTGGTGCGAAATCGCTTGTAATAGCGCGAGTGTACGCCTAATATATTGAATCTATCTCCTGGCGGCCGCACTTCTACAAAACCTTCATCGGAGTCTTCTTCTTCTTCTTCATCGGTATCTGCACCTCTCCCTTCTTGTACAACACCGGAATTATATTCTAGAAAACGGATATAATAATTTTAAATAAAAGCGCTTTCCAACTTTTAGTTGACTTTCTACATGAATAAATTCAATCTTTTCTAAAAATCAAGAATACCGTAAAAGGATAGAATGAAAATATGCAATTGCTAATTTAGATTATAATTTAAAAATTTTAAAATTATTTTTAAATGTTTGATAGAAATTGAAATTGAAATATCAGAGTTTTAATTAAAGTACTGGGGAAGTTCACAATTTTTAGCTAATATTTATTACAAACTAGGTTATAAATCATTTCATTTTTTATTTCATATTTGTTACAATTTTATACGATTAATTATAATAATGAACTATTTTTGCTCAATACATTTATATAACCGGTATCATTAATATTATTATTTAAAAATTCGAAATACTAAATTCAATCTTCTCTAGCTTCTATTGCTTCTATATAATTGTCTGCGTCCTGACTTGTGAATGATTCTTCGTCCGAAAAAATAAGAAAGGGGACGTTTTCTATTGAATTTATAATTAATTTAATTTTTGTTTAAATATTCAATATACATCATTGATAAATTGATGGATTATTTACCTGCATCATATCCGACTTGGTATACAATCGGCGGTCCAGGTATCTCTGGTAGCCGTTGTCCCTCTTCGTTGTCAAACTCTTCCTCGCTATCATCATCATTGACGCCATTTTCATCATTACCACCGTCTTCTTCTTCTTCTCTTTGCTGTTGCGGAGGAGGTATAATATTTGGCTCGCCAGCCAGCGCAATGTCTCCCTCCTCCTCCTCTAACGGCTGAAGTACATGTACTGCGCTCTGTGGGCAGGGTGGCTCTACAGGGTTAGCGCTGCCTTCATCCTCATCCGAATCTAGGAATATATCTGGAATGAATTAATTTAATTTAAAAATCACGTATAAATCGATTTTAAATTTAAATAATATTATTCATACATACATTCTATATCAGTTGGATCGTCATGAATATTTTTCTCTGCTGATATCTTCAATATTTTATTCGGTGTCACCAGTTTTTTATTTTCTTCAAGAATAATATCTTCTTTTATTATTATTTTCCGCTTGAGATTTTTCTTTGCCTCCAAATTTAGAATTTAATTTGATTAAAAATTAGAATTTTATTCAGAAAGCTATAACTCTATAAGTAAGATAATGATAGTACCTTCTTCTATTTTTTCGCTCGATGTTGAAGCATGATTGTTTGCTGCTGACTGATCAAATTCACAGATTCCGCTGTTGGTATTTTTTTCAAGCGTAGATCTGCAAATAAAATTTTATAACGTTGCATTACATATTTTATATACAATATAATTACAAATAATGTTAATAAACATATAATATTACCTTTTTTAGACAGCGATGGTTCGTTTATTTTATCGTTAGTGTTCTCGCTTTTTAACACTGCGATAATCAGTAATCTTTCTGTTTTCGCCGTATTATATTCTATTACTAAACAGACAATATTGTTTTATAAATAAAGGTTACTTAAATAATTATAAAATTTTAATTCAATGTTACTTACATTTATTTTCAATTCCGTCGAATATTTCCTGCTCCAATCGGGCTTCGTTTTCACGACGTTCTTGGAGAACTTTTTTTACAATTTGCATCACTTCTACGCACTTAAAACTATTCCTCCGCAATGCTGCTAATATAAACCCGTAAGGTATCATTTTTAAAATCGCACAAAGTTTCTCTATAAGAGCCTGTTTAGACATATTTTGCGAAACAAAAAACTGGTCACTATATCTGTACCCGCACAGTTGTTTCAATAATTTTATTCTTTACTCGCTTCTCGTACGAGTAGATTAGTGCATGCTTGCAGTTTTCGTCAAGCGAAATCGGAGTTTTTTCCGCTCGCTGTCGCTCGCTACCACGCCGCCTGCTTCAGTACGACTCGCTCACGCTGCATATACAAATCGAATTCTCTCTCTCTACTAACTTAAAACTGCGACAAAATGTCTGACGAAAAAATAGTTGACGACAATTATATTCCCAACAAACCATTAGAATTCCCAACATCAACTCCGCTAGATCGGTTTATTTCGGCAAATTTTCATAGCATTTGTCAAGACATCGATTTTGATGATGTACCACTAAGTATAAGTGCTTTGTACAATTCACCTTTAAGTGGAATAAAAAATTTTATTTTTAAATGGTGCAACATTTTACACGACAAACTTAGAATAAAATCAGTGTGTCAGTGCGAGGCAATTATGTGTCGGTCGTTTTTAACCGATTATAAATGCGGAAAACCCACACGGGATACAAAAGAAAGACTGTGTCTAACTCACCAGAGCATAAAAAGTGAGTTTCACGAAATGTACCATTTCATAGACAATTACGAAAAAGAGGGTATCGAAATCCCTGAAAATGTTGTCGCACTAACGGAATTAAAAACGAGGTACAATTTTGTACATTTTTATCATTTGCGGGTTGATTGGGGTCATGAAAAATGGGAGAAGACATTGGAAAAAGCTGCGTGGGACCTGCAAACAGAAAATGGCTACATGATTACGGACGACGAGAAATTTAAGGCCATGTGCTGGACTGATGATGATGAGGAGGACGGGGAGATGCTAAAAGTAATTAGAAAAAAATTAAAAAGAAATAAAAGAAAATCGTGGAGTAATCCATAAAAAAAGAAGGCTACAAAGAGAATTTCCAGGAACAATCAAAAGAAATTGAGAAAAACTAGAAGCTGTAAGTAATTAAATAATATTAAATATTCTATAAATTTTTTCCAATTTTATTAATTAATTGTATGTTGTTTGCTCGCAGCAAACCAGTAAATTTCATCATCATGCTCCTGCTATTCTATTTATACCGGTGCTGGATTTAATTTAATTATATAGATACTTCGGAGAATTAAAAATATTGTAAATTAATTTTAAATTGTTGTAGGGTTTTATGTAATCTTAAATTTAAGTTAATAAAGGATTGACATTATTTTTTTTTTATTTCATTCATGTATCCCTCACAGCATGTCTCTAGAATCCTCTAGTTCATTTCATTTCGCCATTACAGAAATCCCTATACCACGTGCATTTTCTCTCTCGCACTCATGCTTGAATGTCGGCTCCCCTCCATGCTCTCCCTTTACTTTTACGGCTACGCTCTCTCTCTCTCTCTCTCTCTCTCTCTCTCTCCCTCTCTCTCTCTCTCTCTCTCTCTTACTCTTACGGCTGCGCTCTCTCTCTCTCTCTCTTACTCTTATGGTTGCGCTCTCTCTCTCTTTCTCTCTTACTCTTACGGCTACGCGCTCTCTCACTCTCTCTCCCTCTTATTCGCTCTCTAACTTGTACGCTTAATCCTCTAACACATGTAAAATTGTACACGCCATAGTTGCGTGCATGTGACCGCTCTCTCTCTCTCCCTCTCGAGCGGCGGCAGGTCGCGCGGGTGCTGCGAACACCACCTTCCGCGCAGCACAATCAGCTGGGCACCCGCGCTTTCCGCGACCACCGACCGGCGCTGGCTCCGCTACAGGAGCTGTCATTCGCCGGCGATGCTCGTCTCTCCACCTACTCTGTACGCACTTATAATACAGCTATTGACCATCTATTTTAATAGATCTATTTTAATTAAAATAGCTAGAAAATACTATTAAAATAGATGGTCAATAGCTGTATTATTAGCACGTACAGAGTAGCCGGAGAGACGCGGGAGTGCGCGTACAAGCGAAGCCTTGAACGCTTGAGAGGGAGAGAGATAGCGGCTGCAGTGCACTCCTTTACGCGCAGGGCATCGCTGCACTCCTCTAGGCTCCCCTCCTCTTTCTCGTCCGCGCTTGCAGTGTGCTCCTCTACGCGCCGGGCGCCGCTGCACTCCTCTACGTTCCCCTCCTCTTTCTCGTCCGCGCTTGCACTTAGCTGTAGCGCGAGCGCGAGCGCGAATGCATCTCTCTCTCTCTCTCTCTCTCTCTCTCTCTCTCTCTCTCTCTCTCTCTCTCTCTCTTATGTTACCTCTCGCTCTCGCTGGCTTCATGCTAGGCCTTTGGAGAGCGGGAGGGGGAATGAGCGCCTCTGTCGGCTGCCGAAAGGCTGCCGATAGTGAGAAGCATCTACTCACGTTTGTCTAACACCGAGTGATCAGCGAAAAGGTAATTTCGAGATCCCACTCTGCTACCCGGTAGGCCATGACCGTGAATACGGTAGCCAAAGGGGAGATTTATTTGTGAACTTATAATATGCCATAAATGTATTATTTCTACTGAACAACCGAGCATACAATTCTTTTACTTCAAACCATCACACTTAATAATAATAAATATATAGTTGTGAGCATCATTATTCAGACGTAACACATTTAATATTTATTATTTAAAAATGGTGCATCGACCTTCGGAACAAACGGAAATCGAGATTACCTGTGATGGTTTTTAAGCAATGTCAAAAAAAAACGCTTACACTAATTGGCAGCAAACAAATAAAAATACTAACGATACAACATTATTAAATCAATTTCGGACAAAAGAAAAGCAAGTAGACGAAGCGTGCGCGAATAATTCAAAGGAAATTGACACATTAATAACCGAAGCATTAGAACTTTCGAAAAGGCTATCGCAAAAGTGTCAAATATATAATCTAGACGAACCTGAAGACGTTTTGAAATTCCCTATGGATAAATCGAAATTTTTAAGATATCGGGAAAATTTGAATAGAAGTAATTCAAGTAGCGACCAAGAAGTAGACGATAGAGTGGTACAATCTTTAGTTGCTTTAGGACTAACGAGAGAATTTCAGCTCCAACGGGAGAGCTTTTTGAAAGACGAACGAGCAAAAACAATTGAAAATAACGGAATAAATACAGAAATATATCAAATTGAAATAAATACTCCATTGAGTATTAATCCTGAAAATACAAGCACTCCTTTAACTAATAAAGGAGGAGCAATTCCAAAAAAAAAATTAATAACTTGTTTAGAGGATATAAATTTAGACAATTGTTTACAAAATACAAATCAAGAAATACATGTTCTGAAGACTCGTCTAACGCCAATAATCGGAAAAGAAAGGGTTGAAGAATACTTCGCGAAACCTGAAAATATTAAAGATATCAATAATACGCTTACAAATAATCTCGGATACGGAGCAATCGAAATCTTCACAAAGTTTAAAAATCAGATAACAGAATTTTTCAATCACCCGTATAAAAACGATTACAAAACTCAAAGAAATACGGAGGAAAGTAACGCATTATATTTATCTATTCCTAATACAGCCAATGGAGACATGAAGAGTGATAATAAATCATGGCAAAAGACGGCATGAGAGGAATGTCAATTTCAAATATTTTAGATATAATCCCAAGGGACAATGGACAAAATATACATCTAAACGCTTTTCTTGATGGATGCCGAGAAGCTAAGGAAATGGTTTAAGCGGCGCGTGAGACAGAATTAGTCACATTTATACGAATGCGATTGTATGGAGATGCACTAACGTTTAGCCGAGGCCAGACATTTATTACAATGACGGATATAATAAAATTTTTGAGAGAATATACGGTTCAGCAAAAACTTTTCACGACTATACGGGTGAATTAGCGAAAATACGGCAAAAAAGAAACGAAGCAGTAATCACATTTTTCAATAAAATTAAAGAGATCCAAAACGAGACAAGAGAAGCATTTACCGCGGAGATTGAGAGAGATTGTAAAAAATTTTTTAAGAGGGGTCTACGCTGGGAAATCAAGAGCAGAATGGGCGAACAGACGACACTAAACGAAGCATGAGAACAAGCGATAGAAATAGAAAGAGACTACGCTGGATGCGGTCTCGACTCAGACAGCGCAGACGAATCAAAGGCGAAGGTTAAGGAAACTCGAAAGATTAAAATAATTGATCCACAATTGCCTCAACCAGTTACCATAGCAACATGCATGAAAGCGAAAAATCGCCGCAGAACCGAATTTTTGCCCAATAACAATAATAAAGGCAATAATAATAATAATAATCCTAATAGACCAACGATTAAGAATAACTATAATCGAAGGGAATATCATGGAAATACAGGACCGCCCCCCCCCCCAACAATGCGAACAACAATAAGCCAACACCTCAATGTTACTATTGCGGAAAGACAGGTCATATACAAAGAAATTGTTATAAATTTCTACGACAGCAACGTCCAAATAATACACAGGGAAACGACACAACTCTTTCGCGGGAGGGCGCCTCGAGAGAGTTAGTCGCTGGCATACCCCCAGGGAACCAGCAGACGGAGCCGACACATGCATAGAGACAATAAATCTAAGCCAAAAGAGTACGTCTCCAACAATAGAAATCGATATTGGAGACTTTCGAAGACTGCTCGAATTCATGCTAGACACTGGAGCGGGAATTAGCCTAGTGCGCGAGTCGGAGGTAGCGCACTACGATGACATAAACAAACAAGAGGTAATTAATTTAAAAGGTATAACGGATGGATATATCCCTACGCTGGGAAAAATTACAACAAATTTTAATGACATTGCTGCTGAATTCCATATTGTTACCGACGATTTCCCTGTAGAAGAGGCGGGAATTCTGGGAAATGATTTCTTTAGCAAAAGTGATGCAAAAATAAATTTTAATGAAAATTATATAGAGGTAAACGGACAGATAATTCCATTCACGAAGTACACGACGAGCGATGAGTCACGAGAGCTGCGGGTCGGTTCTAAGGAGACACATGCGCGAAAAGCCGAAAATAGAAAAGAGGCTATAAGAGACTCCAGAGGGGGAGATCTCGACCTTGACTATGATCATAGAAGAATAAGCTCGAGTCGCGAAGATGATCGAGTAGAACACCTGCAGGAACATTCAAATGAAAAGATACAATTTGATTATGCGTGCGCAACGCGCATATAAACGAATAACATTAAAAATGAAAAAAATTGAAAATTATGAGAATGAAGATAAAAATAATGAGGATAATGAAATAAGTGCACATGAAACAGAAGAAAGTTTACAAAAAACAGTGAATTAAATAATTGCTCAAATTAATGAAATAAAAATTGTGCAAAATATACAAGAAAAATTTGAGAAAAGTGAAACTGATAATTGTAAAAATGATATTAATGACAATGAAAATATTGATAATGAATTTGCAGAAAATGAAGGATACTTCGTGGGTGCGGAAATATTTGAAAATTTATATGGCGAAAGAAAAGAGAGCGAAATGGATAATAACTATTTTATTAAAGATTATATCGAAAATGGCAATATGGATATCCTATGTAGCAATTACATGGAAATTTCAGAAAAAGATTATTATTCCACCGAAGTGAAGCCAGCCGAAATGGGTATATCAATTCTACAAATCGAAGAAAAGAAGTCAATACCAAGAATAGATCGATTGAAAGCACTCCTAAAAATAGACCGTCTGACGGAGGAGACAAAAGGGCCTACAGTCAAATTAATCGAAGAATATGCGGATTGGTTTCACTTAAAAGGTGAATATTTAGGAACAGCTAAGGTGCCAAGACATCGTTTTGTTACAACAGACGACATACCAATTTACGAAAGACCATATAGGCCAGCACACTTATTAAAATTGGAAATGGAACGACAATTAACGGAAATGCTGAAGAGCGATATTATAAGACCATCAAACTCCTCATACGCATCACCCACATTTCTAGTGGCTAAAACACCGGATACAAAAGGGAACCCTCGCTATCGATTTGTAGTGGATTATAGAAAATTAAATGATAAAACCGTGAAAGATAAGTATCATTTACCGAATATTTTGGATATTATAGATCAATTAGCAGGGGCTCAGAATTTCTCAGTATTTGATTTGTCACAAGGATTTTTTCAAGTACCTGTACATGAGCCTGATAAATACAAAACAGCATTTTCTACACCGCAAGGATTATTTGAATTTGATAAACTACCAATGGGTATGAAAAATCTCCCCCCCCTCCACCTTTCCAAGGTAAAAGGCTGGCAAGTATAAGGTCGTTTCTTCATATAAAAATTAAAGATTAATTTTACAACTCTTGATAACCTTAATGTAAAAAAAACTCTTAATAACACTTATGCAGACAAAACAAAACTTTTATTAACATTCATACAGACAAAATAAAAATTCTTAGAGCTTACTCTAAAATTCAACTTTAATTTTCAAACTTCGACAACTCTTATGTAGTCGAAATTATAAGTGATGTATTCTATACATTTATTTAATTATGGAAATTAAAGATCTTGATAACACTTATATAGACAAAATACTAGTAGCTTTACTGCATACTGTTAAGACGTGTTGATATTATAATCGTCAGATCAACAAATAATATATCTTCTTTCCTCTTGTGAATAAGTGATCGAACACAAATACTGGAAGAATTTGTGATACTTATAGATCAAGTTGGAAAACAAATAATTATGTTAGAATGAATGTCTTCTTTTACCTATTCAATGAGTTAATCACAACCACTCAAATCATGATGCTTATGCATTAAGCTAAAAAATCCGAAACTCTCATGTATGAAAATATGAACGTATAACCATCTTCGCGTTAAGGGTCTGTTGGACAGATTACCATTTCTTTAGTGTCCCTTCTCCTTCGATTATCTATACCTTTGATTTGACCTAAATTCTCATTTTAATTTTAAGAAAAGAAAGTTATGATATCAATAAATAAATAGGCAAGTTTTATGTTATAAAAAGTAATTGTTTTCAAATAAATAAATAACCGATTAAATTGAGGAAGGATTATAAATATATGTGTTCATATAAACACTCAATCAAATTGCAGCATGTGAACAGGTGGATAGCCTGTGAAAAGGTACAGTCGGGTACAATTAAAACTTTGAATAATTACGACTGCTGCCACGTTCTGTACATGTAATAGAATGGTATGATGTTCTTACATGACATTATCACATGACAAATGTGCCCATAATATGTAGTAATATCATGTTTGTTTAAAATTATTATGTAATTTAACAAGATTGTTTCGCATCATGAAAACTTTTTCATTTATTTATAGAAGCTACGAGCGGATGTACAATCAACTCTACTTAGTAATTCAGTAATTGTATTGCTATCCTTATTTCATTAAAAATCTATGTCCAGGACGATTATATACAATTATATATGAGATTTAAATTCTGTTGATTTACATACATTTAAAAAAAACAGGATCAAATTCTATCATGTAGAACGCAATTTTTTGACGGAAAAACTTGCCGCCCCGTCCTATCATAGATAACGATGTATACCATCTTTAAATTATGCAAGGTTCACCAAATTAACTTGTTAATGAAACACCGTTAAAAAATCTCTGAATCGATTTTTCATTCTATATGTATTTATTGCTGTCCTTGACCAATTTTTGAAGAAGAAGAAAAATGGAATTCCATTGTTTATTATTATTTGAGGCCATTGGTCTCACAGTTTAATATAATGATTTCAGTAGTATCCATTATAGGATAATAGGACGATAAATTAATTATATTAAAAATTTTATGATATTGTTAATTACACTGACATTTAGTGGTTCATCGATTATCTATGATAGGACGGGGCGGCAAGTTTTTCCGTCAAAAAATTGCGTTCTACATGATAGAATTTGTTCCTGTTTTTTTTAAATGTATGTAAATCAACAGAATTTAAATCTCATATATAATTGTATATAATCGTCCTGGACATAGATTTTTAATGAAATAAGGATAGCAATACAATTACCGAATTACTAAGTAGAGTTGATGTATC